>CM035093.1:43520495-44120495 GCA_020205505.1 Panax japonicus | reverse complement strand
ATTACATCAGTTTGCGGAATACATCATGAAATAAAACAATTCTCATAAATTAAAACATTTAACTATATTCAATAAATCCTTAGCACTTGGACATCTTGCCCTTTCTTTTGCTAGTGGATGGCTCATCAACTTTCTCAACTTTAGCTGCAGTGTTAAATGCAAGAGTAAGCAAACAATTGCTCACTAATATAGGAAGTAGCAATGATAACAACATGAGAATAAACAACGAATGTTGAACCATAATGAACTTGTTCTACGAATCAAAAATAGAAAACAAGTTTGAAATTAATATCTGAAGGTCTTAAGACCACGAACTATGTCTCTGGTATATAGGTATTAATACCTCAACCTTAATAGTCATTACACTATACAAACTCTTCTTAACGTACTTAGGGGGATCAGCCCATTTGTACCATGTATTGTGCACAAACATCTAAACATTACACGTACAAAATCCCCTATGTTAGGGTTGTTCGTCTCAGTTTGAATTTAGAATTTCCGCACCAAAGAAAATTTAGTTTGGAACTAGCTTATCAATGTTTCTAGAACTTTATAACACTATTTGAATATAAATTAATTCAATCAATTAAGGTTTGCTTACTACTTGAAGGTTTAATACAATAATAAAGAATTGAACAAGGTTATCAAAGTCAAAGATTAAATAACAATAATATTTAATTGAGTAAACATGATATACATTCAAAGTGCTATATTTCAAAAGGTTAGAACAATCTCCTTTAATTCATTGTAATAGAACAATATATGCTTCGAATAACAATCTCACTACAAACTAACATAAACCATATCATTTATTATTTTTTTAATTTTTTTTTGAAAACATCACATTTGATTCATCACATAACTTACCAACTCATAATCTATAGTTTCAACGTTGTGATTACAACATGTTGTTATATCTTATAACACATTTTAGGTTCCTCTACAATCATCAAAGAAGTTAGGTTAACAATTTCCAAGTTATGTTTTTAATAGCCCAACATTGGGTCTGACTGATCACTGGCGCGGCCGCGCCAGTTTTTACACTAGTTATAGTGCGCCCGTGTGGCAGCAGCACACCCGCGTGACATCAGCGCGCTAGGCAGCGTGCCCGCGCGATGTACCAGTTTCAGTTCCAGAAACTTGAAAACAGACTCTGTTATAGGCCAACAATCCCAATTCCATAGAATTTCACCACACTTCAACATCTAGAACGTTGGAATATCCTAGTTAAGCATGTTATTCATCATTATATATACAAAAACATTATATAAACATCATTCTGAGGAATCAAAACCATAATTTTCCAAATTTCATCAATTTTGACACTTTTAGCGAATTCGATCGCAACAAATTCGTTTCTTAATCAATCAGAATGATTTAAACTACGTTGTTTTCATTTATTAACATATTATCACAATCCAACTTCAAAAAATATAACACAGAACTGAAGAAGAAAAGCTATAATATTATTGGTGTCGTTAAATTAGCTTGTGTAATTAAGTAATCTCAAATATTTTTCCAACTTATTCATGTGACCTTTAAACTGGTGATATTTTTCTTACTCCTTGATCATTGCATTTATAGTTAAGCCTTAAATTATTATCTGATTAATTGCTTTGATCGTAGACCTCTATTTCTAATTTTATTTTAAATATATAAGTGTAGTCTAAAGGTATCTAATACGTGTGGATTAAGGAATTTTATGAACATGTTTTATGATGCATAGGTGCTTAAGAGTGAATAGGTTGACAAGATGAAAAAGTGCTCAAGAGAAAGAATTTATGTTGTAAAAATGTCAATTTGTAATTCAAAAAAATAAATAAAGTGAGTCTCCAATACTAGTTGGTATTGAACGTGGAGTAACCTACTATTATAAAGGATAGTAGTTGAACTACGTAACAATTCTAGGTGTTCATTTGATTACTTGTGTTTATTTTCATTGATCATGAAAAATTATTTAAGTTGAATTGAAAATTATAATTTGAATATTTTAATTATTTTGAGAAACTTTATAAACATTAAGTGTTATAATATTTTGTTAAGATTTTCAATTCAGCAAACTATATTTCTAAAATAACAAACTGCATTATTAATTAAGTATCCTAATTTTGATAATCCAATAAGTTGAATTTAGTATAAATAAAAAGTTTAACACAAAATAAAAATGGGTCATAGTTTGTTCCCACAGTTATTCAACCTCCCCTTCTAAGTGTGCTTATTTGAATTTCAAATGGTATCAGAGCTTGGCTCTACTTATCTTGGTCTTAAAGGTGACTTATAGGAAAAGATTTTAACATGGCATAGTTCAGGAACAATAATCAAGAAGGTCAATCAACTAATAGACCTCCACTGCTGCATGAAACTGAAAATTATAACTTTTAGAAATTCTAAATGAGGATCTACCTTAAAAGATATCCTTGGGAATGGTGGGTTGTGGAAAATGGATCGGTTATTCCAAGGAAAGATGTTGATACTCCAAAGACTCTGTTAATGATAGACTCAACTAAAACCTACATGCTTTATTATGATTCAAGGGCTATGAACACACTTCTTAGCATCATGGTTGAATCTAAGATAGACAAAGTTTCATCATACAACTCAGCTAAGGAGATATGTGATACTCTAGTTGTGAGCCATGAAGGTACGACAAGGCAAGCTAAGCATGCTCATGCATGATTATGAAATGTTCAAACTTGAAAAAGACGAAACCATCAGAGTGGCTCAAGAAAGGTTTCTAGTCCTTATAAATTCTTTGAAGCAACTTGATAAATCAATTTCACAAAGTGAGATTGTGATTCCCCCAAATCCGGGTCCCTTCAAACCTCGGATCCAGTCTGCCATGATACTACTATCAGTCAAACTATTTATATTTTATATTCATAACTTAATGAATATAACTTTACTTATTACAATTTAGAGTATAAATTCTTTCCATTTCCAGGATCTGTGTAATGACCCCAAACTTTTATAAGTTTCTAATCTTGGTCATTTACCATTACTGTCTTACATCATATTCAATGTTATAAAAATATGCGGAATAATTTAAACTTTTTTACTCTCCTTTGAAAAATAATCTTTTATTGATTTCTTAACTTGAATCAATTACAAATCCCTGAATCAATTTATGTTATGATTCACTCTATTCAATTACTGTATAAATTTTTACATCTCGATTTGAATTCCTCTATATATCACATAGTAAAACTTAACATGTATTACACATTATAAACTTCTATCATGTACATCTACTAGAATCTAAACATGGTTCAAGAGCATCTATTTAAATAATAAATTAATCTCCTTCGATGCTTTTGAATTTTATCAATCAAGTAGCACGTAACCTTTACCATGTATCCTTAACCTGCAAAAGTGGTTATTTGCAAGGGTGAGCTCGACAACCCAACAATTCTAACAGTTTTCATGCAGCACATAGAATATAATAACATATTCAGTTCATGCATTCATAACCGATTAATGTTTACTACGCATGTTACTTCTCACATAATAGGCATAGATGTTTATATCACAAGCATATCATCAAAGATCAACTTCCACATTTCATACAAATCTAATATGCATTTCATATATATACATCAACATTTGCATAGCATAATATAGCTCGACTAACAGTTATCGAATTCGTATATTAAATAAAAACTAAAAGACTTGCCTGATTCGTAGTTTATGAACTACGACTTAACTGCTTAAATCTTATCGGCACTTCGTGTATTCCTACACAGTTATAAAATCATGGATTCATATCCATTAGTCAAATATTTCATACGTTCTTAATGTAATAATAATATTACATTGTTTCCTTACTAGGTTCATAAAATCTACCCTTTGCTTTCTTAATAAACTCTTAGAATAGATATGTATATATAGTACATCTTAGCCACACATGCTTCGTATCAACATTCATAAATCTTTATCACACACTTGACTCGTTATTTGTTCGACACATATTTAAAGTCTATAGGTACGCGATCTACATCGTTCTTACATTTTGCAAATTTTAACAAATTTAACAACTCAGTGTTTTATATAACCATTACATGACCTCATGCTTAAAAATCATTTATGTCAAGCATTGTAGCTTTAGACATTCATTACACATATGCTTTAAAGTTTAGATCAAGGTTAAAATAGCCAGGCATCAGTGCCATGTGGCGCAGGTGCGCTACAATTAGGCCTGGGATGGGCGCAGCTGCGCCATCCCCTGGCCAGACCAAAATTGAGTATTTATTTCCTGGTTTCATCTGATTCCTTAGCATGCATGATTGTTAACACAAAATTAACCCACATGTTACTAGGTCTTTGCCCAAGCTTGGTGCTTCTTGCATTTACTTTAAGTTGTTATACATTTTATAGCCTTATTTCCATTTATTTCACGGCTAAGTAAGCTCATGCAACAAGGGTCTAACTATATGACCACTAACGAGGTTAAACAACTTTCAATATACATGTTTACATGTAATCATATGACTAGCACGGCTTATGACTTGAAATCTTACTTTAAGACATGTATAGTTCATAGTATGTCTATCTAATAGGGTGCACGTACTTACCATGCCTAAAGGCATAAAAGTCCTATAATGTTGCACATAAGATCAGAACACAAGTACTAAATGTTCGTCCTTCTTAGTCTCAAAACTTCAAAAATTTATTCTCAAAGTCAATGTCATACTAAACTAATCGTGCAAGGCAACTTCAAATCACATGTCATACTTGTTTGTACATGTTTCTACGTACGTTTTCAAGGTTAAAATATAACCACTTCATGTTTATAAAACTTTATTTCCAAATGATATATGAGCTTACCTTTGAAATCATTTTAACCAAATCAAAGTAATATAGCACACCTATTATACACCTTTGAATCTTACATCATGCGTACTTAGACCTCATATATTTGTCATCAAGGTTACAATTAAAGGTACACAAGTTCGTCAATGTTTGTTTTCAAAATATTTATGTATCTTCGGACAATAACCATCAATGCAACTCGTAGCATACAAAGTTACTCAAGGCTATGTGTCATACCTATTTATATGCAAGACTAAACCCCTTTACACAAGCTACAAATATCAGAAATCAAATGATTCAAGGTTCGTCCAACTTATTTTTAAAATCTAAAGTTTCTTTAAAAATATACTCAATCATGTTAAGACTATTACTTATAAGTAAGGTAATCTTATATGTCATGTCTAATATCATGCATTTCCATGTTACATCACTTAGAATAACATATTCCATCGTTGGGAACACTATACTTGTATATGTGCTCACTCGACGCCCTTCGATCGCCTCCGAATACATAACAGTCACAAAGCTGACTATTATGACCCTTCCTAACGACTTTAAATTGAAAACCTTAAAGAACAAAAGTTGTATTTCTATTCGTCCTCGTTCTGGATCATCTTGATTCACCTCAATCGGAGTTCCTATGAAAACGTTATGCCTAATTTACTACAGCGGGTCAAAGTAGTCTAATCGGAGTTCCTATGAAAATGTTTGAAATATTTAGTGAAATCATTCGCTACGAATTCGTTTCTAATCCAAATTGGTCCGTTTTACTTTCGTTATTTTCTTTTCTAACTATATTAAAAATATCTAGCAGCACTTCATGGATTATAACAATCCTTAGGCATAAATTTTGTGATTGAAAAGCTACTTTTTCTTGACATTGCTGAGAAATTGAAAACTTAGGAATAAAGATCATGTAAGTTAAAGTTATTACCTCATGATTGCTTGAAGTTATTAACTATAACTCTTCACTTCTCCAATTGCTCCTCAATTCTTCAATTCTACTGACTCTCTATGGCGATCTTCTCAGACAACTAAACAAAAGTAAATAAGAAGGAAGGAGCTCTATTTATGGAGAATTGGTTGACCAACTTATACCTTTCCACCCAGGTTTGATTCTATGGGAAATGAGAGTAACCAATAGATTTTCAAGAGTTGACCAGTTGATCCCTTGTAGCCATTATCACAGCTAACTTAGCTCTTAACTGACAATTAATTTTTACACAATGTAATACTAGGCCACTGTTCACGTAATAGAAGGGTCACTCATTTTGGGACATAGCAAAAATCTTCAGCACTAAGGCTTAGTTCAGTTACTATAATTCCCAAATGTAATTTTAATGTGTAAATACTACTACACCAAGTAAAGTTAGGGATTTTATGTACTCACATCATATAGTCTATATACATTAGTCCACATATTTTAATCTTTAAAACATGTGTGGACCTACTTTAATTGCTCACTAATAACTTAATATAAATATTTTAATAACACATATTTATTTACTCCTATCTTTTAGGGTACATATATAATTGTCTCACCACCTAAGATGAGATAACAAAACTTATTTAAATTAACTCTATGATTTAATCAACTTTACCATAAGATTTTTGTATATCTTTATTCCCAATTAAACATCACACTTCATGTATTCTTAGGCCATAGGTATTATATATTACTACTGCCCACATTTTTCATACTACACATAGTAATACTATTAATATTTTAATTGGGCTAAATATGATTCAGTTGGGTACTTCCAACCCATTTTCACATTTTAATATCAGAATAATAAATTAATCATTTTTTTTCAATAATTATTATGTACTCTACTAATTAATAGAATATAACATTTTATAATATCACTTACTTAACCATATTTTATCCGGTTTAATTAATTAAACCTTATTCAAATCCATTCATGGATACTTAATCATCATTTAAGATTTTTATTATCCTTATGACTCCTTAATACCAATTTCTTAGATTTTTAATTTACAAAAATTGATACTACAGACCGGTGCAGCTGCGCTGGTCACAGACTTGGAAATGGCACAGCTACGCCATACCAAATTCCTAGGTAGACAAGTTCTGCATTAGCAGAACTGAAACCTTACGCTTCTAAATATTTTACACATCCTCCTTGAGTGTTACTCGTCTAACATCAATTTGGTTTCACATCATCGGTTAATATTTTCCTTAACAATTAAGGATCACACTTCGAGTTCCAAAACACTATTTCCCTTATTAGTTTAACCTACTATAACATATTCGTTAGAGTTTCTTACCACTAATAACACAACACTCGAATATAACACATACACGTATACCTTTAATCCTTACTTCTCGCCGTGTATCAATTTACTCAAAAATTCTCTAACCACTTTAAAGGTATATCGATTCTCTTCTCTCGTCAACAACGTAAATATATAAAAGTCCAAACCTAACACACCTCCAGTCTTAAAATAATATTCAATATAGTACACTGAGTGGTTTCCCAAAAACAACCAACAAATTAGTTTTCGTCTCGTCTACATTATTTTTACAGTGAGTTAGATCGGTTACAATTTGTATATACCTCTGCTCTCTGAAGGAATCGTTTAGCCCAACTCCTATACATCAACCATTAAAGAGTACGGTTGTACTACCTTAGACTTGATACATACTTGTACAAATACTCAAGAAATTGGTGATTATCAAAGATATATAATGTCACCAACTTACTATAATAATTTCATATAAATTATTTAACATCAATAGATAATTTTATCCATCTTCTTACTAATTCATCTCTGCAATTTATAACAAATATATAATAACGATATATATATTTATTAAACACAACCTCACTTATTACATAGCGCATATTACCATATGTAACACAATACCACATACCTCGTAACACATTATATATTTTTATTTAAACCCTTCACAGGCCATAAGAATTTTATTCACTAAATTCTTATTTTAATATTTTATGAATGTTCGGGTTCTTACGTCCTCTCCTCCTTATAAGGATCCCATCCTCGGAATCACAAAAACCTCCTCTACTTGATGTTTTTCTGAACAATACTTATTCTTTTGAATAATTTTATCCATTCTCTTTTCGGAAGTTTCATTATAACTCGCTCACTGATAGTTTACCACATTCTCCTTTCTAAGGAACATTCTATTCACTACATTCATCACACAGAAGATTAAGAGTCTTCCACAATTTTTCAATAATCGAGAAGTAGTATGAATAACTCAGATTCCAAATTATGCTGAGGGGTCACACAAGATCGTGAACTAGTACTTCAACAAAATACTTCACACTATAAACTAGAGTGTTTATGTAATGCCCCCAAATCCGGGTATCTTCCAACCAGACAGATGGTGCTATACTATATTAACATTCATACAATCATTCAATTAAAAAAGCCTCAAAAGAACGAATATCTCTTCTACATAATCAAAATAATATTTACATTCTCCCAAGTTCTAAACCCATTACAAAGGTTCTTTGTCATAATATCAATTACATTATAACATTAAACCTATACTATTACATAGACATCTTAATGATCTGCCTTAGCTTTTCCTTTATCCTTATTCCATCCTTCGGGACGTTGAGTCTTAGCTGCATTCATATGGTTCAAGCAAGAGTGAGCATAACTAGCTCAGCAAGTATGACAATTTCAATAAATAGCATGCTTGACACATAGGAATAGTATATCTTCAATAATTGAACAATAATTATGATGTACTATTGATAAATCAAAATAGCACTTCATCTTTCTTTCAAAATGTTTTACAATAATAACAATATTTAGTAAAACATTAACTCTGGTCCAAGACCTTAGGTTGTGTTTACTTTTAAATCAATTAACATTCTTTTATTTATAATTAAAAACATTCATCACTATCCTTGTTCTTGGGCTGACGCTGCGGCGCCGGCTTTATACTTACATCTCGCGTTGCGACACGAGTTAACAGTGGCATTGTCCCGGACAAGGCGCTGCGGCGCGAGTCCTTACTCAGTGGGCCGCGCTGCGGTGCCACATTGCAGAAGGTGTTGTACTGTGCATGGCGCTGCGGCGCCATCATTTGTACTATGGTTTGCGCTTTTGCGTGAGTTTCCAATATGCTAAGATACTGTTACGACGCTACGGCACAACTCAAATGGCCTAGGGTTGGCGCCGCGGCACCAACTCTGTGCTCCAGAAAATTTTTACAGATATTAAATTTTGTGAACTTCCTGGACGTATAACTTCTTCGTTATAAGTTTGAATTGGCTCATTCAAAAGCCTACGATTTACAAATTACGTAATCTACACGTTCATGCAATAATTTAATCTATTCGACTTCATTTGCTAAAAATTCACCCTATTGGTTCATTTTTAACGTAAACGATAAACGTTTGTGAACGTTCAACGCTCGTTTCTTCGTTATAAGTCGGAATTCGATCATTTTTAAGTCCACAACTGTAGAATGACAAAAATGACTTGTCTCCATTGGAAAATAAAATTTCTGAGTTCAAACTCAAAATTTGATTTCTAATCCGGGAATTTAACGAAATCAACAATCATCGTCCAATCGTGTGATTTCTGGCAAATCTTCATTACTTATGATTTATTCATTACTTCAAATGCATTTAATTCATTCTATGAACATCTTCACATACTTAGTACAACAACTTATCTTCATTGTTAGATTTTGACTTAATCTTCCATAAGCTTTTAACTTATTCAATTATAAACTACTTATAGCTTCATTGATCATAACTTATGAAAGTTAAAGTATTTTAATCATCATGCATATATGTTCTCACATATAGTTTCTTTCAGGTATATATGATACATATACATACAACCCCTTAATTTTTCATATTAACATTCAAGGTTAACCTATAACAAGTTCATAACTTTTATAAGTTCAAATGACTTATTACCAACTGATGAGGCTTAAGTTCATTGCTTACACATTCTTCTTACTTCTTAACATTCATGTCCCTTAATACAACTTTTCTTATCAACCTATCATGAATAGAGATAGAAGATAATTAGAGAAGGAGTCTTACATTTGAAGTCCTTATAAAGTAGCTTCTGCTTCTTCTTCTAAATGAAAGTGACTTATTTGTAACTTAAGCTCCCTAACAATTAAGCACTTTATATGAGTTGGATTGTTTGAACAAGTAACAAATGGCTTGTAAGGCTTCTCTATTTATAGAATTTCCAAGGTTAGGGTAGTTTAGTCATTAAACCAATCCCACCTCGTTAAGTCACCTCCTTACTATTCATTAGTTGGCTAGAACAAATCCTATCCTTTGCTTGGCCATTACTTCATTTACTTGGTCGTTACATTACTTGATCACCACATTATCTTGGTCATTACTTCTAACACTTGGTCACCACTCATATAACTTGGTTACCACACATTAACCATATCAATATGGTTTACCCCATGAGTCAATCAACTCATGGATTCTAGCTTGGCTTAATTACTTAACCTTTGGGCTTGCTTTAACAAACACTCACTTGCTTATTAATTAACATTGGGCCTTACCATTTAATTTACTTGGGCTTGTACCAATTGTTAACCAATCTACCAAGTCCATTAACATTGCTTAGTACATATACATATTGTACATGTATTATTCTGTATTCTAATTCGTATAGAAATTTATTATATACGATATTCCATCCTTCATACAAACTCGTATAATACTTTGTATTATACTCGTTTTCATTACCTTGCACAATACCTAAGTATCATACAATTAGTACTTACTTACTAATACTTCGCTTTCCTTAATATTCTCAAATTATGTCCGCAAGCGAAATATTACGTTTTCCATAACTAGATTATTATTACATAATCCGTCTTACCTTGATATTCTATCATTATGTATTTCACGAAATTTCAAAAATAAATCGCGAACAAATACCGATGAATAGTGTTTTTTCGGAAAATTTCTCGGAAAACTTTTATTTTCATCTTAGAAATTCAAACACTTTAATTAGTTCACGTAGTTCAAATACTATGACATTCCAACATCATTAGGTTATAGAATGACAACCATCATGATATCACATATAATATAATTTTATTATTATTTAATTTAATAAAATCATTTTACAATAAAAATCCGAATTTCTCGGTCATTACAGTTTATCTATCACAAAGACTGAAAACACCCTCCACACGTACACTGGGTGGCCAGCCTATTGTACCACTATGTTGGGCCGCAACGTAGTGTTTTGTAACGACTACATGCGTTACGCTCGGAAGCATTGTCCCCAAAAACATATCCCTTTATAGGGTTGTTCACCTCAGCTTTTCAACACCCGAATTCGCACAAGAGCAATCTGGTTTGGCACAAATACTCAAGAATGCTTGAATTTCACAAATATTTTTCAACCGTCGTCTAGCTGAATCAAATAGCTTAGACTTTTATCAACAATTCAGACATCAATCGAAATAATTTATGTGACGCCCCCAAAACACGTATACATCACCCATCTTGAGTCTCCAAATACATGGTACAAAATTCAAATACAACTTAATATACAACTGTCGTGTAAAATACGACAAAACATAAATTGAGAGTTTTAATACGAATATTATCTTCTAGACAGTATTCAAACTCAAAGGTAGTCCCCAATATATTTATTATCACACTATTTCATAGAATAGTGAGGACTACTAATGCAAACATCTAGACCGTCACTCCGTTCCCCGACTAGTCCTTGCTACATTCTCATTTCCTGAAGAGAACAATGAAAGCAAAAGGGTTAGCTTCAACTAGCCCAGTAAGAAATATTATGAATAAGATAATACAGAATAAATTATCATTAGCCTTCAACAGTGTTAAACTGATAAAATATAACAACATCAAGTTTAACTGCAGCGGAATAATCAATCCATTAGAAGAGTTCAGTATAGAATAAAATAAAATCTATTATCTTCTATGATTTAAAAGGTTTTTCATCACTTTTATCGATGAGACTCATCTTAATAAATAATCCACATCATCCCTACACTACGACCAAGGATATTCATTAGTATCACGACCACAAATTATCCATGCACTACGGGCCAAGGATATTCGTGTATTCATCAATGGTCATGATCATAACAACAACTGTCCATCAATGCATTACGGGCCAATGAGGACTTTTACCACATCATTTGTAACATTATGGTCATGATTATACCGAATAATCCCTGGTCATAATCATACCAAATCCATCTATGCACTACAGGCCACAGATAACTTTTAACATAATATAAACATTAGGATGGTGACAATGATATAAGAATTCAATAAAACAAGTTCAAGGAAATTTTTTAAAGATTTATAATTTAATTTATCCAAAAATCAATAACGTCCAAATTATCAACATGATACTGCTTTGTGGAGTAAAATTCAAGAATAATATTGTACCGAAAATAATTTGGACAGATAAGGAATCAATTTTTATCATGAATAGTACTCCGGGTGAATAGTACTTGAGTGAATAGTATACTGTGAATAGTAATTTGGGAATAGTAACTTCGTGAATAGTATTCCGGCATGGAAAAGTTAAAACTTATCAAACAATGCTCAGAATAATATTTTCATGAAAAGATATTGGATGAAGCGCAAATATCAAGGATATTCTACTAATTTTATGGAGTATAGAAACCAAAACTCTAACAAAACGAGTATAGAATTCGAAATCTGAAATGAAATAATATTACTTAAATACTACAGAGTATTAAAGAAATATTATTTCAAGCGAATATTGAACAAAAATAGCATCCCTTACCTTGAAAAAAGAGTATTCCAACTGGTATAGCGGAGATATTCTTGAAGAAAACATTCACGGTTTTCTACGCTCAAAGCTTTCTAAAACTCTAAAGAAATACACTCAAGATTATAGAAAAAGAATTATTTGATTCTGGTGTGATTTTCAATTCTAAATAATCACCCTATTTATAGGAGAATGGAAATGATATTATTCAAAAAATATCACGGATGCAACAATTTTATAACTCACGGACGTATTATGCAATATTCAGGCGTCTGAATTTCAAACCCATCATCAAATAAAACAAAAAAATAAAATATATATATATATATATATATATATATATATATATATATATATAACACATGTTGTTTTAAAAAACATCCCACAATAATCCATCCACCAATTTCTACATCAAACACACACACCCACCTTCCCTTATATCCAAGGCATCTTCGCCCACCCCCCCTTTCTTTCTACCACACACACACACACACACACACTCACACACTAAATTCTACCAACATGTCACTCTCATCGCTCTCACCCATATCACATTCATATATATATATATATATATATATATATATATATATACTGTAATACCCAAGAATTTCCACGTATTATTAAATGAAAATATTAATGGAAATAAAATTTATGTGAATAAAAGTGTTATTATTTTGTGAGTTGGTGAATTCAATTGATTCGTATTAGATCATTGCGTATTAAGATGTGTGAAGTGGCAATGGGATTTGTGAAATGCCTTGTGTGACATAATGTGAAAAGAGGAAATCCATTAAGTAGATTAAAACGAGTATTAGGAAGATGAATCGTGTTGATAAGATGATTTCATAAGTGTAATCAATACGCTCATAGATTCATAGTAATGTATTTATGGCTAGTAATTCATATTATATAAAGCGAGTTTAGCGATGAAAATTTACACGGGCTGAAGCTAAACCAGTCTTGGCACTGTTAGGGCATGGCGCAGCTGCGCCGTCCTAGCAGTACAAACTGGCGCAGCTGCGCCAGTGGTCAGTTGGAGAAAAATTAATTCTTTTACCTTGGAAAATTTAATGAATAATTATGTGGTGTGTGTGACATTAATAAAAAATAAATAAAGTGAGCAATTAAGTAATATTATTTGTTAATTGTTATATTAATGGTTGTGGTAGAATATTGAATTCATAGTAATTAACTAATAATGTGTGATTACTATTATTTGCAATGTATTATAAAGATGAATAATGATTATAGAAATCCAAAAATACATTAATCAATGATTGGGTTAATTAATATTGCTATTAATTAATCAAGGAAGTAAATACTTTATTTGACATAAATAAATAAGCTATTAATTATTAATATGAGATTAACTATCATGTGCATGTGAGCAATAATACAACTATACTATATAGTGTAGTGTGACATTTGTCTGGCTAGATATTAAGTTTTATGAAAATAAATTATATTAAGTGGTAATTACTCAAGGGAAGGAGTAAATTATTTATTTAACATAAATAAATAAATTATTACTATAATAATGTTATAATATATTTATATGAGTTATATAGATAATTATGGAACTAGCCCGGACAATAATATGTGACTGTATTATTTTATTGTGTATATTTAGTGTACATGGACTATATAATGTGAGTGTATAATTTATCCCTAAAACTTCTATTATGGTAGCAATTATACATTAAGATTTCATTGTGGGAAATTAAGTAGACCAAACCAAGCCTAGATATTAAGAATGCTGGGATTTTCTCTTGTCCCATAATAAGTGTCACCAAGTACAATTAAGAGTAACTTGAAGCTATATTACGTAAACTTTCTAGCTGCTAAATCATAGGAGATCATTACTAAGCTAGGTGGTTGGTAAGGGTTGTTAAACTACTCTTTATGAACCTATATATTTGTCTTGCCATTGCACCATGGGCTCCAAAATTGTGTAAAGTCAATGACTAGTCCATGCTTTCTCTATAAATTAAGCTTGAGTTCAGATTTTTATGTTGCTAAGAGTTGTCTAAGTAAAGCATTCGAGTAATTGAGCAATTGTAGAAGCATATTCAGTGAGTAGGAAGTCAAATTTAAGCTTTGGAAGGTATAATTTCTATTTATGCTCTTGAAATGGGTTTTATTTGATTCTTGAAATTTCTTGAATTCAATTGTTAATTGATATGAATAATCATGTTATAAGATGTTTAGGATGTTTACTAGCATGTATAAACACTTTAGTAAAGGTTTGAAGCATGGTTGAATCAATGGAAACCAAGTTGGTAGTTACTCTATAAAACAGAGTAACCTTACTGCTTCTGAACCCGACCTGGCGCAGCTGCGCCCTGGTTATACTGGGGTGCAGCGCAGCTGTGCCGTACCTCAGAACCAGTTGCTAAGTTTTGTTCATGATACATGTTGAGAACTTAATGTCATCAATTAATTAATTACCTAAAATGAGGTATAACATGAATTATAAGGTGTTCGTATATAGTATGAAGTGTTCAACATAAATTGTAGGAGATCTTTAAGAAGAGCTCTAAGTCTTAAAAATAAACTTGATGAAATTCATGTTGTGCAAGTTATGGGCTTAATAACCTATACAAATGACTGATTTTCACACATAAATGAGTATGTTATAATGTACCTAGTTCCTTTGATCATGACCAAACTTGTTAATTTTGTGTTAGAGATGTTTTCAAGAAAAAGCTTAGTATAGTGAGCTAATATGCTTAACCACTACATGATGTATATTTTGACTTTGCAAGCATGTTAGTATGACTTAGAGATGCATGAATAAACCTTTAGCTTGTGTTTATGTGATTAACAATAAAGCATGAACAAGTTGAACTTACTAGTAAGCCTTGAATGTGAATATTGTAAAGCTACCATGAAGACTAAAATCTGATATTTTTGATCATATTTGATGATACTCTTAGACTCACTCATGTAATATAAGCCTATATACACCATGCTTATGTATCATATTTCAAATAAAGCATGAACAAAGTCTATTTTCAACTAAAGCGGTGTTAGTGTCACGTATGTGTTATGAATACACCCAAGCATGCCTAATATGAGTCTTATAGCTATCTTATACATTTAGAAAGCAAGCATTCTAGACTTTGTGGTTTCATGACCTCGAATGGCCTTAAATGGTTGAAATGATCAATTTAGAATTCTATTATGAAAGAAGGAACCTAGATTGACTTAAGGAGCATGAAAAGACCTTTAACATGACAATTATATTACGAGTGATTATTTTGGTTAAGCTAGACAGAAACCGCAAGGCAGCAGCTGAGTCTTGACATGGCCAGAGGACGGCGCAGCTGGGCCGGTCCTATGCTTAGCCATGGCACAACTGCCCCAGTTTGGAATTCCAGATGTTGAGTTCTAATCTTTTGGACAGTAACTACATGATGCTTATGATGTTAAATGTGATCTAAAACCTACTGATATATATATATATATATATATGAGTGATGCCTAGCTGATAAGTCGGCGTTGCATCGAAATGAAAAGTCCATGAGTAGGAGGTCTTAACCTTGAGCATTCTTGATTTGGTTGTGAAGTAACTAAGTAGTTGATTTAGGATGACTTATAAACTGATTTTGTACTATATGTGCATACTTGAATCGTGTCGAGCTTATTTAAATACTGTGTTAGCTAATGAATATCTTGACCATATAATGCGATATAAATAGGATTTGAAAGTGTTGATTTCTTAAAGTGGATAAACTAAGCTTAAGGCAAGTATCCAAACCCTATCTTACATTGTGCAAGTATCCTAAACCTTTGCATTACTTTATTCGACGAATACCGTAAGCTTATTCTTGTTGAATACAAGTTACCTTACTTTCTCGTTTAAATGAGCTAGTATGTTAAACCCTTATGAAAGTTATTATTCATGTCAAAATTGGTATTGACCTTGAATATTGTGAAAGAGTCGATGCCTTTTTGATTCGGCTAGACTATATGTATGTTTATAAAAGCTGTCTAAACCAATTGATTGGTGCGAAAATCTTGAAAACTGAGTTGGACAACCCTTTTGGTAAGGGGAGTGTATGTTGTTGGAAACCCCAGCACATAGATAAATATTATTGTGGTGTTATGCATAACGTAAAGTATTGTAGACTGATCATCTATAGTACTTGATATTTTTTGTTATCAGTTTAATATTGGTAACTCAAGTAAAAGTTCAATAGTCCTTAGTGACCGCTCAGTACAAACTGCTTAACCAGTTGGATACATTGTTAGTTGTTGAATTCATATATATCTGTTGATTTATATTGAATTGTCATATGCCTTATTCATGATATTATTCTGACACTTTGAACTATCCTAGAAATAACCCTTCGATATGTCAAGCCTTGTGATATTATATCATACACCCTTGTTGTATATTACTTGCTGGTCAATTCGTGATCATCCTTGCTTATTTAAAACCTTTCAGTTAAGGAAGAACAGGGAGGTGTCTCTGGAACAGACAAGGGCAAGGGCAAGGCTACCGACTAGCTTGTCCTTTTTATGTTTAAAATCTATTATGATGTATTAAGACTATTTCAGACTATGTTTAAGTTTAAGTAAGATCATGCAATAATTCTTTATTAGATATTATTATGTAATCTATTATGCACTGTAGGTTGCGAGACTTGGGGGAATAATTATAATAAGTCATTATAAATTATTCTAAAGTAGATTTTCCATTGTGTATGCGTTATTTAGTTATTATGGTTTTACCATGAGAACGTGATGAACCGAATTTGAGTGACCAAGTGGAGGTCCGAATTTGGGGGCGTCACAGGTTGGTATCAGAGTCATAGTTATAAACCTTAGGAGCGAATGTCCTTAGATTATAACTCGGGAGAACTTAGAACTTAGGAAGGAGATAAAACTCATATAGAGTTTTCCTTGAGAGACTTAGCATGTTATGAAATATAACTTCATTCTAAACAATGAACTTATATTTGTTTAACATTCTAATGGAATTGTTGTTTGTGTTGTCTTATGTTTGTGATTGTAGGATGACTGACATTGGAGGACCTAGCCAAGTAGTAGAGGAGGAGCCGAATGATATCCATGTAGTATTTGAGACACCCTTGATAGCGGAGCCTATTTCAGTAGTAGCATCTTTTGATGATGACGATGAGGAAGAGGTGGAGTCTGACCCTGAGGAGGAGCCTTTGGAGGAGGAGCCCGAGCCTGTGGAGGACTCCGACGAGGCTACTTTTGAGGATCGGATGTTAGGAGAGTATGAAGAATATATTTTAGAGTTGGGATGTAGGATGGAGGATCTAGAGGCTGAGGTTAGGGAAAAGGAGATCGCGTTCCAGAAGTTAAGGGACGAGGACCATCAGAGGAAAATAGTGATGCAGGAGATGGAAGTGGAGATTGCTCACCGTAAGGAAGCAGGGATCCAGATGGGAACTTTGTTTCACCGAGTGGTGGTGAGGAATGTTGAGATGGCAGGAAAGCTAGAGAAAATAGAGCAGAAGGTGTTGAATGAGAGGGTGTAGAAGGTGGCTCTCCAAACTCAGTTAGAAATGGAGGTAATGGATAGGATTCAGTTCGAGGAGAAGTGGGAAGAAGCTAATGATAGGGCAGATGATCTAGAGGATGAGGTGTGGTGCAAGAGGAGGAAGATGAACAAGATGGGCTATGCTCTTCGCACGGCCATGGTGTGATGCCCCCAAAATAGGTATACACCACCAATTTTGAATTTCCAAATACATGGTACATAATACAAATACAATCTTTAATATACAACAAGAAAGTTGTGAGTTTTATTACAAATATTATCTTCTAGACAATATCCACTCTTAGAATAAGTCCTCATTACATTTATTGTTACACTATCTAACAGAATAGTAAGGACTACTAATACTATAATCTAGACTGTCACTCCGTTCCACGACTAGTCCCGGCTACGTTCTCATTTCCTGAAGAAAACAGTGAAAGAAAGGCTGAGCTCAACTAGCCCAATAAGAAATATTATGACTAAGATAATGCAGAATAAATTATCATTAGTTTTCAACAAAGTTAAACTGATAAAATACAATAGACATCAAGTTTAACTGCAGTGGAACATGCAATCTATTAAAAGAGTCATGTAGAGAATAAAATCTACTATCTTTTATGATTTAAAAAGTTTTTCATTACTTTTATCGCTGGGACTCAGCTTAATAAATAATTCACATCATCCCTGCACTACGGCCAAAGATATTCATTGGTATCACAACCACAAATTATCCATGCACTACAGGACAAGAATATTCGTGTATTCATCAATGGTTATGATCATGCCAACAACTGTCCATCAATGCACTATGGGCCAATGAGAACTTTTACCACATCATTTGTAACATTACGGTCATGATTACACCGAATAATCCCTGGTCATAATCATACCAAGTCCATCTATGCACTACAGGCCACAAATGACTTTCAACAAATATAAATTTGAGGATGATGACAATGATATAAGAATTCAATAAAACAAGTTCAAGAATTAATTTATTCAGGAACTAATAACGTCCAAATTGTCAACATGATACTTCTTTGTAGAGTAAAATTCAAGAATGCTCAGAAGAATATTTCCATGAAAAGATACTGGATGAAGCTCAAATATCAAGGATATTCCACTAATTTCTTGGAGTATAGAAGTCAAAACTTTAACCAATTGAGTATAATAAAGAATGGAATAACAAAATAAATCACCATGCATGCGGTACTTAGCATAGACATGTTATTCCAATAGAATAATAAATAACGGAACCAGGTCAGACGTAATATGCACCGACAAGATATTCTAGCAGAATAATAAAGAATGGAATAACAACATAAATCACCATGCATGCGGTACTTCGCATAGACAGGTTATTCCAACAGAATAATAAATAACGAAATCAGGTCCAACGTAAAATGCACAGACAGGATATTCTAACAGAATAATAAATACGAAACCAAGTCTGGCGTAAAATGCATAGACAAGATATTCCAACAGAATAATAAAGACGGAACCAGGTCTGGTGTAAAACGCACAGACACGATGTTCCAACAAAATAATAATGAAGGGAATAACAACAGAAATCACCAAGTATAGGGTAGACCGCGTATACATGTTATTCTAACGTAATAATAAAGAATGTAATAACAAAAGTTATCTTCATGAATATAAAAAAATAATACCCCTTACCTTATAAAGAAGAGTACTCCGACGGTAGGGCGGGGATATACTTAAAGAAACTTGCACTGCGCTCAAAGCTTTCTTAAACGCTAAAAAAATACGCTCAAGATTGTAGAAGAATAATTCTCTCTATAGTTTCTCTCTCTAGAGTTTCAGTGAATTCGTAAGAAATAATGAAGGAATGAGATTCTATTTATAGAAGAACGGACTGAATAGTAACCAATCCATGAACGGTCCAGATCGATTTACTTTAAACGGACGGTCCAGATTGGTTTACAATAAAATATAATATATTCTATTTATAATCTAATAAAACGAATAACTTTTAAAAAGATTTTACTATGCAAATACTATGCAGGCACTATGCAAACACTATGCATAATAAAATATAATATAATCTAATTATTGTCTAATAAAATAGATAACTTTATTAAAGTATTTTATTTTATATAAAAAGATTTTAATATTAGCCTAATAAAATGAATAACTTTATAAATGTATTCTATTTTATATAAAAAGCTTTTCTGTTTTATTACATTAATAATACTAATAAAACAAAACTTCATCATCATTATTATTATTCAAACTATTAATCGACCAGGTCGTTCCTAGGAAAGAGGGGCTTTCCAATAAGGATTTTTCCCTATTGGCGCGCAATTAGGTGACCAAACCTCTCCTTGGCAGAACTTCTAGACATCGTTAATATTGCAAATAATAATATTAATAACTTTGTCATCTCAATTATTGATTTAATAATATATAAAATATCGACAATAATTGAATAAAACTGAATGACTTCTCACGTAAGCATCAATAATAAATACTGTGTGCTACTATGCAACCACGCATATTACTGTACTTTTACTACCGAGTAGTTCAACAATATTAACGATAAAACTTCTGCCGTTATTTTCAATAAAATATTTTTGTTGTTTTCTCAATCTGATAATAATTTTGTTGCGGGGTCCACTAATGATTGTGTCGTCGTATGAATATTCCCTGTTAAAACGAATATTCCCCGACCAATCGAATATTATATAACAACTTGCGTACTTTGCAAAATTTATAAATATTACCCACAACTATAATAGTATATCAAATTTATTCCATAATATTTAAAAAATGATATTTATGGAAAATTCATTTTTATTCATAAAAGTTGGGATCTTACAATCTCCCCTTCTTATGAAATGTCGCCCTCGAAATTAGGGTGCATATCTGGTATTTCAAAAAGGTAAGGATACCTTGATTTTATTTCTGATTCTAACTCCTAGGTCATTTGCTTAACATCGTGGTTCTTCCATAAAATATAAACTTGAGGTATAACCTTGGAGCGTAGAATATGTTCCTTCTTATCCAAGATTTGAACAGGAACCTCTTCATATGTTAAATCTTTCACTATTTCATCCGGTTCTAACTCAATAATGTGGTTCGGGTCTTTCATATATTTACGTAACATGGATATATGAAAAATATTATGAACACGAGACATACTTGGCGGTAAAGTAAGTCTATAGGCTACAGTCCCTACTCGATCGAGGATTAAAAATGGGCCAATGAAACGAGGATTGAGCTTTTCTCACTTTCCAAATCTCGTAACTCCTTTCCATGGAGCAACACGTAACAACACATGATCTCCAATATCGAATTCCACGTCCTTTCGATGAAGATCAGCATAACTCTTTTGTCGGTCTTGTTAGGTTTTTATACGTTGTCGGATCATTTGAATCTTTTCCGTAATCATACGTACTAACTCCGGTCCCAACAACGTTGCTTCACCCACCTCATCCTAGCATACTGGAGAATGACACTTTCTTCCATACAACGCTTCGAATGGAGTCATACCAATGCTTTCTTGATAACTGTTGTTGTAGGAAAACTCCACTAATGGTATGAACTTGTCCCAACTTCCCTTGAAGTCAAGGACACAAAGTCTTAATAAATCTTCAAGAGTTTGAATAAGCCTCTCTGATTGTACGTCCGTTAGAGGATGGTATGCCAAACTAAATCATAAATTCGTGCCCATAGCTTTTTGCAAACTAACCCAAAATCGTGAAGTGAATCTTTGGTCTCGATCAAAAACTATGGATACTGGCATACCATGTAATCTTACAACCTCGCTTATGTACATACGAGCAAGACGTTCAAGTGTATAAGTTTCTTGTGTAGGTAAGAAATGAGCAGACTTGGCTAATCTATCAACAGTGACCCAAATCTCATCTATACCCTGAGAAACCCTTGGAAGACCAGTAACAAAATCCATGGTAATGTGTTCCCACTTCCATTTTGGAATTTCAAGGGGTTGCAATGGACCTTTTGGTACTTGATGCTCCGCCTTGACTCGTTAACACATTAGACACCATTGAGACAAACAGCGTTATCTCTATCTTCATATTTCCCCACCAAAATGTATGTCGAAGATCATGATATATTTTAGTACTCCCAGGATGGATTGAAAATGGTGTGTTGTACGCCTCTGTGATGCCCCCAAAAACAGGTATACAACACACATTCTGAGTCACCAAATACATGGTACATAAAGCAAACTACAACTTCAATAATACAAAAGTCGTGTGAAATACGACAATACATACTGTGAGTTTAAATACAAATATAATCTTCTAGACAATATCCACATGCAAATAAGTCCTCATTACAAGTATTCAAACACTATCTTACAGAAATAGTGAGGACTGCTAAAATATCTTTCTAGAAACCTCAATCCATACCCCGACTCGATCCTGCTATGTTCTCACCTCCTGGGAAGAAAAATGGAACAAAAATGAAAAGGGTGAGCTCAAATATAATAGGCAACAAGTTTTAGATCAACAAATACAACGGAAACAACAATCCATTAGAAGAGTCACGTAGAGGATGAATTCTACTATCTTCTAATATTTAAGAGTCCATTATCAATATTTTATCCCTGTAACAACAATCAATATAAATCTTTAATCATCTTTGCACTACTTGCCAAAGATATTCATTTATATCACCGGTTGGTCATGTTCATCTCAACACCTGTTCATCTTTGCACTACGGGCCAAAGATATTCATCAGTAATCGTTTATCTTTGCACTACAGGCCGAAGATATTCAATAATATCATCATTAAGGACTGAAGATGATGAAAAATATTTTTAAGAACGAATCAAGTGAGATATGAGGACAAATATTAGGGATTCGTATAACAGTTTTATCCAAGATCAATAATACTCCATAATAATCAATTTTGGAGCAGAATTCAAAAATAACGATCAAAACATGGATACAATCAAAGATAATAGCCAAAATATACATCTTGGACAAAAAGGAAAATTTTCATTTTTCGGTGAATAGTGCCGTATTCGTGAATAGTGCAGTATACTGTGAATAGTAACCCCGACACAACAAGTTCTAAATTTGATAAAAAGTTCAACCAATATTTTGGCATAATGATATTGAAGAATATAATGCCATTTGCGAAAGAAATAACATCCTTTACCTCAAAATAACTGTACTCCTGACTGAATTTTGTTATAGTGCTGACAGAAACTCGCACCGTATAGCAACACTCAAAGTATACTCACAAGAATACGCTTGATAATATAGAGAGAAAGAGAGGAAACTTTGTTTCTAGTGTGATTTTCAATTCTAACTTAGCCCTCTATTTATAGGAAAATGCTAGAACGCCAAAGGAGACTAAATTAATAAAATATTAATATTTACCAAATATTCAACCACACCACCAAGGAATCTGATTTTAGAAATTCCCACATGCCCACCTTCTAGAAAAAAAATAAAAAAATCGTTTTTGAAATAAAAAAATAATTAAACTTTCAAAAATCAATTATTTCGGAACCCCGAAACTTCAATAATTCACAATAAATAGCCCCTTCGTCAGAAAATTCGAATCTCACGTCCTTTTATAGGAATTTCAATTCTCTACAACTTTGCAGAAGAAATGTTTTCCAAATTCCAAACAAAAATTATCAAAAATCCACAAACGGATGATTTTTAATTCTTCCAGTGCGACAAAATACTGATAAAATATCCTCACCATTAATTCCTTTAATTATATCCACATAAAATAATATATTAATCAATTATATCCACATCAAATAAATATTTCTTTATCATATGAATTAATAATTAATTATTCTTAAATAATATTACAGAATCACAATTATGACAACCAGGTCGTTCCTAGAAAAGAGGGGGCTTTCCAATAAGGATTTCTCCTTACTGGCGCGCAATTAGGTGACCAAACCTCTCCTTAGACAGAACTTTCTAGACATTGCCCATTATGTTATCTGATAATATTATTTAAATAATGTGAATTATTGATCTGATAATGAGAAATACCGTGCAGTGATAATTATTGAAACAATAATAATATAAACTAACAATGCAGCAATTATTGAATCAATATAATAGAATAATGAACAGTAACTACTGTAATAATTATTGAGTAGTGCCTTCTTACGTACGAATCAATAATTCAACAATACTGTGCAATACCGTGTGCTACTGTGCAACCACGCGTATTACTGTATTTTAACCACCAGGTAACCCAACAGTGTTAACGGTAACAATTTACGCTGTTATTTATAAAATTCAATCTTTGTCGTTTTCTTACATCCAACCGTTTTTTGGTATGGGGCCCACAAATGGTTGCGCCGTCGTACGAATATTCCCCGACAGCAATAATATTCCACGACCAAACGAATATTCCCCGATAAAAATGAATATTTTAATAACCACTTGTTTATTTTTCAAAAATTTCACATTTCACCCATAACCAAAGCATTATATCAAATTACCACCTTATTAATCAAGAATAATAATTAGAGGAAATTCGATATTATTTATAAAAAGTTGGGGTCTTACAACCTCCCCTCCTTATGAAATTTCGTCCTCGAAATTGATGTACGTACCTGGTGTATCGAAAAGGTGAGGGTACCTCGCTTTCATTTCCGATTCCAACTACCATGTCATTTCCTCAATTGCATGGTTTCTCCACAAAACCTTAACTAGTGGTATAATCTTGGTGCGTAGGACATGTTCCTTCCTATCCAATATCTTAACAGGTACCTCTTCGTACGTTAAATCTTCAGTTATCTCATCTGGTTCTAACGCAATAATGTGGTTCGGGTCTTTCATATATTTACGAAGCATAGATATGTGGAATACATTGTGAACACGAGACATACTTGGAGGTAACGTGAGTCTATAGGTCACGTTTCCTATTCAGTCAAGAATCTCAAATGGACCAACAAATCTTGGATTGAGCTTTCCTCTATTTCCAAATCATGTAACTCCCATTCCGTGGAGCAACATGTAACAGTACATGATCCCCAATATTAAACTCCACGTCCTTTCTATGAAGATCAGCATAACTCATTTGTCGATCTTGTGAAGTTTGAATACTTTGTCGAATCATTTGGATCTTTTCTGTAGTTATGACACCCCCAAATCCGGGTTACCTGACTCCCGAATTTGGTATTCACGATCCACACTATAATTAACATTTAACTACCCATAATATATATAGATAGTAACTTTCGTAAGATATTATCCGAGTTTAATAATAATACAACACCCAGGTTCTCTAACCTTAACTTTACAAACATACCCTTTAGTTATACAAAAAGGGTTTACAATACAACATAATAAATATGTTCAACATAACTAATTTATAACTACGCCTTTTCCCTTGTCCTTTGCAGCACCTCCTGCAACTTCATCCCTAGCTGAAAAATTTTATTTAGCAAGGGTGAGCAACTAATTTGCCCCGTAAGTTAAGACATACAATAAATGTATAAGAATTCAAAACAACAGACTATCTGTTTTGATAGAATGAAACCAAAGTTTGGGGAACTTTGAAATGGCTGAACAAATCGTTATTCAATAACAAGTTTTCTCGTATTCTATACAACATAATAATTCAATAATGAAAGAGTACAACGCTTTCAAAGTTTCTACGATATTCTAATGAATAATCAAGAATCAATTCTACGAAATATCAAAGTGGAATGTTTTCCAAATTTATACTGAGCGATCACACAAGATCTTGAACTTATTTTCTTGGGTAGATATCAAAGATTTACTTTGATAAATACTCAGGTGTATCAGATAACCATAAAGATTAAATCATACCCCTCTGCAAGTACAACAAGTGATCAGCTTATTATACCCTATATTATGCATAATACTCAAAACGCGCGCAAAGGTCGAATTCACGACCAGCAAAATGTTCCCTTTATATAAAAGGTTGTTCTTCTCAGTCTTAGAATCAAAAGTTTGATTTTACAACAAAATACTGGGATTTAAAATTCTATTTGCTTCTCTTCTCAAACCTAACAAGTTTTTACAAATGTTTGTCTAACCAGAATAATTGGCTAAGACATTTCTCAACATAATTTGACAATAAAGAGGAATTATCTGTACTGTCAATTCTAACTTCTACAGATATGAATATCCAACAACAGTAATTCTACGAATATATATTTTCTAATTCGAAAATTTAATCTCAACAATAAATCCATGGACGTGGTATAATTAGCAATAATTATCCACCAATAATAATTGAATAAAATAACTCAAGGTTGAGTTAGGGAACTTGCCTCTTCCGCTGATTACAGCTACACAAAATACTTATCTGCTTTCGAAAGACCTATAACCAATAATATCGGTCTAACAATTAGCACAATAATCCACATAACACACAACATTGTAGTTCACAGTCAAACTTCTCCTAAACAAATTACCAAATAGCCACAACAGTGTTTATAACCTATATAAACACTTAACAAGTCAAACTAATTCAGTCTGGTTGGACTTCGGTCCAATCTCGGTGTTCTGTCACCCTATCCGACAATTAACACAGTTATTGTCAATTAAACTTGGTCTCTAAGCTTCAATATTAATTTAGATAAGTCAATTATCATTTATAATATTTTTTCAGAAGCTTTTAATAATTATCAAACAATTATTATAATTTATAATAATTTTCAAATATCAGAATCATTTTTAAATGATTTAATTATCAAATAATCTTACTATTATTAATATTTAATAATATTTAAAATATTAATAACATACATTCCAAAATATTAAAGTTATCATCAATAACTTAAAATATTTTTAAATCATCAATATTCTACTTAAATGATTTTTTTAAAATAATTAAAATCATTTTTAAATCATCACCATTAATATATAAATATTAATGAATTATTATCCAAATATTAAAAGTCATTAATTATAACTTAAAATATTTTTAAACCATTTTTCTTATTTTTAAATGATTTTTAAATCAATAAAATCATTTTTAATTCATTTATTTAATATAATAATTAAATAAATCATACATCATTAATATTAATTTATAAATGAAATTCTCCAAAAATATTGAAAATTATATTTTATAATTTAAAATATTTTCTAACACTTTATTCTCAATTAAAATTATTTTTAAATCATTAAAATTATTTTTATCTTATTTATTTAATTTAATAATCAAATAAATCTAATATCATTAATATTAAATTATTAATGAAAATTCTCCAAAAATATTAAAAGTTACATTTTATAACTCAAAATATTTTTAAATACATTATTCTTATTTAAAATAATTTTTCATAATATTAAATCATTTTTCTCTAATTTGATTAATACACTAATTAAATAAATTAAATACCTTTAATATTTAAATAATTATAAATATTAAAGAAAAATATTATAATTGGTCAAAAATTATTTTTCATAATTTAAAACAATTTTTAAAACCATTTTTGGTAATTTTTAGAATTTATTTCTATTTTTAAATAATTTTCGGAATATTCAGAAAATAAAATAAATAAAACCATCAGCTATAGGTCTTTAGCGACAGAAAGTGTCGCTGTTGGTGTTCTTGAGCTGAAGAACACTGACAGCTTCGTGTTCAACCAGTCATATTTGACCAGCCTTAGATTTTAATCCATGCATGATCCTGGCAAAATTAAACCTTGATCGTGTAGTACTCATGTAATTCTCCAATTATCAACCATCAATTGGCTCAAACAAAAATCCAGATGCAAGATCTGAGCCTCGAAATTTAATGTCAGAGTTGTTCTGGGTTTTCTGGGTAACCCAGAAACCCAGACAGTTTCGTGGTACTACTTTGAAGCTCAATTTGTAACGTGTTCCGATTATGTTTTATGTTTTTTAATGGTTCACCATTATAGACCGTATGTCATAGAACACTCACAAAGCAACACATCAGTTTAACAACAACAGATCTACAAGATACAATCCGGTCAAACTCTGCCAGAAAACATGTTCTTCACTTTTATGGAAATTCCAGAAATTCCCATCCGTGGCCAAGTGACCTACTTTGACCAATTGATATGTTAAATCCTTGGATGTTTTAGGCGATCTAAATACCCAGATCTGTAGTACACTATTCAGGCTACATATTCATAACAACAACATCAACAAACATCACAAAATTGGACAGATCAAGTGGATAAGAATTCTTGTCAGACGTTGTTTAACTCTTTCAGGGTTACCCAGAAAGTTCATGGTCATGCCCGGTCAACGGGTTTTGACCATGAATAACTTCAAATCTGGACATCAAATTTCTATTCTATCACTTGCAGATTAAAGACAACATGACAAGCTATACATACCAACTTTAAAACACTAAAAACCATAAATGAAAAAGAATATGTGGCTCCTGACATTAGGTTGTCAGGCCACAGATCTTGTTCTTGACAGTTTGGAAAATAATCACTTTTAAGCCATTCGATGCTATGGATCTATGTTATATCAATATAGATCATCATTAAACATCATCTAGCAAAGATTTAAACACATAAACACGAAATTTATCCAAGCAACAAAGATCAAAAATTAAAATTTGATTATACCTTTCTAGCTTCGATTCTTGGTCTTAACCCTCCAATATGTTTTTGATTAATCAAGGGGCTTGTAATATGACTGATACACTTCTATTTTTCGTGGGATTGGGAGAGAATTGGAGTTGGTGAGAGCAAGTTGCAAAAATGGCCAAGTTTTTGATTTTTTTCTCTCTCCCAATCTTTATATAATGCTTGGATTCAATGTATTTGATGAAATAGCTGGCCATGTAGGTTGATGTGTTGTGCTAGTAGGCTATACAAATTCAACAAAGTTGGTCACCTAATAAAGTTGTTGGACAATTTTGCAAGTTAACTTAAAAAAAATCCCATAAAGGGCATTTTTGACATTAGCAAATTAATTTAAATGGTAAACATTGAATTTGTACAAATCCTTAGGGTTTGGGGCTTGGATTAGGGTTTAAGATTTGAACCCTTTAGTTGTAAGACCCCAAAAATTTTTTAAATAAAAAGGAATTTCCTTTATTTATTATTTTTAAATAGTAAGGGTGAATTTGATTAATGTGGTTAGTTATGGGTAAAATGCACAAATATTTTAAATAAGCAGGTGGTTATAAAATATTCATTGTTGTCGGGGAATATTCGTTTGGTCGTGGAATATTCATTGTTGTCAGGGGAATATTCGTTTGGTCGTGGAATATTCTTGCTGTCGGGGAATATTCGTACGACGACGCAGTCTTTTGTGGGCCCCATAACGGAAAGCGATTGGATGAAGAAAACGACAAGTATAAGTTGTTTATAAATAACGGCGTAGTTGTGACCGTTAATACTGTTGGAATACTCGGTGGTTAAAACACAGTAATACGCGTTGTTGCACAGTAGCACACGGTATTACACCAATTATTGATTCTTACGTAAGAAGGCACTACTCAATAATTGTTACAGTAATTAATGTTCCGTATTTTATGTTATTGATTCAATAATTACTGCATTGATATTTTATATCCCTGTTGTTTCAATAATTGTCACTAAACAGTATTTTTCATTATCGAAGCAATAATTCATATTATCTGAATAATATTATTAGATAACATTATTGGCAATGTCTAGAAAGTTTTGTCTAAGGAGAGGTTTGGTCACCTAATTGCGCGCCAGTAAGAAGAAATTCTTATTGGAAAGCCCCCTCTTTCCTGGGAACAGCCTGGTTGCCAGTATTGTGATTCTATAATATTATTTGTGAATAATTAATTATTGATTTATATGATGAGAAAAATATTGATTTTATGTGGATATAGATGGAGAAAATTTTTAATTTGACAATTGTTGAAAATTAATATTTTATCTTTTTCTGATAAAATAATTCATTTAAATATATTATTATATTTTTAATAATATAATAATGGTGATATTTTTACAATGAATGTGGGATATATGAGTATATGAGGAGGAAGAGTATTTTTGTGGTATTAAATGTTTAACACATATTTTGTGTGTTGGTGGACACAATTATTGACTGAAATTTGATTATAGTCTGTAAAATCGTCCGTTTATGGATTTCGGTCAATTTCTGTTTGAAATTTGGAAAAACTTTCTTCTGTAAAGTTGTAGAGAATTGAATTTCCTATAAAAACTCGCGAGATTCGAATTTTCTGACAAAAGGGCTATTTATTATGAATTATTGAAGTTTCGGAGTTCTAAAATAATTGATTTTTGGAAGTTTTAATTATTTTAAATAATAAAAACGTTTTTTATTTATTTTTCTAGAAGGGAGCATGTGTTCAATGGCTGAAAATCAGATTTGAAGAGTGGGCGTAGAATTTTTAAAAAATATATAATATTTTATTAAATTTTCTGCTTTGGTGTTCTAAGCAATTTCCTATAAATATGGTGCTTAGGTTAGAATTGAAAATCACACCAGAAACTGAAGTTTTCTCTCTCTATATTATCGAGCGTATTCTTGTGAGTATTTTGAGTATACTTTGAGTATTACTATACGGTGAAAGTTCAAGTCATAGCCTATATCCGGTGTTTTAACTAAAAGTGCTGTCTTTCGAGGTAAGGGATGTTATTTTCTTCTCAAATGATATTATTTCTTTAATATCATTATGCTGAAATATTGGTTGGAACTTTTTATCAAATTTTGAACTTTTTCATGTCGGGGTTACTATTCATGAGTTACTATTCATGAGTTACTATTCACGAGTTACTATTCATGAGTTACTATTCACGAGTACTATTCACGAAGTGTGATGATGTTTTTTGTGAAATTTCTATCTGTTGGTGTCGGAGTTACTATTCACGTATACGACACTATTCACGTATACGACACTATTCACGAATACAATACTATTCACCAAAAAATGAAATTTCTTCGTTTTGTCCAAAATATCTATTCTGGATACTAGTTTTGATTGTATCCATGTTTTGATCATTCTTGAATTTTACTTCAGTATGATTATTTATGAAGTATTTTTGAACTCGGATTGTTTAGAGTACGAATCCTTTATACTTGTTATTTTGTTTCACTGGATTCGTTTCCTTTAAAATATTTTTCATCATCCTCAGTCCTAAATGATGGTGTTACTGAATATCTTTGGCCTGTAGTGCAAAGATGGTTGATTTTATTATGAATATCTTTGGCCCGTAGTGCAAAGATGTACAGGTGTTGAGATGAACATGAACAATTGATGAATATCTTTGGCCCGTAGTGCAAAGATGAACAGGTGTTTAGATGAACATGACCAACTGATGAATATCTTTGGCCTGTAGTGCAAAGATGAATATTTGATTTGATTTGAGATATATATTGATTGATGTTACAGGGATAAAATATTGATGATGGACTTTTAAATTCATAGATGTTAGTAGATTTTATTCTCTACTTAGCTCTTCTAATGAATTGTTGTTTCCGCTGCAGTTGTTGATCTAAAACTTGTTGTCTATTGTATTCTATCAGATTTTTCCCTGTTGAAGACTAAGGATAATTTGTTGTACATTATCTTAGTCATAATATTCTTTACTGGGCTAGTTTAGCTCACCCTTTTTCTTGTTGTTCCATTTTTCTTCTGAGGAGGCGAGAATGTAGCGAGTACGAGTCGGGGGATGTAATGATGGTTCTAGAGAGAGTTGTTTAGTAGTCCTCACCATTTTTATAAAATAATGTATCAATAATTATGATGGGGATTTATTTGCATGAGGATATTGCCTAGATGACAATGTTTGTATTCAAACTCACAGCTTATGGGTTGTAAAAGTTGTAGTTGTTTCTGTACCATGTATTTGACAACTCAGAATGTGTTGGGTGGAATGGACCTATTTTGGGGGTGTCACATTAGGTAATAAAAATTCAAGTTTCCGCAATTGTCAAATTTAGGGTTTAATTAGAAAAATAAATTTTCTAAAATAAAATTAGGGTTTCTAAAATAGAAATTTAACATACAAAAATATAATTAGAGTTTTCTAATCATATTTAAGTTTAACAATCACTTTAGGCGTGCTAATAAAAATTAGGGTTGCCTAATTAGGGTTTAGAAATCCCAGATTTTAAATTAGGGTTCCTTAATGTAAAATTAGGGTTTTTAACTGTACAATTAATTTCTAAATTTAAGATTAGGGTTTTAAATCCCTTATTAAGGTTTAATAATTACAAACCTTATTCTATCAATTATTTATCAACATAATCAACATACAGTACAAACACATTCTTAGCAATATAATTATTTTAATTATATTTTTTTTACCGAATCCCTATCTAAAATTAGGGTTAGGGTTTTCTAAAGTTGTTAAGCACAACTCTACTCTAAATTTATTAGTCAATACACAAATTGACTTTCTCGAGACTCATATCACAGATACTTGTCACAAAATTGATAATTAATATAAATATTAATTAAAAAAAAATTTATTCGCAAATTTAGGATTATTCGAAATCTTGGGTTATCACATTCACCCCTCATTAAAAGGATTTTGTCCTCGGAATCACCGCTTTCTTATTCTTTACAATCTTTTAAAGTTGTATCATCAATTTATTTTGATCAACACAATATTACTTTGTGTTTCAAATTCTAACTTGTGACTTAAATCTATAAAAGAAACATTTCACAGAATTATCTAAATCATAATACTCGCGTAATTAAATTTCTAAACGAAATCATTACCTGCTACTACCTCCTGAGTAGCCACTGCATCTAGCGTCGTCATGTTGAATGTACGGGCTGTTGGTCTTCCTGGCTGTGCAGGTCCTCGAATCGCCAAGGTTCCACCACCAGGTCCCTTGTTGACACTTTCTTTTTCTGCATTCTTCTTCAGACAGTTCCACACAAGATGATCAGTCGATCCACACGCATAGCAACCTTGAGTCTTTTTCGGGCTGGGACAATTTGGCGACATATGCCCCTCTTGTCCGCAGTTGTAACAAACCCCTTCTTCTTCAAACAAACACCTGCATGATTCTTCCCACAATTTGCACAAGGCCCTCCTCCTTTCTTATTCCCTTCAGTTTTACTACCCGATTGGGTATTTTCGCTCCACTTCCTCTTGTTTGGGTTACTACCACCGCTGCTTCCACCCTCATTAGTATTCTTCTTCTTCTCCTGATGAAAACGAGATGCAGCCTCGCTTCCTCCTTCCGCAATTAATGCTTTCTCCAGTAGAGCCACAAAAGTGTTGATCTGCAATACTGCAACCTTGTTGTAAATCCACGGTTTCAGTCCATTCTCAAATCTTCTTGCTTTTCTTGCTTCTGTGTCCACCTGATGAGATGCAAATCGCGCCAATTCGTTGAATTTAGCAGCATACTCCGAAACAGACAAATTCTCCTACTTAAGTTCCAAGAACTTAACTTCCATCCGAGTTTGCATACTCGACGAGAAGTAGTTCTCAAAGAACAACTCCTTAAATCTTGTCCATGTTACAACCGCCGTACCCGCTCTCGTTTGATTGGTTTCCCACCAATAATTGGCTTCTCCCTTCATTAGATATGTTGCAAAAGCTGTCTTTTGCTCTTCCGCCACACGCGCAATCACGAACGCTTTCTCCATCTCTTTCACCCAAGTTTGAGCTTCAATCGGATCCGTAGTCCCCTTGAATTCCGGCGGTCCTACGGCTTTAAAATCCTTAAAATTAATCAATCTCTCGGCTGGCTGATTCCTTGGTCTTCCCCTGGCTGGAGCCCTATTTTCCATAGCTTGGGCAAGCATATCCACAAAATTCTGCATCGGATCTGCTTGACCTCCTTCGTTATTCACTGATTGTTCTTCTCTTTGGTTTCGATTCTGTCGTCTAGGCGGCATGATCTGATTTAAATAAAAATCTTATATTAATACTCTTTCTCTATACAAATTCTTAACACAATAAGAATTTAACACATAATTCTCAAGTAATCGCATATTTATTCAAATAGCACATAGTACCTATAGTACTTAACACATATAACTATCCCTTTAAAATAATACTAGGATTAACACACTCAACTTTACAAAAGTTGCAATTCCCCAACTTTACACAAAAAGTTGACTTTCTCCAATTACACATTACTATTACCAGTTCATCAAACTTACCACACTTAGGAGTTCAGTAACTTGCCACAATCATATGAGTGTATGAACTTATCCTAGTCAGACCTTTGGCGTCCATTCGCTGAGGGGTTCAGAACATTTCATATAATTATGAGTCATGAACATACCATAAGTATGAGTTTTAAGACCACACAATTTCATTTTAATCTTATATTCATATAGAAAATAAAGATTTTATTCATACAAACATATATTTACATATGTTCAAACATCGTTCTTGATATTACATATCTTAATATCAGAAACTTTTACCAAAAGATACGATTACATATATCTAAGTTGTCTACCGACCACTTCCTTCACCAATCTTCTTCTTGTTGGGACACATGTTAAATCCATGCCCCGTTTGCCCACAGGAAAAACACTTCCTCATATTTGGCTTAGGACAATGCAAAGAGATATGTCCTTCCTGCTTACAGTTGAAGCACACATTCTTCCACATCATGCATTCCCCCACGTGAGTTTTTCCACACTTACTACAGGCTTTATTTTTCTTCGGGTTCGAATTTCCAGAGTTGTCGCTGTCTTTGTTCCTCTTTCTTTTCTTCTTGTCCTTTTTGCTGGTTCCTTCAGATGATCCACCACCTTCAGCCTTCATCTTCTCCACCTGCGCTTTCAGCTCGTTCCGTTCTTCAGTCATTTCACGTAATGCCCGCTCCGTCTTCCATAACTCCTCCAAAAGAAATACTTTGCTTCGGAGTTCTTGGACTTCCACAGATAGCTGATCTTGTTCACCAACCTTGATTTTATTCTTTAGTTCCACCTGCGAAGACAATAGCTGCCAACTCTAGATCGTGAGTAGAATAATTCCTCTCATATTTTTTGAGTTGTCGAGAGGCATAGGCTCTGATTTTCCCATGTTGCATAAGAACACATCCTAACCTTTTGCCCGAAGCATCACTGTAGATGACAAATCCCTCCAAGCCAGATGGTATTGTCAGAACAGGTGCTAAAATGAGTCTTCTCTTGAGTTCTTGAAAACTCTTCTCACAATCCACACTCCAACCAAATTTTGTATCTTTCTGAGTCAGCTGAGTAAAGGGAGTAGTTATTCGAGAAAACCTTTCCACTAATCTTTGATAATAACCAGCTAAGCCGAGAAAGCTACATATTTCGGTCACTAATTTAGGTTGCTCGCAGCTTTGAATAGCTTCAATTTTTGTTGGGTCAACAGATATTCCATGACTTGATACCACGTGCCCAGGGAATGCTACTTCCTCAAGCCAGAACTCGCATTTCTTCAACTTGGGATAAAACTTATATTCACAAAGCTTTTAAAGTATCAGCCTCAAGTGTTGCTCATGATCTTCATGGCTTTTGGAATAGATAAGGATGTCATCAATAAAGACGACCAGAAAGTGATCCAAATATTCTTTGAATACTCGGTTCATCATATCCGTGAAGGCAGCAGGAGTATTAGTCAATCCAAAAGACATGACTAGGAATTCATAATGCCCGTATCGAGTTCTGAAAGCCGTCTTAGGAATGTCATCAGTTCTAATCTTCAATTGGTGATATCCGGAACCAAGATCAATCTTTGAAAAGAATTTGGCACCTTGCAACTAGTCAAACAGGTCAACAATACGTGGCAATGGGTACCTATTTTTGATGGTGACATGATTCAACTCCAGATAATCAATACAAAGTCGCATACTCCCATCTTTCTTCTTCACGAATAGAACAGGAGCACCCCAAGGATAAGTACTAGGACGAATGAAACTTATGTCTAATAATTCCTGTAGTTGGGTCTTTAACTCATGAAGTTCAATAGGAGCCATTCGATATGGGGCTTTGGAAATAGGTTTTATACCAGGTTCAAGGTCAATACAAAATTCAATTTCACGCTCTAGGGGTAGGCCAGGAAGTTCTTCAGGGAATACGTCAGGAAATTCATTAACAATAGAAATATCATTCAAAACTGACATATTTTTGTATAGATCCGTGACATGATCTAAGAAAGTTTGACATCTATTTTTCAATAAACGAATAGCTTTATGGCTTGAGATGCCAGTGATTGATTTTAATGGTTTGGTTGCTTGAATTCGCATTATATGTTGATTAGGAATATAAAAGCTAACAACCTTACGAAAATAATCAATTTTTGCATGATGAGTGGTTAACCAATCAATCCCTAGAATTACGTCAAATGCAAATATTTTCAATGAAATAAGATCGACAGGTAATGTGAGGGTAACGATTTGAACCAAACAAAACTTATAAATAGTGGATGTAATGAAGGTTTCTCCCAATGGAGTTTCAACTGACAAGTCAAAGTCCAATTTCTCCTGAGTCAAATTTAAACGTTCAACGCAAGTAGGAGAAATAAAGGAATGGGTAGAACCGGTATCAAATAAGGTATATATTTCGCTAGAGTTTATGATAAGCTTACCCGTGATGACCTCATTCGGGTTCCTTGCTTTCTGCGAGGTCGCGACAAACGCTCTCCCTTGCACTACTGGCTTTGACTTTTCTGGGGCGTCCTTTGGTGCCTCCATCCTAGCTGAGCTTGTCTTCGGTGAACGACAAAATCAGGCTAGATGACCTTCTCTTCCACAATTATAACATGCTTTGGACGACATCGTACAGTTTGGACTGATGTGTCACTCCCCTCCTCATTTGAAGCATATGATAGGTCCTTCCTTAATAATAGGCACTGATGCTGACGTCTTTCCATCATTATTGAATCTTCTCTTCTTGAAATGTCCATTCTTATTGCTTTGGCCATGATTACCACCGAAGTGGTTACCATTTCTGGCATATTGATTCCCTCCACTCTTATTGTCACTGCTTCGATGACTGTTATCACTGTTATTATCATTTTGTCGTTTGCTCTCTTTTGGTTGGGTTGACTCATTATCGCACTCCAGTAACTGAGCCCTATTAACAACATCTGAATACAAACACAATTTATGAGAGATAAGATATTAACATATCTCGAGTTTCAAACCTCTTAGAAATATTCGCGTCATTCTCTCCTCATTATCAACCAAATGGGACAAAAACTGGGACAGCTTGGCAAACTTGGCTTCGTACTGCGACACAGTCATATTGCTTTGCTCCAGTTTAATGAACTCTACCTCTTTTATGTGATGAATACTTTTGGGAAAGTACTTGTCATTGAACAGTTCTTGAAACTTTTCCTAAGACATCTTCAGTGTGGCAGGTTGAGTACGCTTTACAGATTCCCACCTGTAATCTGCCTCTGCCCGCGACATGAAGGTGGCAAATGGAACCTTTTGCTCCTCGGAGCAACCCAAGACATCAAATATCTTGTTGATCTGTTTTATCCAAATCTTTGCCTTAAGTGGTTTTGGCACTCCAAAAAACACCGGTGGTCCCAGCTCTTAGAACTGTTAGGCGGTGACCGTCTGAGAGTTGCCAGTGTTTCCACCTGCATTTTGGACAGGAGCCGCTCTCGCCTAATGTTGCATGAATTACATGAAGCCTCGAAACATTCCAGTGTTCATCATTTGGTCAATGTTGTTGTTTGCCAGAGGATTGTCGCCTTCATGATGCACATTATCCTGATTATTGATCTGTGGAGACTCAACGGTCTCTTGTGCTCCATTGATGTTCTCAACATTCTCGGATGCCATTTTCAAACACTGCCACAAAATAAGGGTTAATTAATATATCACATATTAACCCTATACTCTGACCGACCAATTAAATATCAAATAAACTTAGGTAGGTCATACTAGCGAAGGAATTCCCCGTCTCTCCCCTCCTAGTTCTTGTCTCACATCTCAGCCAGGGATCATATCCCTAAGCTTTAATACCAACTGTGACGCCCCAAAAATAGGTATACATCACCTATTCTGAGTCGCCAAATACATGGTACATAATACAAATACAATCTTTAATAGATAACAAGAAATATCCACTCTCAGAATAAGTCCAAATTATATTTATTGTCACACTATTTAACAGAATTGTGAGGACTATTAATACTATCATATGGACTGTCACTCCGTTCCTCGACTAGTCCCGGCTACGTTCTCATTTCCTGAAGAGAAGAGTGAAAGAAAGGTTGAACTCAACTAGCCCAGTAAGAAATATTATGACTATGATAATGCAGAATAAATTAACATTAGTCTTCAATAATGCTAAACTGATAAAATACAATAGACATCAAGTTTAACTGCAGCGGAACATGCAATCTATTAAAAGAGTCAAGTAGAGAATAAAATCTACTATCTTTTATGATTAAAAAAGTTTTTAATCACTTTTATCGTTGGGACTCAGCTTAATAAATAATCCACATCATCCCTGCACTACGGCCAAGTCTATTCATTAATATCACAACCACAAAGTATCCATGCAATACGGGCCAAGGATATTGGTGTATTCATCAATGGTCATGATCATGCCAACAACTGTCCATCAATGCACTACGGGCCAATGAGGACTTTTACCATATCGTTTGTAACATTACGGTCATGATTATGCCGAATAATCCCTGGTCATAATCATACCAAGTCCATCTATGCACTACAGACCACAAATGACTTTCAACAAAATATAAATATGAGGATGATGACAATGATATAAGAATTCAATAAAACAAGTTCAATAATTAAATTATTCAGGAACTAATAACGTCCAAATTGTCAACATGATACTTCTTTGTAGAGTAAAATTCAAGAATGCTGAGAAGAATATTTCCATGAAAAGATACTGGATGAAGCGCAAATATCAAGGATATTCCAGTAATTTCATGGATTATAGAAGTCAAAACTTTAACCAACTGAGTATAATAAAGAATGGAATAACAAAAGAAATAGTAGTCCAACGGTAGAGCAGGGATATACTTGAAGAAACTTGCACTACGCTCAAAGCTTTCTTAAACGTAAAAAAAAATGCGCTCAAGATTATAGAAGAATAATTCTCTCTACAATTTCTCTCTCTAGAGTTTCGGTGAATTCGTAAGAAATAATAAAGGAATGAGCTTCTATTTATAGAAGAATGAACTGAATAGTAACCAATCCATGAACGGTCCAGATCGATTTTCTTTAAACGGACGGTCCAGATTGGTTTACAATAAAATATAATATATTCTATTTATAATCTAATAAAACGAATAACTTTTAAAAAGATTTTACTATACAAACAATATGCAGGTACTATGCAAATACTATGCATAATAAAATATAATATAATCTAATTATTGTCTAATAAAACAGATAACTTTATAAAAGTATTCTGTTTTATATAAAAAGATTTTACTATTAGCCTAATAAAAAGAATAACATTATAAAAGTATTCTGTTTTATATAAAAAGTTTTTCGGTTTTATTATATTAATAATACTAATAAAACAAAACTTCATCATCATTATTATTATTCATACTATTAATCGACTAGGTTGTTCCCAGGAAAGTGGGGGCTTTCCAATAAGGATTTCTCCCTATTGGCGCGCAATTAGGTGACGAAACCTCTCCTTGACAGAACTTCTAGACATCGTTAATATTGCAAATAATAATATTAATAACTATGTCATCTCAATTATTGATTTAATAATATATAAAATATCGACAATAATTGAATAAAACTGAATGACTTCTCACGGAAGCATCAATAATCAATACTGTGTGCTACTATGCAACCACGCGTATTACTGTACTTTTATTATCGAGTAGTTCAACAGTATTAACGATAAAACTTCAGCCATTATTTTCAATAAAATATTTTTGTCGTTTTCTCAATCCGACAATAATTCTGTTGTGGGGTTCACCAATAATTGTGTCGTCGTACGAATATTCCCTGTTAAAACAAATATTCCCCGACCAATCGAATATTATATAACAACTTGCGTACTTTGCAAAATTTATAAATTTTACCCACAAATATAACATTATATCAAATTTATTCTATAATATTTAAAAAATGATATTTATAGAAAATTTATTTTTATTCGTAAAAGTTGGGGTCTTACACATGGAGAGATTGATTGATGGGGCACATTATTACCCAGCAGAGCAAGGACAGACCCGGCATACCATAAGTCGAGACATGGTGGTGCACATCACACAGAAGGAATATCAGAGCGCCGTTGAGCATGGGATGTTAGACTGAGTCTAGAGGGAAGAGCATATTAGTATACTGGTTTTATTTATGTGTTATTAATATGTTGCGGAAATCTAGATCTTTTGTGTAAGATGTGGGATAGTGGTAAACCCCCAAATTTCTAAAAAGTGTTAGAGGGGTAGTATGTAATGATCCGGAGAATCCGGATTATTCAGAATTTACGATTAAAGAATTAGTTATTAATAAAATGAATTTTTATTAAAACTATTCTGTGCTATATTTTTATTAATAGTTCTATAACCTAGAATGATTATTAATCGGGAGAATTTTGGCTACGACCTAGATTGAACGAATAAGAATTTTCAAGACGAAAATAAAAAAATTCTGGGAACAAAATATTTCTGGGGAAAAAACGAAATAGGCACTATTCACCTGAAGAAACCCTAAGGGTTAGGCTTTAAATAATGTGATAGCCCCGAATTCGGACCCCAAATTGCCGCGGATCCGGTATACTATTTCTATAACTATTTACGGAAGATATAAACATAAATTGTTTATACAATACATTACACACTATTCCCCAAGGTCGAGTAACCTTAACTTAAACACAATTCATAAATTTTCTAACATATAACACATTTATCAAACTATACTATTACAAAATAGCCACACATTTTATCCCAAGCTGATCTTGGCATTATCTTTTCCTGTATCCGAACGCATTCGCCTTATCTACAATGTTTTATCATGATATAGCAAGGGTGAGCATGAAAGTTGCCCAGCAAGTTTAAGTACAATAATATAACGATATATCATGATTGAAGAGTATGAATAATGAGCTTGCTATAATTCATCAATATAATTGAGAACTAGCACGAACAAATTTTTGACTGAACAAGTTTTAAATATGAACAAACATTTCTGAACCAACTGGTAATGAAGGTGATCAACCTTTCATACATGACTTATACATGCAAGATGTACAGAGTACAATTTTCATGGCAATCTGCAATGATTAACCATAAGCTTGAATAAAATACTCTTATTAGAGTTAAGTAGAAAGAAACTTGCCTGAACAGTTGATTACCGCAACGCAATTTATAAAGCTTTACCCGAAGACATAATATTAGTAATATAGATCTCCAATATTAGAATAATATCATCACAGTATAATACTATTATATTTATATCTACAAAATAACCTAACCACGTAGCACATAACCCTATCAGTGTATAACACACATAAAACTTAGTATTAGATCAAACTATTTCAGTCTAACGTGAAACCGACACAATTCTAACATCCCGACGGTCTAATCAAAATTTTATCAAGTCTAAGTTCAATTAAACTCTGACTTAACACTTAACAATTATCACCGATAATTATCTCAGCAGTCAAAATAATTTTCATTGACTTATAATCATTTTTAGATAATTAATATCATTTATCGCGTATTTTTAATCATTAATAATGTATTTAAATGAATTAAATACCAAATAATTCCTTAATCATTAATATTCATTTAATATAAAATATTAATGAAAATCATAACATAATATTATAATATAATTATAATATATCAAAGTATTTTTAATACCTTAAAATCATTTTATATTATTTTTAAACACTTAAATCCATTATCCGATAATTGCTATTAAAATATTAATATTTCCATGACAAAATATCAAAAGTTATATTTTATAACTTAAAATATTTTTCTAATACTTAAATCATTTTTATATGATTTTTAAATCATTAATACTATTTTTCCATAATTTATTTAATATATTTATTAAATAAATAATTACCATTAATAATAAATTATTAATGAAATTTACCATAAAATATTAAAAGTCATCAAAAATATCTTAAAATATTTTCTAATATCATAATATAATTTTTCATGATTTTTCATGAATTAAAACTATTTTAAATAATTTATTTAATATTATAATTAAATAAATAAATACCTTTTATATTCCAAAAATAATAAATATTTTTGAAATATACATAAAATAATTAAAAACTATTTTTCAGAATTTATTATGTATTTTTAATAATTAAAAATCAATTTTTTCTATTTTTAATCATTTTTGTCCGGAAAATAATAATAAAACTGTCGCTACAGGGCTATAGAGACACTTTCTGTCGCTATAGGTGTTCTTGAGGATTTCCAGAAAATCTGACAGAAGCCGAGGGGCTTGGTTTGACCATGATTAGAACTATGATTCTAATGTGTTCTGGGCTAACTAAGACTCTTATCCTGTAGTAGAAATGCACTACTACAATAACCAACCATCATCTAGATCATAACACAACATCACAGCAAGATCTAAGTAGCCAAATGTCTGACAACGCTGTTCTTCGACTTGTCAGAGTCTAACAGATTTGAGTGGCCTACTTTGAGTCCTTATAACTTGATGATCGCGTAACGTTTATATGATTTATCAACTCCAGTTTGTAGAAAACATATAGTACTACAACTATAAAGCATAATAACACTAAAACATCAAACAAATAAGCAAGCTCTGGTCGGTCAAAGTGCAACACGGAAACTGTTCTTCAAGTTTCTGGGTTCGCTGGTTTGCCAGTTTTGGTCAACTGGTTTTGACCATTTATATCTTGTGATCTATTATAGATCTAGCTTTGATTCTTTTTGTATCTTGAAGACCACATAACAGACTACATTTTACAAGCTTTAAACATAAAAAAAGTAACACACACGAATCTGTGGTCTGACATTTGGCTGTCAGACGAAATTTTCAAGATTTCCAGATGTTGAAAAACTTTAATTTTGAGCACTTTGATGTTATGGGTCATGGATTTAACAACCCAGATCATCAATTGACACCCTATTACACAACTTTCAACAATCAATTGAAACATTTAACAACAAATCTAAGAATTTCTAGAATTAGGATTTTTATACCTTTTATGCTTTGATTTTCGATTTCTACCATTTGATGTTGTTATGATAAACGTGGGGCTGGATTTTGGGACTGATTTTCTTGATATTTTCAGAGGTTTGGTGAGAGAGATAGTTGATGAGTGCAAAAAATGAATTTGGCAAAGTTTTGTGCATTTTCTCTCTCCGAAACCTTATATAAAGCTTTGATTCATTGAATCTAATGGCTAGGTGTCAAGTATTGGCTGATTTGTTGTCACATGGGGTGGTTAGGGTTGTTGAACAACTCTCAATTTGCCAAGATTTGCAAGCTATCACAAAATAATACACAAAAGGGTATTTTTGTCATTTCCTTTAATTTCTAGAAATTGTATTTGATGAAACCCTTAGGCTTTAGGGTTTAGACATTTTAGGGTTTAGGGTTTAACCCTTTAGGGTTTAGATTTTAACCCTTAAATATTTAGCAACTTGGATTTCCAAAAATTCTCTAATTAAATTTAAAATAGAATTTTTTTTTTCTAAATTATAATTAGGGCTTCCTAATTATATCATAATTTCCTAATCATAAATCAATCTTGCTAATTAGGACTAATTTATCCTAATTAAAATTGCTAATTTAGCACTTAGGGTCAATTTTGTATATTTGGTATCAAAACCACATTTTAAGGTTTTGAATAGGAAAATAATATTTCAATTTTAAAAATTAGATTTCCTAATTAGATTAGGGTTTCTAATAACTTGACAATTAGGATATATATTTCCTAATTAACATTGCTAATATAGCAATTAAATCCACAACTGAGCATTAGGGTTTATGACGGAACAATAGGGTTCCAAAAATTGGAAATTAGGGTTTGTTAATTAATTAACCTTTACCCTAATTAATACTTAATTATTAGCACTAAAGCATTAAAATTCTCCGTTATATTCCCAGATTAGGGTTTCACTTTATCAGAATCTGAAACTAGGATTTTCAGATCTGGTATTAGGGTTTTCTCATAATCAACTAGAATTTCCAGTAATTCATTAGGGTTTTCCCTAATTAATTAAAATAATTGGCGTTTAACCTTGTACATACATTGCATTCTCAATCAAGGGTTTTCAATATCCGATTTAAGATTTCGTACTCCCGGAACTGAAACTAGGGTTTTCAGAACCGATTTCTAGGGTTTCTTATTAGACGTTAGGGTTTTCTAACTGAACGTTGTCGTTCTTAATATACGATTAGGGTTTGACACATATATAATTTATCTGATCAACCATTGACCCTTAACCATATTCTAAACACATCATTAACCATATACACAGAGCATATTCACATAAACACTTAATCCTGAATAATTCTCCTATTTCTTTTACCAAATTTCGAAATCCTCAAAATTCAATCCCAATAACATCTAACGCATACACTTATTTTCTGTTTAGGTCTATTATTTGACCTTAAATCAATCATTTAAGATTTTAATAATTTGTCTAATTTCTCGTGTTGTCACTAATAACATAAGCCATTCCGAGAGTTCGGTATGTCAGAATGACATTCCGTCAAAACATTTGACGATAATATGTCGTGCAAAGTTAAGTAAGCTGATAAATTTTTTTCTCGAAAAACGTGCAACAATCGGACAAAATAAACAATGACGAAAAGTACTGTTATGTACTTTTTATTCGTTTACAGAATACACATGAACGCCACCATTATCTAAATCACTATATGTCTAAGTGATTTACAAATAATTAGGGTTTAAGCCCAAGTTCTCAATTGACTACGAATGGTGCTCCGGTATATTTCTATCCTAAGCACAAATCATACATCCCAACACGATGTAGAACATACAATCACAAGCTAAAATGATCAGATCTAAACACATACTTCGTTTCTCAAGTCCATTTGGATTATCATAGTAATTGATGGCTAATCAACTAAGCAATTAAGCGTAAATCTTAATAGACAAACCCATAGAAATCAATAAGGCTAACAATGAAATATATCGGATTAAACTAATCCATAGAATCCATTGCAATCACATAATAGAATTTAAATCATAATTAAATTAATGTTATTATCCACATATTGAAGACGCGTCATGAGATTCAATAAGCAATCAAAGAGAGAATAAGGGTAGAGAATTGTAGTGCAAATCTTTTCTCTTGAGCCAAGGTTAATTCTCTAATGATTTCCAATTGCTTCAAGTCTCCAATCCAATCAACTCTAGAAAATACCTACACAAATCCACTTAATTCTATTATTGAAATTAAAGAGAAAAGATGACAATAGCTATCTCTTCCCCCAAAGGGTGGAATATTCCTACATAATTAAAATACATCTAATATATAAGCTCGAATTGAATCCCCCACTCAATTATGCTTCAATTGCACTGTTTAATGAAAAGTCAGCTTTGGTCATCGCCCGAAGTCGCGCGGTCGAGCAGGAATTGGTTCGAAGGGTCGCGCGAGTGCGCGACTTGCATAAAATCGCATTTTTGGATCTAGGGTCGCGCGCAGCCGCGCAAAAATTCGCGCGCCCGCGCGATCCATTTTCTGCTGCAATCTCCTCTTGTAAAATGGCCATAACGTTTGATCCGGGAAGAGTTACGGGCCTGCTACCTATCAAATCGAAGATATCGACGAGATCTAAATCTTTCATTCTTTCAGAATTGAGAAATTCTGGATGAATCAAAGCTGAAATTGGGCTGGAAGGGACTGCTATGAAAATGGCTAACCAAAACAATGAAGTTTGACGTCCGTTGGTACAAAGATCATAACTCTTGCATCCGAACTCCGATTAGAACGATTCAAGATGTTCCAAAAAGCTACGAAGACGCTCTACAATGTAAGCTAAGTTCCAAACCAAGAACATGAAGTAAACATGAAATCCCAGATGATGTTCGGATTGTTTTTCTTTGCATTTTCCTTGCTTTTCCTTGCTTTTCCTAGCGTTTTCATACCAATTATCGCTCACATCATTCCCAAGCATAAGATCTACAAAATAAACACAAAATGCATGAAAAGTAACTAAGACACATGAATATAAGCAACTAATGCAAGTAAAAGATACCGAATAATTGGATATAAAATCCACCTATCAAATACCCCTAAACATAAATCGTTGCTTTTCCTCAAGCAACACAACATAATGCAATCTACATGCTATAAAAGCTACGCTACTATGACAATGAATCCCAAGATTTCCAGCCATGTTTAAAATTCCAATAAGATATGCCTCAGAGAAATATCAAGATCCAAGAACAAAGCATCAAACTAAGCTAAAGGCATAATGACTTACAATCATATAATCCTAACCTGCTATAAAGATGTTGTGTGTGTGTGATGTGTTCACAGATAAGCTTGAAAAAGATGACGATACCACATGCTATATTGCTTAAGACAGAAAATTGAAGTTTAAATTAAGAACTGAATATACTAATGAGACATCAACTACTCCAACACATCAATACAAATTAATGTTCAACAATGGGTTTATTCTCCTTTGTTTTTACATACGAGGGCTATTTTTGCACTTTTCCGTGGTGTTTATTGATTTTTTTATATATATAGTGAGTGCGTTTTACGCTCCATCTCATTTTCTATTTCCATTTAAACGAGTGTGTTTTACGATCCATCTCACTTTCCATTTCCATTTAAACGAGTGCGTTTTACGATCCATCTCGTCCCAATAGCAAGCATACCCATGTGTTCCCAAAGTTTGAGTATCTGTGTTTTCATAGTCTATGTCTCACTTCCTACACAATTCTATCCATTAAAAACAACATTTTTCTCTCATCAGACGAGTATGATAATCTTAACTAACAAGTAAATAGGAATATTGTCGTGATACCTGGTAACATCTAAACAGCAAGCATGAATTATATCATGTATAAAATTATAACTAAGCTCAAGATATCAACTAAGCTCAAAAATCTATCAAATTTCTATGTCATCATTGGCCAAATTAGAATTCAACTAACTAAAAACCTGGGATTATGCAATGTTATGCAACTAAACAGATATTAAGCCAATCAAAAAGAAAAAAAATATTTACCGCAAAAATAAACTAATAACTACTAACATGAAATTAACTATATGTAACATGAAATTACTCTATATGATGCATTTACACTACATGCTCTAAACTACTAACTAGACCCAATGCCCCAAAACTTAAAATGAACAATGCCCTCATTGTAATTAAAAGTGAAAGAATACTCCCCTAAGTGGCAATGTCATCTCTGTTCGCCTCTTCATGATTCGATGGTGTATCAGGCGATGACTAAGTTTGAGATATTCTATAGTTGGAAATTGAGTGTGGGCTTCTAACTGTCAGAATGCTTGAATCAGAAATTCTTCAAATTTAGTAAAAAAAAAATCCTGTGACAGAGCTATGGCGCGGCCGCGCGGTGTTTGGCTTGTAGTTGAGCGCGGCTGCGCGACCCTGTACTCTGGCATCTTCAGTTTTTGTTTGACTTCTGTTTGATCCTTGATGCTTATAGCAATTGTATTGAACCTGAGAGGAGAAACAATAAAACTATTATTAATATTTACCAGTATCTAACATATACTAAATATGGAAATGTAAAAAAGAATTAAACAAGGAGGGAGAAAGATTGGATGGGGTGCCTCCCATCGAGCGCTCGGTTTATAGTCCTTTAGCTGGACTTTTTTTCTTGACATCGCTATCCAATTCCTCTACGATAAGCTAGGAACCCTCCATCCATTAGAACCGCTATGTGCCTTGTAGGTTCCCCATCATGAGAATTTTCGGATTGAAGTCACCTAGCATATTTCCTGTACATGATGTCTCCATTTCTATTGCATCACCAGGTGCTTCTCTCGTTGTATCTGTGAATAGATTTTTGCATTGAGGCATGAAATATACGACATGCTTTTCTTCTTCTATTATTTCTTCCTCAGCCCACCATGGTTTGTAAGAGGCCTCATAATCGCAGAAATTCTTATTTTGGATGTGACTACCAAGGGGACATGGGTGTATAAATTTCACTGAATTTTCAACTCTAACTGAGAAGGCAGTTGTTGTATTATACAAGTCAGCTCATGATCTTCATTTTCCATACCCCCAATTGTCTCCTCAATGTCCACTCCTTTCAGTTCATTTAGTGGCATGTACACCTCTAGCTCTCCATCAGTTTCATCGTCCATGTCATAGCACCAATTGTTTGGAGGGAGATTGTTCAAGGCTTCAAACATTTGATCCATATGATTCTGTATATTTTGAATTGATCTCTCTTGCTCAATCATCTTCTCCTCAGTTGATGCTATAAACTGGAACCACAAATCCTCCAATCTTGACTAATCTTGTTCAGTTTTGAAATCCATGAATTGAGGACCATTCATTGAGGAGTTAATGAGTTGTTGCATCTATTTGTTAAGATTTTGGCTTGATAACTCCTGACTCATCATCATATCTTCATCGTCTGCTATTCTTTTTGACATGAATTCCTTCAACTATAAATTTTCTTTATGTTGCACTGGAGGTGGATATGAGAAATCTGATGGATATGTTGGACTTGAGATGCAGTATTGATCTTGATAGTTATAACCCCATTCATAATCTGGGTGATACCCCCAACCTTGTTGAAAATCAGGATAAACATTGTTGTTGAAGTAATCATCCCCAAACTGCACTTGTCCAACCTTGGTGTTGCACTGATTACTCGGATGCTTGCTAGCACAGTATTCACATGTAACTACTATCTCTCGAGTGCGTTGGGCTATAAGAATATCCAACCTCTCCGAAAGGGTTGCAATTTTTGCTGGCAATATAGAAAATACATTGAGTCCCTCAGTGCTTATGTCCCTTGGTTGAGTCCTATTTGCATAAGGCCATTGATAAGAAAAGTCACCAATGGTACCTGAAAAAGAAATAAATATAAGAAGATAATTAAAACAAAAAAAATGTTTAAATTAAGTCCAATTTGATTGAAATTAATGTTTGAAAAAATTTATTAAGCTAATTCCTTGGCAACGGCGCAAAAAACTTGTTGCCTCTTTTTTAGTTTTAATAAAAGAGCTCTAACTCATGCAAGTATATATGCGTCAACAAGTAATATAGAGTAAGTCAAGTATCGATCCACATGGAATTAACTAATAAAATTCACCAAGCATTAACCCATAACCATTTCAGTCTTATTCAAACGAATGATAGTATATTTTATATTTAAACTATAAAATTAAATAAATCTAAATATTCCTAGAGTGAGACTAGATTATGAAGACCTGAGATTACAATTTCATCCATTTACACATTCAAATCCATACACTTCATGTTAAGCCAAACTAATTGTACTGATTTGTTAGTCGAGAACACTAAAGTAAAGTATAGCCATCTTTCAATTTACTATACCCATATCACATATAATCCACAATTTATAGAATACACATGAACGCCGACATTATCAAAATAACTATATGTCTATGTGGTTTAAAAATAATTAGGGTATAAGCCCAAGTTCTCAATTGACTACGAATGGTGCTCCGGTATATGTCTATCCTAAGCACAAATCATACATCCCAACACAATGTAGCACATACAATCACAAGCTAAAAAGATCAGATCTAAACCCATACTTCGTTTCTTAAGTCCATATGGATTATCACAGTAATTGATGGCCAATCAACTAAGCAATTAAGCGTAAATCTTAATAGACAAACCCATAGAAATCAATAAGGTTAACAATGAAATATATCAGATTAAACTAATCCATAGAATCCATTGCAATCTCAGAATAGAATTTAAATCATAATTGAATTAATGTTATTATCCAAATATTGAAGACGCATCAAAAGATACAATAAGCAATCAAAGAGAGAATAAGGGTAGAGAATTGTAGTGCAAATCTATTCTCTTGAGCCAAGGTTGAATCTCTAATGATTTCCAATTGCTTCAAGTCTCCAATCCAATCAACTCTAGAAAATACCTACACTAATCTACTATATTCTATTATTGAAATTAAACAGAGAAGATCACAATAGCTATCTCTTCCCCCAAAGGGTGGAATATGCCAACATAATGAATATTCATCTAATATATAAGCCCTAATTAAATCCCCCACTCAATTACACTTCAATTGCACTGTTTAATGAAAATTTAGCTTTGGTCATCGCTCGAAGTCACACGGCCACACAGGAATTCGCCTGAGGGTTGCGCGGGCACTCGACTTGCAGAAACTCGCATTTTTTGCTCCAAGGTCGCGCGCGGCCGCGCACAAATTCGCGCGCCCGTGCGGTCTATTTTCTGCTGCAGTGTCCTCTGGTAAAATTGTCCTAACTTTTGATCCGGGAAGCGTTACGAGGTCTGCTACCTATCAAATCGAAGATATCGACGAGGTCTACAACTTTTATTCTTTGAGGATTGAGAAATTCTGGACGAATCAAGGCTGAAATTTGGCTGGAAGGGACTGCTATGAAAATGGCTAACCAAAACAGCGAAGTTTGACGTCCGTTGGTACAAAGATCATAACTCTTGCATCCGAACTCCGATTAGAATGTTTCAAGATGTTTCGAAAATCTACGAAGACGCTCGACAACGTAAGCTAAGTTCCAAACCAAGAACGTGAAGTAAACATGAAAGCCCAAATGATGTCCGGATTGCTTTTCTTTGCATTTTCCTTGATTTTCCTTGCGTTTTCATACCAATAATCGTTCACATCGTTCCCAATCATAAGATCTACAAAATAAACACAAAATGCATGAAAAGTAACTAAGACACATGAGTATAAGCAACTAATTCAAGTAAAAGATATCGAATAAGTGGATATAAAATCCACCTATCAGCGCCAGATCGGAGAGGCCAGACACTGCTAACTCGCGTCGCAGCGCGAGTCTAAGTGCAAAGAGTGGTGCCGCAGCGCCGCTGGAGGGCAATGCCTAGTAATGAGATTTTTATTGCTTAATTACTGGGGGATGTGCAACAAAAAAATATGAACATGTAGTTCAACTAATGTAATACTTAATCAAGTGTATTAAACCTTTAATGAAGGTTGAAATTGAAAGATTAAAAGAGTTTAAAAGAAGTTGAACGCGGGTTATGGAACTGATATCCGGGGACCGTAGTCGTGATAAACGAACGTGAGTGATTTCTATGATGGTGTTTCCTTAGACGTTAATTGACGAGGGTAATGAATAACATTTCGATGTTAGGACATGGTAATGCAGGATGAATGTAAAGCGTATAGATGCTGTGAACGCAACGCTTTTGCGATGAACGATCGGTCTTAGCATACAACGATCCGTATGGCTTTGACATTAAGAAAGAATAATGAACATGGGGTTCATGGGATGGATAACGATTGAAAGCGATTAAAACCTTTAGTAAAGGTTGAATGAGAGATTAAGAGACGAGCAACGTGAACGTTGAATACGTAAACGATCCTCGTAAATCGTATTCGCGATGGAAAAATGTTCTAAGTATACCATGGTTGTATGACGTAGACGTTGACGAAGTTAGTAAGTAAGATATGAATTATCGAGAAAGCCATATCGAACGGTAATAAGATTAATGAAAGCTGAATGTGAGTCAGATAAGAATGAATCCTGAGGTATGGCATTTAGTTGACAGAAAGCCGTAAGGAATAAGAAATTGACTTAACAAACATTATAGTTAATAGTTCATATAAATTAAGATAAATTTAGGTTGTGGTACAATCGTAACCTTTGATGGTTGACATATGGGAGTTGGGCTAAACAATTCCTTCAAAGAGCGAAGGTATATACAAAACTGGCAACCGATCTAACTCACTGGGATGGCAGTGTAGATGAGACGGGAACTTGTTTATTTGTTGTTTGTGGGAAACCACTCAGAGTACCATATGGACTACAAGCAGAGAAGCGATGTGTGCTGAGTCCTAGAGAAGTTATAAGAAGAAGATCAGAATATAAATCATCAAAGATGAAGAACGTTTTGAGTAGGACATCTCCGTATGTCATGAAGCCATAAACCGGTAATGAAAGTTAGTCGCGTAAAATTATATTGTAAGAACTCGAACCTTAAGAAGTAAAGTTAAGTAAATGAATACGTAAGTCAAGTTTATGACTAATTGGTGTATGTGTTATTTCATTATGTGTTATAGGGATTGGAATGAGCAGTTCAGCGTAAGCTATGTACGTAAGGCAAGTTTCCTAACTTCATTTATATTTTAAATGAATGCTAGTGTCTTAAACTTCTCAGATGTTGAACTTGAGAAGTTCTGTCTATGTACAAATGTATGATATTTATGCAAGGTGGTAAAGTGTATGGGGCCTTGTGCCACAATGTGAACACTTCGGTGTTTCTATGATATAAATTGTTCAATATGAGACTATTCTGTTTATACATGAACCGTTATTGTTAAGTCTGTGATATTGATTCTAGCCAGACAGAATGTATATAAAAGAGAGTAGAGAATGAAAGTATTTCAAAGTGAATGTGAGTAATGTTTTAAAATGATAGGAATCGAGATTATTCCTATTGTTCAAGCTGCTTCATAACCTTTGTTCGATTACCGAAGTTTCAAAAGGAATGTTAAACTCTTGAAGTTGTTTGTTCAACTACTATGACTTGTTGAGCAATTGAATGCTCACACTTATTTTAAATGAAAAACATTTTCAGCGAATGATGTTTAGACGAGTTTAAGGATCCCATAAAGATTAAGCTGACGGTATCCAGATGAAGTGCCATTCAGAATTTGAATGAGCGAGAAGATCAAGTGAAGACTTGTAATGTAGAAAGATGAAAATTAAACTATACACTAGTTTAATGAACTGTTATGTATACTTGGTGGCGGATAAAAGTCACTCTTATACGATGAAAGGAATAATGTAATTATCATTATTTATAACGAGAAAGGTTATAAGGTTTTAGAACTTGGGAATTTGGAATGTAAGTTATTATATTTTAGTATATAATGATGTATGTTTGGATGAATGATGTACTCGTGACGTACGGAATTTGGGTGTGAACATAGACCAGATTTCGGGGAGTTATAAGTTGGTATCATAGTTGATAGGTTATAAATCTTAGGTATGAGAACCTAAGACTATAATCGTAGAGAGAAGGATAAGAAGATCACCACGTGATCATAGTAAATTGTAGTAATAAATGATCTATTAAACGATGGATGATTTATAGCTAATGCTATGAATGAATGGTACTACGAAGTAGTACGGGAAGATGAACTCATATTGAGTTATAAAGGATAGCATATGAATTAAAGAAAATTCATAATAAGTAAAGAGAAAGTCAGAAGTTCTAAGATTTCGATTGAGGACTAATGTGATATCTGAGTAGTACGAACCTTCGAATGGGAGGGGGAATTGTGATTACTTAGTTATTATAGTGATAATCATTAGAATAGTATGACACGCTATAAATATGTATATGACGAGAAGGTGAATCTTTTCTCATGTATATATTTGATAGGTAGAGAATGATAAAATAGGTGCGAGTTCTTAAAACTCATACTTATGAAAAGTTTGTGACTCGTAGTTATATGTTATGTTTCTGAGCCCTAAGCATATGGATTGTCCTTGATTTGTTCTTGGATTACATATTGCGAAGATAAGTTCTTAAACACATATGGTTGTAGAAAGTTTCTAAACACATAAAGTGTGGTAAGTTGATGAACTAGACTAAGGTATATGAATGTTTAGACTAAAAGTAAGTATTTTCAGTAGACTTAGCATTGAAGGTGCTAGAGAAGTTTAATTATTGTCACAAATAAGACAATGAATGAAGATTGAGGATAAAATATTCCAAGTCATCTAGCTATGCTAGATTTCAAAGTTTCTTGAATTCGTGCTGAAGTGCGTGTTTTGGAAAATGAAAGAATTGGTTCAATTTTTGGAACCAATGGATTTTAAAAGAACTATTCTTGATATGTCTATGCTAGTTGATTCAACTAGACATAAATTAATTTAAAGTATCAAAATGAATTTTATATCATCAGTGCATTTGATGCAAAGATGGTAAAAGGATGGAGTTATTAATTCAACTGAACCTAGTGTTGGAAGTGATCTTAGGATCAAAAACCCACTATGGTATGATGTATAATGATGAAGTCATAAATTGACGAAGTCCTCAACGTACTGCGAAAAGTGCGGTATCATGACATCATAAAACGTTTTGATGTATTGTAAAAGAATTTAAAGAATTGGTCGATGTCAAGTGAGTTGACTAGACGAATGTTTCAAGTTGATGTCCAATTTATTTGTATTGTCTAAGCTACTTGATTTGGCTTAGATGAATGGTATGTCCTGATTAAAAGAAAATTGAGCTTTCTTTAAGAAGTTATGCCGAACCAAATTGTTTTGGTGCAGAATCTAATGATTAAGTCTGAGGTGAACATACCCTGAAATGGGGCTATATGATAGGTTGATCACCTACGTATGGAAGAGTTGGTTTATCTTCTTCGTGATTGTAAACTGACCATGGAAAGAAAGGTTACGACGTCATGCTATTAAACCTAGTAAGAGTTCATGGTCAATTTGACCCCTCAGCAAAAGTATGAAATGTTTTAAAGGAATTCTTATATTCCTCGTTGTTCATTCTACTTCATAATTCTTGATAAGTTGTGAAGGTGAGGGAATGTTTGAAAGATAAGAACTTTTTTGAAGAGAAGTTGAGAAGAAGAGTAAGTTAAAATTTCGATGGAAAAATTTTGTGAAGGAGGAGTTAATGTGATGACCCGGGAATGGGTGTGGTTTGAAGAAATTCTGAGGATGGAATTTTTATAAAAGGGGGAAGTGTAACTAACCCGGAGAATCCGGATTGTTCAGAATTTAAGATTTAAGAATTAGTTATTAATAAAATTAATTTTTATTAAAACTATTATGTGTTATGCGTTTATTAATCGTTCTATAACCTAGAATGATTATTAATTAGGAGAATTCTGGCTACGAGCTAGATTGAACGAGTAAGAATTTTCAAGACAACAATAAAAATTTTCGGGAACAAAATATTTCTAGGGAAAAAGACAAAATAGGCACTATTCACCCGACGAAACCCTAAGGGTCAGGGTTTGAATAACCTAAGCCGTTCTGAGAGTTCGGTATGTTAGAATGACATTCCGTCAAAAGATTTGATGATAATATGTCGTGAAAAATTAAGTAAGCCGATAAAAGTTTTTCTCAAAAAACGTGCAAAAATCATACAAAATAAAAAACGACGAAAAGTACTATTATGTACTGTTTATTCGTTTAGCTACGTTAGCGAAAAACGTGAAGAAAAACGCTTGACAAGTTTTTTTTAGTTTTTTCGAAATCCGAAGAATACGTAAAAGTTAATCGGTAAATGAAAGACGAAATATCCAAAAATATTTGGATTCCGAGAATTGTAGTTTTCGAACTGTCGGACGAATTCCGAAAGACGAAAGCATGAAGCTTCTAAGGGAAGCTACGTGAATATTAAGAAGGTTGGAATAGTAAGGAGGTGGGAGTAAGGAGTTGTGAATAGTGATTTTAGGGGCAAAATGACTATTTTGCCCCTAGCCTTGAAAATCTATAAATAGGAAGCTTAAGCTCATTTGTTTGGATTCTTGAAAATCCTACAATTTGAGAGAGAGAGAGAGAGAGAGAGAGAGAGTTCGGATGGGAGGAAGAAGAGAAAAGGAAGAGGAAAAGTTGGCTCGTGAGCAAACTTTGTCCGACGGAAGGAGATCAAAGGAGAAAGGTAATCTGAAACCTTATCTCGTATAAATTTTCTTTAAGATTTTATGTTCAAAAATATAACTTAATGAGAATAAGAACTAAAAGATGTTATAAATGATTTCATATGGTTGAAATCATAAGAAACGAGGAAATAAGAAATTAAAATTTTAGTAAATAAATTTCTTAAAGAAATGTAAGATTCGTAAGAATTTTGAGCGATCCGAATGAATCTTATGAATGAATAGGTTAAATAAGTAAGGAATGATGTTCTATAACATTAAATTCCATGAAAAAGTAAATTTATAATCCAAAATATTGATTAAAATGAAGAACGAACGAAGAACACACGAAGAACATGCGAAGAACACGAAGAACGTTGTTGATGGACAAATTTAAAACCATCGTAGTATAATTGTTATTGATGGACAAGTTTAAAACCATCACGTATAAGTTAGATGCTTATTGCTTGGTTAGGAAATATAGAAACGTTCATGAAGAAGGGATTAAAACGGAGCTATAACGAAGTTATAGCAAAAAATTCGTAAAAGATGAGCGAGAATTAAAAAGTTAGTAAATGAACCCGAATGTATAGGGTTTCATAAGAAAGTAAGAGAATGTTGAAAATGTGAGTTGTAGACTCAAGAATGAACGAGTTCCGAGTTCGGATGACCGAATTACGGACGTACGAAAAATAACGTTAAAAACGTTAAAATGAACGAAGGGTTAAGAATAAGCCAATCAAAATGGATTTTAACAGATTTAGAACAAAGTTTTGTCTGAGGGTAATTGAAGTACATAAGATAAGGAATAAAATGGCTTTGGAACGACCTCGTTCCGAGATATAACGAAGAAGTTATGAGATTTCAAAGTACGCATCTCAGAACGACGAAAGACTTCGGAAACAATTTAGGGAAGATGGGCTTGGCACCGCAGCGCCAGCCATGCCTAAAAAGGTGGCACTGTAGCGTAAGACTGGAGAGCCAGACACTTCTAACTCGTGCCACAGTGTGAGTCTTAGTGCAAAGAGTGGCGCCGCAGCGCCTGTGCAGGGCAATGCCCAGTAATGAGATTTTTATTGCTCAATTACTAGGGGATGTGCAACAAAAAAATATGAACATGTAGTTCAACTAATGTAACACTTAATCATGTGTATTAAACCTTTAATGAAGGTTGAACGAAAAGATTAAACGAGATTAAAAGAAGTTGAACGCGGGTTACGGAACTGATATCCGGGGACTGTAGTTGTGATAAACGAATGTGAGGGATTGCAATGATGGTGATTCCTTAAATGTTAATTGATGAGGGTATTGAATAACATTTCGATGTTAGGACATGGTAATGCAGGATGAATGTAAAGCATATAGACGTTGTGAATGCAACGGTTTTGCGATGAAACGATTGGTTTTAGCATACAACGAACCGTATGGATTTGACATTAAGAAAGAATAATGAACATGGGGTTCATGGGATGGATAATGATTGAAAGCGATTAAAACCTTTATTAAAGGTTGAAGGAGAGATTAAGAGATGAGTAATGTGAACGTTGAATACGTAAACGATCCTCGTAAATCGTATTTGCGTTGGACGAACGTTCTAAGTATACCCTGGTTGTATGATGTAGACGTTGACGAAGGTAGTAAGTAAGATATGAATTACCGAGAAAGTCATATCGAACAGTAATAAGATTAAAGAAAGTCAAATGTGAGTCAGATAAGAATGAATCTTGAGGTATGGGATTTAGTTGCCAGAAAGCCGTAAGGAATAAGAAATTGACTTAACGAACGTTATAGTTAATAGTTCGTATAAGTTAAGATAAATTTAGATTATGGTACAATCATAACCTTTGATGGTTGACATATGGGAGCTGGGCTAAACAATTCCTTCAGATAGGGAATGTATATACGAAACTGGCAACTGATCTAACTAACTGTGATGCCAGTGTAGATGAGACGTGAACTTGTTTTTTGGTTGTTTGTGGGAAACCACTCAGAGTACCATATGGACTACCAGCAGAGAAGCGATGTGTGCTGAGTCTTAGAGAAGTTATAAGAAGAAGATAAGAAATGTAAATTGTAAGACCCCAACTTATTATAAATAAAATTGAATTTCTCTATTTATTATCTTGAAATAATAAGGTGATAATTTTATATAATACTTTGGTTATGGGTGAAATGTGCAAATTTAACAAATTAAGTAAGTGGTTATAAAATATTCATTGTTGTCTGGAAATATTCGTTTGATCGTGGAATATTCTTGTTGTCGGGGAATATTCGTAAGATGGCGCAGCCATTTGTGGACCCCATAACAGAATAACTGTCGGATGAAGAAAACGACAAGTTTGAGTTTTTATAAATAACGGCGTAGTTGTTCCCGTTAACACTGCTGGAATACATGGTGGTTAAAATACAGTAATTCGCGTGGTTGCACAGTAGTACACGGTATTGCACAATATTGTTAAATTATTAATTCATAAGTAAGAAGGCACTACTCAATAATTGGTACAGTAGTTACTGTTCAATATTTTATTTAATTGATTTAATAATTGTTGCGTAGATAGTTTATATTATTGTTGTTTCAATAATTGTCATTGCACAGTATTTCACATTATCAGATCAATAATTCATATTATTTGAATAATATTATTAGATAGCATTATTGGCAATGTCTAGAAAGTTCTGTCAATGAGAGGTTTGGTCACCTAATTGCGCCAGTAAGGAGAAATCTTTATTGGAAAGCCCCCTCTTTCCTGTGAACTACCTGGTTGTTATAAGTGTGATTCTGTAATATTATTTGTGAATAATTAATTATTGATTTATATGATAAGAAAATATTTATTTGATGATGGATTTATTTATTTTATATGGTTATAAATGAAGGAATTAATGCTGAGGTGTTTTATCAGTATTCTGTCGGAATGGAAGTATTAAAAATCACCCGTTTGTGGATTTTGGATATTTTTTGTTTGGAATTTGGAAAAACTCAAAGCTACAAAGTTGTAGAGAATTCGATTTCAGGCAGAATGGACAAAAAATTCGTATTTTTCTGATAAACGAACTATTTTCTATGAATTACTGAAGTTTTGGAAAATAAAATGATTTTTATTAAATTTATGGGTGGGACCCACTTTTGGTTTTTCAAGCATGTGGGCTGCTATTATTTTTCAGATTTGACTGGCTTGGTTGGTGAAGGTGTGCGTAGGAAGTTTGAAATGAAATAATATTAATTTATTATTTTAGTCTCCTATGGCGTTCTAGCATTTTCCTATAAATAGACGCTTATGTTAGAATTGAAAATCATACCAGAAACAAGTTTTCTTTCTCTCTAGATTATCGAGCGTATTTTTGTGAGTATTTTGATACTTTGAGAGTTGTTATTCGGTACAAGTTTCCTTTGACTTTCTATCCGATATTCCGATCAGAAGTACCGTTATTTTGACATAAGGGGTGTTATTTTCTTCTCAAATGATATCATTTTCTTCAATATCATTATGCCAAAATAGCGGTGAACTTTTAATCAAATTTGGAACTTTTTGTGTCGGGGTTACTATTCATGTATACGACACTATTCACGAATACGGCACTATCCACTGAAAAATGAAAATTTTTATTTTTGTCCAAGATGTCTATTTTGGCTACTATCTTTGATTGTATCCATGTTTTGATAGTTATTTTTGAATTCTGCTTCACGATCGGTTATTATGAAGTATTATTGATCTTTGATAAACTGTTATACGAATCCCTAATATTTGTCCTTCTGTCTCACTGGATTCGTTTTCTTTAAAATATTTTTCATCATCCTCAGTCTTAAATGATGATATTACTGAATATCTTTGGTCTGTAGTGCAAAGATGAATGATTAATTGATGAATATCTTTCGTCCGTAGTGCAAAGATGAACAGGTGTTGAGATGAACATGACCAACTGGTGATACAAATGAATATATTTGGCCTGTAGTGCAAAGATGAATATTTGATTAAAGATATTTGTTGATTGTTGTTACAGGGATAAAATGTTGATGATAAACTTTTAAATCTTAGAAGATAGTAGAATTCATTCTATACGTGACTTTTCTAATGGATTGTTGTTTCCGCTGCAGTTGTTGATCTAAAACTTGTTGTCTATTATATTCTATCAGATTTTTCCCTGTTGAAGACTAATGATATTTTTTTGTATATTATCTTAGTCATAACATTCTTTACTGGGCTAGTTGAGCTCACCCTTTTCCTTTTTGTTCCATTTTTCTTCTCAGGAGGTGAGAACATAGCAGGATCGAGTCGGGGTATGGAGTGATGGTTTTAGAAAGATATTTTATCAGTCCTCACTAATTTTTGTAAAATAGTGTATGAATAATTGTAATGAGGACTTATTTGTGTGTGGATATTGTCTAGAAGACAATATTTGTATTTAAACTCAATGTTTATGTTGTCGTATTTTGCACGAAAATTATATTATTGAAGTTGTAGTTTTCTTTATGTATCATGTATTTGGCGACTCGGAATGGGTGTTGTATACCTATTTTCGGGGCATCACAGTTGGTATTATAGCTTAGGGATATGGTCTCTGGAGGAGATCAGGGAATAGAACTAGGAGGGGAGAGATGAGTAAATCCTTCTGTTAGTTCCCAAAAGGTACGATAGATATCTCGAAGGGGGGGGGGGGTTGAATAGATAATTAAAACTTTTTCTTTTAATCTTTTTAAGGTGATGGTAATCAATGCACAGCGGAATGAGTATATGTGAAAAACCTTCTGTTATATATCTTGAGTTAATGAGATTGAGGCGGTTATGACAGTTATAGCAGATATTGCAGTTATAGCAGTTAATGAACACCATAGTTTTAAGTGGTTCAGAGCACTAAAAGCTCCTAGTCCACTCTTCTACTCCTTGAGTAGGAAATCCACTAAGGATGTTTGTTACACTTCTTGAATCTCACAGATTCCTTCTAGACCAGCAGTCTAGGTACTCATTAGTTCACTCTCGAACTCTTCAAGTCCAGCAGACTTGGTCTCTCACAGTTCACTTCGAACTCTTCAAGTCCTTCAGACCTGGAACTCTTACTTCAGTTGATTGAATGTTGTTTAGATATTGATTGATGCTATTCAGTTTTCTAGTAAGCACTTGTTCGAAAGAACTGAATAGCAGAGCAAGCTTTTCCTTTTTCTCAGATCATAGAGTTTAGCGTTGAGTGTTCTTGTGCATTTTTGTTTTGTACTTTCTGCTGCTTTCTCATCTGTCTTTGATCTGTATATATATGTGATCTTGAAATCTATCTGGTGAAGTCATCTGATGAGCCATTAAATGCGTTTGACATTTCTGAGCTTTGATGGAGACTTTTCTGCACATCCTCTGAATTACACTCTGGCCCACTGACACAGCAGACTGCTTTCTCAGCTAACACCTCAAAAGGTGTTTTTCTCTGCCCAATTGTCCTTTTCTTAGCTTCTTGAGTACGTTTCTTTTGATCAATACTAAGGATATCTTTTGTACGTTGGGACTGGTGAAAGCTTCAACGTTCAAAACCTATTCCATATTTATTGGAGTCTATCTTCAGATGAACGATAGGGCTTGATGTTTCTGACACAAAGAAGATGACACTTTACTATCAATATCGTAGTGTCTTGTCATATTGATGCATGTTCTTAAGAGATCACTACGATTTCTCACAAGGATTTGCACACTACGTTCTTTACTTGCTCATCTTGCAAACTTTACGTTTTCGAGAGCACACTATGATATTTTAACACTACGATCTCTGAGTTAGTTTCGGCAAACGTCTGGACCACACTTTGATTCGTGGAGAGGCCCTTCAAGGCAGATTCACTATGATCATCTCAGCACTACGATCCTGCCTTAGCTTCTACATTTTGTTGATCAGCCGGATAGACTGCGAGTGTATCTATTTCTTTCTAGCCATAGATCAACATAACAGATTTGATCTCTTTATCTATACAAGTGAACATTAAAGCCTAAGATCAACCTAATACTTTTGATCTATCACTAAGTCCTTGTACATATATTCTTTGAATGACTTTACATAATCATGAATAGTTTCATAAAACATCAAATCACAATATGCATTCTTCCAACAATCTCCCCATATTTGATGTTGACATAACCAGGGAGATTTGTTGTCATGATTATAAAGTTTTATATGCAGTTACAGAAAAGTAAACATGACTTAGTATTTCAGTGAGAAGCTGAAATTTCTAGAGAATAAGAATGAATTTATTGATGTATGGAAATAGATTTTACATTTAAGAATGACTACATCAATACAATTTAAAATTTAACTTATCTCTATTTCTTTGGCCTTTAGCTTCTTGGAGGATTTGCATATTCCTCAACTCTCCTCTTTCTGCTTGCTTCATCTCTTCTGGCCAGATCTTCCAGCTCACTTGGGCTTAGCCTTGGATTGTGATCATGTCTATTCATGAATACAGGATCTCCATTTGGCATTCTTAGACCTGTCGTTGTTACTTTATGGTAGCTGGTGGCTGGCCCTAGACTCTTTAAGGGTTGAGCCATTAATATTTCCTACTGATCAGATGGTTGAGTCTGATGGCTGGATCGTGGAGTCTGCTGGTGGATCTGCCTTCCAGAAGTATTCCTTGAGGATTGAGGTTGGAGACCTCTACCTTTACCTTTGCCTCCCTAATCTCCTTCTTTACCTTTATTCTCCCCCTTTATGTCAGCATCAAGAGTTCGAATGTCATCTAAAAGACGATTAAGACCTTGAACAAGCTCATTGAGCTGACTCTTAGTCTGAGCAAAGTCTTCTCTATTTTCTTCGATTAGAGCTTCAGACCTAGCTTCCCTTTGCTGAAGGATAGAGAGAATGTTGTATGTTTGCTAGCCATTGCTGACATAGAATTGTTGAAATTCTTTGACAGCAGTCTGAAGATTTTGGATGCTTTGTATCATCAGTTGGTTCTAAGATTCTTGAGTTTTCTGTAGAATCAAGATAGCATCTGAATGTCTTTTAGCTACGTGGAAGTGAATATCATCCTTGTCCTTTATGCTTTTTAGCATTTCTTTGATAATCACTTTGAGTGTTTTAGACAGTTCGGAGCTCAGGGAGCTTGGAAGATTGTTTGTAGCATTGATTATTGATGTCAACCTCAGCTGTATCAGTGCAGTATGATCTTTAAGGCTCTCATCTAGTTCTCTGATCACTTTCTCAGACATGGCTGACAAATCAGCCTTTGTGGATAGTTCTAATAGAATTTCATCTAGATTTGGAATTTATGAGGGAGGTGACGTGCTATTGAATTTATCTTACAGTGAGTAGAGAGCAAATTCAAGATTGAAGCGTTCATTTCAAGATGAGGAGGGAATATCTGATGGAGGGGCCTTTGTTTGGATGTTGGAGCTTGGTGACTCTTCGATTTGTGGTGGATACTCTACCAGGGGGCTAGAGTCAGGGATCGTAGAGGTAGTAGGCTGAGTGAGCATTAGGGATTTTGTCTTATTTGGTTCCTCAATTATAGAATTTTGAGATTCTATGACTAGAAATTGATTCAGTGGATGAAGAATTACTTCCAACCATTGCGGGAATTCATAGAATTGATTAAATGAGGGTGGTGGTAAGTGATTAATTCGGAAAGGAGTGAGGATAGATAGTACCTCAAGTGTGTTCTCTGAGGAAGGGCTGTTGGAGAGAAGCTGCTTGGCAAAATTGAATTTCCCTAGGAATCCATTTTCGAGTACTGAGATAGCTGGATACTCTTTGAAACTCCAGAACATGTGATCCCAAGAGTTCAGAATTTGTGCTCGGTGGAAGGGCATCATAGCAAGATATGCAAATAATTGCTCATAGGTGTCTCTTCTATGCCCATCAATGCCTATAGCTATGATCTCAATCTCATCATCTTCTTCTCTGATTTCACTGAAGGATTCCAATATGTCGATTTCTTCAGGTTCTTCATTATATCCTCTAAGAATTTCTTTTTTAACTATTGAGGTGGCAAGATCCTCCCCCTTAGCTTGATCATTCTTTTGAAATGTCAATAACTCCCCCTCAACTGGAGCATCCTCTGATGGAAGATCTTCAGGTATCTTCCCCTCAGTATGAGCACCTTCTACTTGACATTCAGTTGTTGGTTATTTTTTAGCACTCAGTTCTTTTGCTTCCCTTCTTAGCACTTCTTCTTTGGCAAGAATATACTTCTTAACAAGTTTCCTTCTTGGCCTTTTAGGTTGTGCTATAGCCTCAGGACTCTCTTCAGTTGTGTCCATCAGATCATCCAAGATATTTGATGCAGCTACTTCCTTGTTTGGTCTAGGCTCTACGATCGGAGGAGACTCAACGATCGAAGAGGCTGATGGCTTTTTTGCTTTTGTGGTTGGTCTTACTCATCTTTAGCAACTGAGATATAGTTGCTCTATCTTCATCTGCTTCTTCTTGATGTTCCTTTTTCCTTAGGATCCTTAGAGTCTCAATTTCTGAGGACTCCACAAGCTTGTTGGTGGTGGATCCTTGAGGATCTTCTGTAGTTCTGGCTTTCCTTTTCCCTTTGTTCTTTTTGATTAAAGTAATGGGTTCTCCCTTGTTAGTTTCTTCTTCTTCTTCTTCTTCAGTTTCCTTGACAACATACATATTCCCTGGCACTCCTGTTCCTTTTATCTCACCAGTTTGACCACTGGATTCAGATATCAACTTAACATTTTTAGCTGGATTTCTCTTCTAGTTTTCAAACAACTGCTGGGTTATTCATCGATTTGGGTTTATGGCTTCTCCTTCATCATCCTTAATCAGGTCACCAAGAGCAGCCTGTAGGATAATGCTGATAAATCGTCCGTAGAGCATCTTTTGAGCGCTCTTTGTCTTCTTGGAGCTAACCAACCATTTTCCAATCCATTCAAGTAATAAAGCCCCATAGTTTGGTTGAATTTTGTAGTATATGGCAGTCATGAGTTCGAGTTGTATTTCATTCAAAGAGTCATGACCTGAGCTTTTACAACATATGCATTTTCCAACAATGTCAGCCAGAAACTCATACCTCTGTGGAAACTCCTTCTTTTTGTATCCCTTGACAGAGGGTGATTTCTTATGATGCATTTTCTTGAGACCTTTATGGAAGTCTATTCCATCTAAGGATGGATACCCTTCAGATTTGAGCCCTAAGGCTAGATTGATGTCTTCAGCTCTTAATTTGATTTAGACGTTTCTTACTTTCATGGTGATGGTGTTGTTTTCAAACATTCGTTATTGTAGAATTCTTTTACCAGCTTTGGGTAGATCAATGTGTCAGTACCCAAGGCTTCTTCGAGACCCGCCTTCTTTAGTAGCAATAATGTTTTGTGAAATTGTGGTTCAACCATTTTAAACTCGTCGAAACACAGTCTGTAATCAGAGACAACACTGGAAGTTGCCTTTGATTTCTTTATAGGAAGTGAAGCTGATAGAGCTTGCTACTGATTTAGAGTTTCTGCTTGAGAGAGGAAGAGAGAGATGGTCTTTTGAACAACTTCAGATTTCAAAAAAGACGATTTTAATTTATACCTGAAACTTCCCTCTCTATTTTTCTTTGTGGGACATGTGTCGAACTTTGCTTGGCTCCATGAATTCTTGACAGATAAGGATTGTACTGAATTTCCCTTAACTTCTTCTAGGATGATGTATTCTTTAGTGGGACTACGATCGTTGAGATGGTCCTTGGAGTCGTCGAGTCAGTTCATCCATCGTTGAGTCTATTTAGTAGTCGTCAAATCTGATCTGCAATCGTGGAGTCAGATTTATAATTGTCGTGTCTGGGCTGCACTTGTAGAGTTTGAACTACGGTCGTCGAGTCTGGCTTATCAATTGTAGAGTCTAATCATGTTCTCATGATGAACCTTTGGTTTAGCATTTTCCTTGGTTTAAGGTAGCTCAGGAAGGGCCAACCTCTTGAATAGAACAAGGGTTAGGTTTGTACCTGAGGCACTTATTAGAGAGAATGCTTTGATTTTTTTTGGATCATCATAGGGTACTCCTTTGGTTTTGTTGATGTAGCTCAGCTATCGTTGAGTCTGTACTACAATCGTTGATGTTGTTCAGCATTCGTTGAGTTTTATGATACTTTGGCTCTACAATTGTGGACTTCCTTTGATAATGTCTTTGATTTTGGACATAGCCCTTAAATCTGTATGGTTAGCACAAACTAGAGCATAATATTTCAGGTTTGTAAGTTAAGCATGCCTAGCTCACTTATTAGTTTGTTGAATCTGGATTAATCTAGAGGTTTTTTAAAAACATCAGCAAGTTGATTTTCAGTAGGAATATATTGTAAAGATATATTTCCATTTTGTACATGATCCCTAATGAAGTGATATCTTATTTCTATATGCTTAGTCCTAGAGTGCATGACAGGATTATGAGTTATAGCAATTGTACTTGTGCTATCACAATGAATAGGTATGGATTTGAATTCAAACCCATAATCTGTTAGTTAATTTTTCATGCATAGGATCTGAGCATAACAACTACCAGCAGCAATGTACTCAGCTTCTGCAGTTGAGGTAGATACTGAGTTTTGTTACTTGCTAAACCAGGACACAAGTCTGTTACCTAGTAATTGACAAGTGCCAATGGTAATTTTTCTATCTATTTTGCAGCCTGCAAAATCAGCATCTGTATAACCTGTTAGCTCAAATGAGGATTCCTTGGGATACCAAAGCCCCAAGTGGGGTGTACCTTTGAGGTACCTAAAAATCCTCTTTACAGCAGTTAGATGAGATTCTTTAGGACATGCCTGAAATTTAGCACAAATACATGTTGCAAACATTATATCTGGTCTATTGGCAGTAAGTTATAAAAGAGAGCCTATCATACCTCTGTATTGAGTTATATCAATACCTTTACCTTTTTCATCTTTGTCAAGCTTGGTTGCAGGAGCGATTGGGGTTTTCATGGGAGAGGCTGATTCCATGTCGTACTTCTTGAGTAAGTCTTTAATGTACTTGGCTTGGTTTATGAAAATTCCTTCATCAGTCTGCTTTACTTACAGTCCAAGAAAGAAGTTCAGCTCACCCATCATGCTCATTTCGAATTTGCTCTGCATACGTTTGGAGAATCTCTTGCATAACTTTTCATCAGTAGAACCAAAGATAATATCGTCAACATAAATTTGAACTAATAGGACCTTATCTTTATGCTTTCTAAGAAATAGTGTGGTATCTACTCTACCTCTAGTAAATCTATTTTTAATAAGAAAGTTAGTCAGTGTTTTATACCATACTCTATGTGTTTGTTTGAGACCATATAAGGCTTTTTCTAATCTAAAGACATAATTAGAAAGAGATGGATTGATGAAACCTGAAAGCTGCTCTACATAGACTTCTTCTTGAAGTTCACCATTCAAGAATGAACTTTTGACATCCATCTAAAAGACTTTGAACTTCATGTGAGCAACAAAGGCAGGGAATATTCTGATGGCTTCTAGTCTGGCAACAGGTGTAAATGTCTCATCATAGTCAATACCTTCTTCCTAAGAGTAGCCCTTGGCTACTAGTCCAGCCTTACTCCTTGTTATCAACCCATCTTTATGCATCTTATTTCTGAAGACCCACTTGGTTCCAATTACAGGATGGTTCTTTGGTCTTGGGACCAATCTCCGAACTTTGATTCTCTCGAACTGATTAAGTTCTTCCAGCATGGCCTCCATCCAGCTGGAATCTTCCATAGCATCCTCTATCTTCTTTGGTTCTATTTGAGATAGGAAGCTTAGATAAAAGCATTCATTTTTAGTAGCAGCTCTTGTCTTGACTCTTGCATTCAGATCTCCAATGATTAGATCTTGAGTGTGATCTCTTGCCCATCTGCTTCCTATTGGAACATCCGTTCTTATGCCTTCTTGTCTCTGATCTTCAAGATCTATTTCTTCTTCTTGATGTGGAGGTTTATTGTCTGGCATAGGCCTCTCTACTGATCTCATTCTCTTGCTCAACGATTTCATTATCAGGCACTACGATCGTAGTATTAGGATCGACGACCTCATTCGTAGTGTCTGAACTGTTAGTCGCAGTGTCTTGAAGCACAGTTTTGTCTAAGTCTGTTTCATCAAAGATGATGTGAATTGAGACTTCTACACATCAGTGCCTTCTTGTTGAACGCTCTGTAGGCCTTGCTGTTTGTGGCATATCCAAGAAAGATTCTTTCGTCTGATTTCGGTTGAAACTTTGTCAAGTACTGCTTTCCATTATTGAGTATGTAGCATGCACAGCCGAACACGTGAAAGTAACTGACATTTGGCTTTCTTCCTTTCCAAAGTTCAAAAGGAGTCTTCTTAATCATAGAGTGTATGAGTGATCTTTTCTAAGTATAACATGCAGTGTTAACCACTTCTGCGCAGAAGTACTCTGGTAGATGAGCTGCAGCTAGTAGAGTCCTTCCAGCCTCAATTAATATCATGTTCTTTCTCTCAGAAACTCCATTTTGTTGGGGAGTTCGTGGAGCTGAGAAGTTGTGACTATTCCCATTATCTGTGCAGAACTGATCCATTTCTGAGAAATCAAATTCTCTGCCATGATCACTTCTTATAGCCTTGATTTTCTCTCATTTCTCATTCATCACCAGCTTTACCATCTTTATTAGTCGGGGGCTTGTTTCATCTCTTGAGGTTAGAAAGAATACCCATGTAAATTTGGTGTAGTCATCGACTACGACCAGTGAGTATCTCTTTCCCCCAAGGCTTGTCATTGGAATTGGTCCAAAAAGATCCATATGTAGTAATTGCAGAGGCTTGTCAATTGAGTTGATTGTTTTGCTCTTAAATAAGCTTCTGTTCTGTTTCCCAAGTTGACAGGCATTGCAGGGCCTTTCTTTAACGAAGTTGAATTTGGTTAAGCTTGCAACTAGATCTTTTGAAGCTAATTTAGACATACTTTTGAAGTTGAGATGAGATAATCTTCGATGCCATAGCCAGCTCATTTCTTCATATGCTTTAACCAGAAAGCATAGTGTTTCGTCTGAGCTTAGTTGTCCAAGATTTACTGTGTAGACATTTCATTCTCTTGTTTTGGTTAGCTTTACTGCAAATGTCTTCAGGTCTCAGACTTGACATTGATTGTTGATGAATGTTACTTGATGACCCTTGTCATAGAGTAGGCTAATGCTTAGAAGGTTGTGTTGTAGTCCTTCCACATAGGCCACTTTATTGAATAATACTGCACCATTTCTGGCTGAGCCATAGCCTCTTATCTTTCCAAGGCCATTATCTCCAAATATGACCGAGGGACCCTCCTTCTCTACGAAGTTAGACAGAAGGGCTTTGTTCCCAGTCATGTGCCTTGAACATCCATTGTCCAGATACCAGGTTGTGTTCGTGGAGTTTCTTTCCTGAGGTAACATTAAGCCTTCATTTTGGTACCCATATTTGCATGGGTCCTACTATGTTAGTACCCTTGGGGACCCAAATTTTCTTGATTTTGGGTCTCACGTGCATGAAATTATAATGACAATTCGCAGCCTTGTGACCAACTCTGTAGCTTTCAAAGCATTTGATATGATGCATATAAGTGTGTGTGTGTGTGTGTGTGTGTGTGAAGGTTCTTCCTCCATTTGGGCTTTTGTGGGTTATTTTTCATCCTCCTGCTAGGCTGATATCCCCTTTTCCATGTGTTCTCTTGTTTCATTAATTTAGGAGAGTATATCTTACTTCTACTGTGTCTTCCTGGTTGGTTCGTAGAGTTAATTTTATTGGACTCTACGATCCTTCGAGGTTGATGAGTAGTAACTAGATTACTTTTCTCTTTTCTAAAACCTAGACCAGCATGAGATCCCTTACTTGTAGGAATATGATTTGAGTTAGTCGAGCAGGGTTTGACAAGCTCGTCATTCTGTGAGGATTTCACAAATATAATGCCTCTACTAAAGCCTAAGGCATTACTGGTGTTAACATCCTTTGGTTTTTCCACACATGACTCTGAGATAGATCCCCCAAAGCCTAGCCATGTTTTATCAGAGACATTTCTCTAATTAGAGATTAAAGAATCCATGGATGAAGAAGATGTATTCCATGTGGAGATGGTCTTTTCTTGATCCTCAATTTTTGAGGTTAGACTAGACTCTCATTTTGCACTAAGCTCATTTGTTTGTCTTAAGAGCTTATTCTCAGCTTCAAACTTAGAGAATGAATTAGCACTCAGAAGGGGTGTTTCTAGTTCTTCTTGAGCCTGTTCTTTCACCTTTTGAAGAAGTGAATAATCCTTAGACAGAACTCTAAACCACTTCATGTATGGGTGTAAGTCAAATGTTATGCCATACAATACAGTTCAAAGATCATCAATATCTACATCAGGAGAGTTAAAATCAAATACCATCATCGATACTTACTTCGTGTATGTTGAAGTTCTATTTGTCCCTTACATTTTTGGCCATCAAGTAGAGATTTGCTATTTGAGGATCTTCATCATCCCTAGATTTAGGAGTTGAGTCATTATCTGAGTCACTCCACGATCCTCCGGCTACAAGACCTTTTTCTTTCTTATGTTGCCCTTTGTTACCTCTGTATTCTTTCTTTGAATGAGATTTCTTTTTGAGTTCTTCTCTGAGAGGTTTGTTGTAATTTGCAATGAAGTGGCTAGGTTTCTTGTAATTGTAGCATAGGTCGTTCATTTGGTCCTGGCTGTTGTAGTTGCTGACTTTCTTTGGCTTGTTGGTTTTGCCTCGTCGCATGAACCTTCTTAGACTTTTTACTAGCATTGCAAGGTCCTCATCATCATCTTCATCATAGTCAGAATCAACTTTAGTGCTGACTTTGGAGGCGTTATCTGTTGCTTTAAGGGCTACACCTTTATCCTTCTTCCCTCCTTCAGATAAGGTTTCTGCTCATTGAGTCAGCTCCGGTTCATATGTGAGAAGGTTGCCATACAACTGTTGAACAGTCATTTCATGTAGATTTTTGGATTCTCTAATGGCAGTGGTTTTGGCATCCCACTTTCTTGGTAAGGCTCTCATGAACTTTATGATTAAATCTTTGTTAGGATAAATCTTCCCATAGGCTCGTAGAGAGTTGAGCAGTACATTAAATCTTTCGTAAGTGGCAGTAACGTTCTCTCCTTTAACGTGAGCGAACATCTAATATTGTTGAGTCAAGAGAGATTGTTTTTTTCTCTGACTTCTTCTGTTCCTTCATGCATGATGAGTAGTGCTTCGCAAACCTCCTTCGTTGTTTTACTGTTGACCACATTTTCGAACAGATCATCTTCTAAAGATTGGAATAAGATGTTTTTGAACTTTTTGTCGAGCTGGACAGCTCTCTTCTCATTCTCAGTCCATTCTTCCTTGACCTTGATCTGTACTCTGTTTGGGTCATCTGTAGTTGGTGCAAACTTTGTAGGAACATAGGGCCCATTCTGAACAGTTTCAAATAGATCTTCATCTACTGCATTCATGTAAGCTTGCATCCTAACCTTCTAGTTAACAAATTTTTCTTTGTTGCACATTGGTTGCTTGCTTCCTCCTCCAGTCTTTAATTCGCTTGGTAAGTGTGCCATTGGATCTACTCAAGCTTTGTAGGCTGTATTATAGAACCTGCTCTGATACCAATTGTTAGTTCCCAATAGGCACGATCGATAGATATCTAGAGGGGGGTTGAATAGATAATTAAAACCTTTTCTTTTAATCTTTTTAAGGTGATGGTAATCAATGCACAGCGGAATGATTATATGTGAAAAACCTTCTGTTATATATCTTGAGTTAATGAGATTGAGGCAGTTATGACAGTTATAGCAGATATTGCAGTTATAGCAGTTAATGAACACAATAGTTTAAAGTGGTTTAGAACACTAAAAGCTCCTAGTCCACTCTTCTACTCCTTGAGTAGGAAATCCACTAACGATGTCTGTTACACTTCTTAAATCTCACATATTCCTTCTAGACCAGCAGTCTAGGTACTTCTTAGTTCACTCTTGAACTCTTCAAGTCCTTCAGACCTGGAACTCTTACTTCAGTTGATTGAATGTTGTTTAGATCGTGATTGATGCTATTTAGTTTTCTAGTAAGCACTTGTTCGAAAGAACTGAATAGCTGAGCAAGCTTTTCTTTTTTCTCAGATCGTAGAGTTTGGTATTGAGTGTTCTTGTGCATTTTTTTAGTACTTGCTGCTGCTTTCTCATCTGTCTTTGATCTGTATATATGTGATCCTGAAATCTATCTGTTGAATTCGTCTAATGAGCAATTAAATGTGTTTTACATTTCTAAACTTTGATGGAGACTTTTCTGCACATCTTCTGAATTACACTCTGGCCCACTGACACAGCAGACTGTTTTCTCACCTAACACCTCAAAAGGTGTTTTCCTCTACCCAATTGTACTTTTCTTAGCTTCTTGAGTACGTTTCTTTTGATCAATAATAAGGATATCTTTTGTACGTTGGGACTTGTGAGAGCTTCAATGTTCAAAACCCATTCCATATTTATTGGAGTCTATCTTTAGATGAACGATAGGGCTTGATGTTTCTGACACAAAGCAGATGACACTCTACTATCAATATCGTAGTGTTTTCTCATATTGATGCATGTTCGTAAGAGATCACTACGATTTCTCAAAAGGATTTGCACACTACGTTCTTTACTTGCCCGTCTTGTAAACTTTACGTTTTCGAGAGCACACTACGATATTTTAACACTACGATCTTCACTTGCTCGTCTTGCAGATTTTACGTTTCCGAGAGCACACTACGATCTCTGAGTTAGTTTCGGCAAATGTCTGGACCACACTTCGATTCGTGGAGAGGCCCTTCAAGGAAGATACACTACGATCATGTCAGCACTATGATCCTGCCTTAGCTTCTGCATTCTATTGATCAGCCGGATAGACTGCGAGTCTATCTATTTCTTTCTAGCCATAGATTAACCTAACAAATTTGATCTCTTTATCTATATAAGTGAACATTAAAGGCTAAGATCAACCTAACACTTTTGATCTACTACTAAGTCCTTGTACATAAATATTTTTTGAAGGACTTTACATAATCATGAGTAGTTTCATAAAACATGAAATCACAATATGAATTCTTCCAACACCTTCGCTAGTGTGTCATATCTAAGCTTATTTGTTGGTCGGTCATAATATAAGGATATTATGTGATATGTTAATTTGTTTAATTAACCCTTGTTTTATGGCAGTATTTAAAATTGGCTGCTGAAAACGTTAACAATGGACTGTATGAGACTGTGGAACAGCCTTTAGTCACAAACCAGGAGAACGTGCAACAGGAAGGCAATATTCCTCCTGTAAATAACACTACCGAGTAAACGATGAATGATGTAATGTTTAGGAGCTTTTTGCAGTTCAAGCAAAATCAGACGAGGGAGACTCGTGTACAAAATACGAGTGGAAATGATGGCAACGTGCGGTCTGTCATAGCCAAGCAGTTCAAGGAGTTGGGACCACCAGATTTTTGGGGAAATCCCGATCCGATTATGGCGGAAATGTGGGTCAAGCAAATTACCAAGATATTTGATGTCTTGGGATGCACGGAGGAACAGAAGGTTCCATTCGCCACCTTTATGTTTCGTGGAGAGGCAGATTACTAGTGTGAATTTGTGAAGTGTACCTAACCAGCCGCACTCAACATGTCTTAGGAAAGATTTTAGAAACTGTTCAATGACAAGTACTTTCCTGAAAGTATTCGTCATATGAAGGAGGTAGAGTTTATTAGACTGGAACAGAACAACATGACGGTGTCTCAGTACGAGGCGAAGTTCGCAGAGTTATCCAGGTTTGCACCTCATTTGGTAGAAAATGAAGAAAGTATGACGCGGATGTTTCTGAGAGGTCTAAAACCTGAGATTCGTCAATACCTTATCTCTCATAAATTTTCTCTATATTCAGATGTTGTCAACAAGGCTAAATTATTAGAGCAAGATAGTGAGTATACACAACCTAGGGACCATAACCAGGGTCATATCGGTGACAACTGTCATCAGAACGATGATAACTAGTGAGGAAGAAAAAATACGGACAAAGGCGGTAACTACTCGGGTTGTAATCGTGGCCATGATAATAGGAGACGTGAGTTAAGTGGAAATTTCAGAAAGAGAAGATTCAACAATGACGGGAAGACATCAGCAGTAGTACCAGCACCAACAACAAATTCTAGGGGAGGAGATCGACCGCCAGTTAGATGTTACAAGAGGGACATATCAGTCCAAACTGCCCACAACAATCCAAGGTATGTTATAACTGTGGAAAGGAGGGTCATATAGCCCGACAGTGTTCTGTAGCAAAACCAAGTTCAGCGGGGATGGTGACTCCAAAAGCTGTTCCGGATATGTCAAAATCAACGGTTCTTGCAAGAGCGTTTGTCGTAACTGGCCAAAACGTGGGGAACCCGAACAAAGTGATCATGGGTGAGCTAATCTTGAATTCTTGCAAAGGTTATACCTTACTAGATATCGGTTCTACCAATTCTTTTATCTCTCCTGCTTGTACTCAACGTTTAAACTTGACTCCGGAGAAATTGGATTTTAACTTATCTGTTGAAACTCTGTTGGGTGAAACCTTCGTTACATCTACAGTTTATAAATTTTGGTTGATCCAAGTTGGCACTATCACATTACTTGTTGATCTTATCTCTTTAAAGATACTTGTTTTTGATGTGATTTTAGGAATTGATTTGCTAACCATTCATCATGCCAAAATTGATTGTTTTCGTAAGGTTGTTAGTTTTCATATTCCTAACCAACCTGTCATACGAATTCAAACTGTGACAACACGAGAATTTAGACAATTTATTAAAATCTTAAATGATTGATTTAAGGTCAAATATTAGACGTAGACAGAAAATGAGTGTATGCGTTTGATATATTATTAGGGTGAAATTTTTAGGATTTCAAAATTCTGTGAAGGATTTAGGTGAATTATTCAGGATTAAGGATTTATGTGATTAAGTTCTGTGAAAATGGTTATGTATGTGTTCAGAATGTGGTTAAGGGTTGTCCAGATAAATTTTATCAATGTCAAACCCTAAGTATATATTAAGAACGCCAACGTTCAGTTAGAAAACCCTAACGTCTGATAAGAAACCCTAGAAATCGGTTCTGTAAACCCTAGTTTCAGTTCCGGAAGTCCGAAAACCTAATTAGGATATAAAAACCCTAGATTGGGAAAGCAATGCTATGTATAAGGTTAAACGTCATTAATTTAAATTAATTAGGGAAAACCCTAATGAATTGCTGGAAATCCTGATTGATTATTAGAAAACCCTAATACTTGATCTGAAAATCCTAGTTTTAGATTCTGATAAATTGAAACCCTAATCTGGGAACTTAACGGAGAATTATAATGCTCAAGTATATTTAAGTATAATGTTAATTAGGGTAAAGCTTAATCAATTCGAAAACCCTAATCTCAAATTTTAAACCCTAATTATTCTGTCAAAAACCATATCATGCCATTGTGGATTTAACTGCTATTTTAGCAATCCTAATTAGGATAAATTAATCCTAATTAGCAAGTTTAATTTATGATTAGAAAACCTTAGTATAATTAAGGGAATTCTAATTATAATTAGCAAATGATAATTTTTATATTAGAAACCCTAATCTATGGGTTGTAAACCCTAATCTGTGATATTGACCCTAATTGCTTAACTAGCGATGGTAATTAGGAAATGCTAATCCTAATTAGAAAGATTTAAGAAATGATTAGGAAATTATAATATAATTAGAAAATTCTAATTATAATTAAGAAATATTAATTTTTAATTTTGAAAATCTAATTTGGAAATTTTAGAAAATCAAGTTGCTAAAATCTTTAGGGTTATAACTTAAACCCTAAGGGTTAAACCCTAAATCCTAAAATGCTAAACCCTAAACCCTAAGGGTTTGTATCAAATGCCCATTTTAGAATTAAATTTGCATAGAAAAGACTAAAATGCCCTTAGTGCATTATTGTGACTTAACTTGCAAGAGTTGATCTAGTGTAGTGGTTGGACCAACCCTAGCCCTAGCTCATGACTTTTATATCCAGCAATCTCAGCCAATTTGACAGCCCATTACATTGCATTATTGCATTTTTAAGACATTAGAGAGAGAGAAAGGCTACTTGATTTTTCATTCTCTCCAACCCTTTCTCTCTCTAAAAATTCGGGAATGGGGAATGTGAGAGAGTTTTAAGATAAGCCAAGAACACTTCATTGCTAGCCTAGATCAGATCACTATGACCAGAATCACAAATTAAAGCTCAAAAGGTATAAGAACCCTAAATTTTGAAATCTCTTGATTTTATGTTTGATGTTGTAATTGATTGTTTAAAGTTGTGTTAGAAGGTGTCAATTAGAGATCTGGGTTGTTGGATCATGGATCCATAACACCTAGATGCTCGAATCTAGCATTTTTGAAAATCTGGAAATGATGAAAAAAATGGTCTGACAGTCGAATGTCAGGCCTTCTCAATTTGTGTGTGTTATCTGTTTAGTGCGTATTTTTACTTAGATCTGTTCTATGTCATGTGTTCTTTAGTCTGGATCTTGAATCGTGTTCAGATCAGGTATATATTTCAATTTATGAGTGGTCAAAGTGAGTTGACCGAGCATAAAACTTAGAATCTGGGCAACCAAGAATTTTTCCAGTGTTCTGACAAGCTTTTCTAAGCTCTAGATCTTGCTGTATGTTACTCTTTTGGTCATGATGTTGGTTTTATGTTGTAGCCTAGTATATTACCTACAAATACTTATTATTATATCACCTAGATTAACAACAGAATCGATTGTAACAATGGTCAAACAACGTTGACCGATCAGCCGGAAGAACAAATCTGGGTAACCCAGAATCTTCATGAACCATTATTTTGTCAGAACTTTGACCATCATTAATCGCTTAGTGTTATGTTATTAGTTGGGTTTGATGCATTATAATCGTACCCTAACATATGAAATATATGGTGGAACCTTCATATCGCATAAAACAAGCCAGTAAAGCAAATATTTAATGGTTCAAATGAAGCACCTCGACTGTTCTTCAATTTCTGGAAAACCCAGAAATTGAAGAACATGTCTGACAAGTTTTTCTGTTGATTAGATCTCACTGTTATGTTGTGTTTTGGCTAGGATCTTGGTTTATAGTTGTAGTATTACACTTATACTATAACTTCAATACATTAGATTTCCCATAAACCTTAGGATCAAGAATTTATAAGTGGTCAAATATAGCCTCTCGAAGTTTGACTATGAAGCTCAAGAACAATCAAGAACACCTATAGCGACAGAAACTGTCGCTATAGCCCTTTAGCGATAGTTTATTATTATTATTTTCCAGAAATTAATTCAAAATAGAAAAAAATGGTTTTTAATTATTAAAAATACTAAATAAATTCTGAAAAATTATTTTAAATTCTAAAAAATAGTTTTTAATTATTTTGGGTATATTTCAAAAATATTTAATATTGTTGGAATATAAAAGGTATTTATTTATTTAATTATAATATTAAATAAATTATTTAAAAATAATTTTAATTCATGAAAAATCATGAAAAATAATATTATGGTATAAGAAAATATTTTAAGTTATTTTTGATGACTTTTAATGTTTTGTGATGAAATTCATTAATTAATCAATATTAATGATAATTAGTTTATATAATAACTATATTAAATAAATTAAGGAAAAATTGAATTAATACTTTATAATTTATATAAAAATGATTTAAGTGATCTAAAAATATTTTAAGTTATAAATTATAACTTTTGATATTTAGTCATGAAAATATTAATATTTTAATATTAATATTAATTATCGGATAATGGATTTAAGTGTTTAAAAATCATATAATTATGATTTTAAGGTATTAAAAATACTTTGATATATTATAATTATATTATAATATATTATAATTAAATGAATATTAATGATTAAGAAATTAAGTGGTATTTAATTCATTTTAATACGTTATTAATGATTAAAAATACGCTGATAAATGATATTAATTATCTAAAAAATTTACAAGTCAATGAAAATTATTTTGACTGCTTAGAAAATTATCTGAGTTAGTTGTTAACTGTTAAGTCAGAATTTAATTGAACTTAAACTAGATAAAAGTCCGACTAGACTGTCGGGATGTTAGAATTGTGTCGGGTTCAACTCAGACTGTAATAGTTTGACTTGATACCTAGTCTTATGTGTGTTATAGACTGATAGGCTTATGTGTTATATGTTTAGGTTATTCTGTGTATAAATATAACAGTATTATACTATGATGATATTATTCAAATATTAGAGATCTATATTATTAATATTAGGTCTTCGGGTAAAGCGTTATAAATTGTGTTGCGATAATCAACAGTTCATGCAAGTTTCTTTGTACTTAACTCTAATAAGAGTGTTTTATTCAAGCTTATGGTTAATCATTGTTGATTGCCACGAAAATTGTACTCTGTACATCTTGCATGTATAAGTCAGGTATGAAAGGCTGATCACCTTCATTACCAGTTGGTTCAGAAATGTTTGTTCATGTTTAAAACTTGTTAAGTCAACAGTTTGTTCAGTGCTAGTTCTCAATTATATTGATGAATTATAGCCAGCTTATTATTCATACTCTTCAATCATGATATATCGTTATTGTGATAGCCCCGAATCCTGGGCCCCAAATCGCCGCGGATTCGGTACACTAATCATTCTATAACTGCTTGTGGAAAATATAAACATAAATTGTTTATACATTAAACTTTACACACTTATCCCTAAGGTCGAGTAACCTTAACTTATACACAATTCATAAACTATCTAAAATACAACACATTTATCAAAATACGCTATTATAAACTAGCCGCACTTTATATCCCAAGCTGAACTTGGCATTAACCTTTTTCCTGTATCGAACGCATTCGCCTTATCTGCAATGTTTTATCATGATATAGCAAGGGTGAGCATGAAAGTTGCCCAGCAAATTTAAATACAATAATATAACGATATATCATAATTGAAGACTATGAATAATAAGCTGGCTATAATTCATCAATATAATTGAGAACTAGCACGTACAAACTTTTGACTGAACAAGTTTTAAACATGAACAAACATTTCTGAACCAACTGGTATTGAAGGTGATCAGCCTTTCATACCTGACTTATATATGGAAGATGTACAGAGTACAATTTTCGTGGCAATCAGTAATGATTAACCATAAGCTTAATAAAACACTCTTAGTAGAGTTAAGTACAAAGAAACTTGTATGAACCGTTGATTACCGCAACACAATTTATAACGCTTTACCCGAAGACCTAATATTAATAATATAGATCTCTAATATTTGAATAATATCATCATAGTATATTACTATTATATTTATACACAGAATAACCTAAACATATAACACATAATCCTATCAGTCTATAACACACATAAGACTAGGTATCAAGTCAAACTATTACAGTCTGAGTTGAACCCGACACAATTCTAACATCTCGACAGTCTAGTCGGACTTTTATCTAGTTTAAGTTCAATGATTATTAGTGCCAGAAACTAAGCGGTTGTCAAACCAAACTTGGCCACTAATCAATATAGGAAGCTAAGTGAACAATTCCCCGCCCATACAAAGAATTGGTCAACATAACCACTACATCGATCGGGAAGCTAAGTGATTCTAAAACCAAGTACAAATTCCCCGCCCATACAAGGAATCATACAACTCAGCGACTGACACGAGTCCTCAATTGAATCCCCACCTAACACTAACCCCCTTTTCAATACGAATTTCATTTAATCCGTATTCATAATCCATAACTCTTTCTTGAGTTTTCATAGTACCATTTCATAGTACAACTGATACACAACATCTTGCTAGTAAACTTTTCAATCATCTGATTGATTCTATCTGGTTGTCATAACCTTATCAGATCACGGGGTGATCTCATCGTATATATTACGATTCATTTCTATGACTTGATCGTTCTATTTTCCGATCTCCTATCCCTGCACTTTCAGTCTTTTAGACTCGATCTATTCACTGTTACTGTTCAACTTTATTATCAGAGTTAGGGAACTCTGTGCTTTACACTCGCCGAGATTCATCTTTGAATCTTACCGACCAACTAACTCTATGTGAGTTAGATCTTATCCTAATCACTGCGGTTATTGGTCTCAAGAATTCCTACCTAAGCTTCATAACCAACAGCTGTGATACCAACTGTGATAGCCCCGAATCCAGGACCCAAATCGCCGCGGATTCGGTACAATAATCATTCTATAACTGTTTGCGGAAGATATAAACATAAATTGTTTATACATTAAACTTTACACACTTATCCCCAAGGTAGAGTAACCTTAACTTATACACAATTCATAAACTATCTAAAATACAACACATTTATCAAAATACGCTATTATAAACTAGCCGCACTTTATATCCCAAGCTGAACTTGACATTAACCTTTTTCCTGTATCGAACGCATTCACCTTATCTGCAATAGTTTTATCATGACATAGCAAGGGTGAGCATGAAAGTTGCCCAGCAAGTTTAAATACAATAATATAACGATATATCATGATTGAAGAGTATGAATAATAAGCTGGACTATAATTCATCAATATAATTGAGAACTAGCACGAACAAACTTTTGACTGAACAAGTTTTAAACATGAACAAACATTTCTGAACCAATTGGTAATAAAGGTGATCAGCCTTTCATACCCGACTTATACATGCAAGATGTACAGAGTACAATTTTCGTGGCAATCAGCAATGATTAACCATAAGCTTAATAAAACACTCTTAGTAGAGTTAAGTAAAAAGAAACTTGTAAACTTGCCGTGAACCGTTGATTACCGCAACGCAATTAATAACGCTATATCCGAAGACCTAATATTATTATATAGATCTCCAATATTAGAATAATATCATAACAATATAATACTATTATATATATATAGACATAGAATAACCTAAACACATAGCACATAACCCTATCAGTCTATAACACACATAGGACTAGGTATCAAGTCAAACTATTGTAGTCTAAGTTGAACCCGACACAATTCTAACATCCTGACGGTCTAGTCGGTCAACACTCGAGTTTAAGTTCAATTAAACTCTACTTAAACACTTAACAATTATCACAGATAATTTTCTTATCAGTCAAAATAATTTTTAAAGACTTATAATAATTTTCAGATAATTATTATCATTTATCAACATATTTCAATTATTAAAACCGTATTTAAATGAATTAAATACCACATAATTTCTTAATCATTAATATTCATGTAATATAAAATATTAATGAAAATCATAACATAATATTATAATATAATTATAATATATCAAAGTATTTTTAATACCTTAAAATCATAATTATATGATTTTTAAACACTTAAATTCATTATCCGATAATTGATATTAATATTAAAATATTAATATTTTCATGCCAAAATATCAAAAGTTATATTTTATAACTTCAAATATTTTTATAACACTTAAATCTTTTTTATATGATTTTTAAAACATTAATTCTATTTTTCCATAATTTATTTAATATATCTATTAAATAAAATAATTGTCATTAATATTGATTAATTAATGAATTTCATCACAAAATATTAAAAGTCATCAAAAATAACTTAAAATATTTTTTTATGCCATAATATTATTTATCATGATTTTTCATGTATTAAAATCATTTTTAAATAATTTATTTAATATTATAATTAAATAAATAAATACCTTTTATATTCCAAAAATATTAAATATTTTTGAAATATACCCAAAATAATTAAAAACTATTTTTCAGATTTTAAAATAATTTTTCAGAATTTTTTATGTGTTTTTAATAATTAAAATCATTTTTTTCTATTTATTTAATTAATTTCTATAATTTCTAAAATTAAGCGTCGCTAAAGGGGCCTTATAGCGACAAACCGTCGCTATAGGTGTTCTTGAGCCTTAAACCCAAATTTTCTGAAAGACGTTGGTAGCTAGTTTGACCATTAATAACTTTTTGATCTTTAATTTTCTATCAATGTTCTTGGTCAGATCTTGTAGAGGAAAAACAAGACTACAATATCCAACAACACATGAGGGCTAAACAACATCACAACATGCAAGATTCAAGCCCTCAAAATTACTGTCAGAAGCCTGCTGGGTTTTCTGGGTAACCCAGAAACCCAGGCAGTTACAACATGCCACTTTCCAACCAATATTAATCTAGGTTCTGGTCATCAAATGTTTATTGTTATGGTCCAGAAATGTAGTAGATATGTCAAGGAAGAACTACCTATCATGATTTCAGTTCCACAATATCAACAACACAAGATACAGCTTGGTCAACGAATGTCAGAACAGAAGTTCATCCGTTTTCTGTGTTTTCCAGAAACGGTAAAATAGTGCTAGTCTCCTACTTTGACCACCGATTACTTATAATTTGTTACTTGTTTACATGATCTTAAGCCACAAACTTAATTTAAAAATGACATACTAGAAATCTGTTACAAACACAACATCAAACCACGTTACAACTGACAGATCTTGGCTAACCAAAAATTTGTCAGACGCCGGATTTTAGGATTTCTGGGTTACCCAGAAATCAGCCGGTCAATCTCGGTCAACGGAGTTTGACCATTACTAACTCGCGACCTAGACATCCAACGACTGTGATGTCTCTTGAAGATCAAAGACCATATAACAAGCTACATATTCAAACTCTTAAAACACCAAAACAATTAACTAGAAAAGATCTAGAGGCCCTGACATTAGGCTGTCAAGCCTTATTTTTTCGGATTTCCAGATTTGCTAAAAATGCAATTTCGTACACTTTGATGTTATGGGTTCATGATTTATCAACTCACATCATCAATTGACACACTATTACACAACTTTGAACAATCAATTGTAACATTTAACAACAAATCGAAGGATTTCTAGAATTAGGATTTTTATACCTTTTATGCTTTAATTTTGATTTCTGACTTTAATTCTGATCTAGGCTTGCTAAAAATTGATCATGGCTTAACTTTCAACTCTCTCTCACTCTAGAATTTCGAAAATGAAGAGAGAGAAAAGGGTTGGAGAGAATGAGCATGAAAGTGGTTTTTTCTCTCTCTTAAATCTCTTATAAAATGGTACAATGAAGCTATACAATGCAAGGTGGCATGCTAGATCATTTAGTAGCTTAGAAATAAGTCAAAAAGGCTAGCTTGAGTTGGTAAACCACTACAAATTTGGCAAGATCTACACTCCACACAATATAAAATGTGACAAAGGGCATTTTTGTATTTTCCTTTTATTTCTAGAATTTGCCATTTGTGGCAAACCCTTAGGATTTAGGTCTTGAGTAATCTAGGGTTTAGGGTTTGAAAAACCCTTAGGGTTTAGGTTTTAACCCTTAAATATTTAGCAACTTGGATTTCAAAAATTTTCTAATTAAATTTAAAATAGAAAATTTTGATTTCTAAATTATAATTAGGGCTTCCTAATTATATTATAATTTCCTAATTACATATCAATCTTTGCTAATTAGGACTAATTTATCCTAATTAAAATTGCTAATTTAGCACTTAGGGTAAAATTTTGCACATTAGGTTTCAAAACCACATTTTAGGGTTTTAAATAGAAAAATAATATTTTAATTTTAGAAATTAGATTTCCTAATTAGATTAGGGTTTCTAATAACTTGACAATTAGGATTTATATTTCCTAATTAACATTAAAAGTATTTAAATTAACACTTTCGTTTTCCCTAATTATAAAATTAGGGATTCAAATCCCGAAATTAGGGTTTTCTAAATTTAAAATTAGGGTTTGCTAATTAATTAAGCTTTGCCCTAATTAGTAGTATAATTAATACCACATAAGCATTATAATTATCCTTTCTATTCCCAGATTAGGGCTTCAATTTATCAGAATCTGAAACTAGGGTTTTTCAGATCTGGTATTAGGGTTTTCTAATAATCAAATCGGGTTTCAAATAATTCATTAGGTGTTTTCCTAATAAATTAAAATTAATTATGTTTAACCTTATACATATCAATGCATTCCCAATCTAGGGTTTTCAATATCCGATTTAGGGTTTCAGACTCCTGGAACTGAAACTAGGGTTTCCAGAACCGATTTCTAGGGTTTCTTATCAGACGTTAGGGTTTTCTAACTGAACGTTGGCGTTCTTAATATAAACTTAGGGTTTGACACATATATAATTAATCTGATCAACCCTTGACCCTTAACCACATTCTGTACACATACATAACAATTTTCACAGAAATTAATCACATAAATCCTTAATCCTAAATATTTCACCTAAATTCTTCAAAGAATTTTGAAATCCTCAAAATTTAATCCCAATAACATCAAACGCATACACTTATTTTCTATCTAGTTCTATTATTTGACCTTAAATCAATCATTTAAGATTTTAAGTAAATTGTCCAAATTCTCGGGTTGTCACATTCACCCCTCCTTATAAGAATTTCGTCCCCAAAATTCATCTTACACCTTACACCGTGAACCTTACACCATTTATACTGAGAGATCACACAAGATCTTGAACTTATTTTCTCGGGTATCTATCAAAGATACTCAAACTTCTCGAATATCTATCAAAGATACTCAAACTTCTCGGGTATCTATCAAAGATACTCAAACTTCTCGGGTATCTATCAAATATTTACTTTGATACATACGTAAATTTCTCGGATATTTATCAAAGATACTCAAAACGCGCGCAAAGGTCAAATTCACACTAAGTATTCATGTATTTACAACTCCATCACATTTTTATCATCTCTGCACCAGGTTACATGGTACATGAGTGATAATTAAAAACAAATTTTGATATTTCAAATCATTTGCTTAAACATTCTATCTATTCCTATTATCTTTAAAACTTCATTCACACACAACTATACCCAGTTCATGAAACCACACTTATGAGTTCATAGCCTGACCACAATTATATGAGTTTAAGAACTTTCCTAGACAGACCTTTGGCGTCCATTCGCTGAGGGGTTCATAAACATTTCATATAACTATGAGTCAAGAATGTCACATAAGTATTAGTTTTAAGAACTCGTACTTAACTTTATATCCTCTACCTACGACCTATCTTTTTGTTATATACATGAGAAAGGAATCAACCTCTTAACACGTATATAGCAAATAGCGCGACACAAACATTTCAATGATTATTAGTACCAGAAACTAAGCGGTTGTCAATCCAAACTTGGCCACTAATCAATATAGGAAGCTAAGTGAACAATTCCCCGCCGATACAAAGAATTGGTCAACCTAACCACTACATCGACCAGGAAGCTAAGTGATTCTAAAACCAAGTACAAATTCCCCGCCCAAACAAGGAATCATACAACTCAGCGGCTGACACGAGTCCTCAATTGAATCCCCACCTAACACTAACCCCCTTTTCAATACGAATTTCATTTAATCCGTATTCATAATCCATAACTCTTTCTTGAGTTTTCATAGTACCATTTCATAGTACAACTGATACACAGCATCTTGCTGTAAACTTTTCAATCATCTGATTGATTCTTCCTGGTTGTCATAACCTTATCAGATCACGGGGTGATCTCATCGTATATATTACTATTCATTTCTATGACTTGATCGTTCTATTTTCCGATCTCTTATCCCTGCACTTTCAGTCTTTTAGACTCGATCTATTCACTGTTACTGTTCAACTTTATTATCAGAGTTAGGGAACTCTGTGCTTTACACTCGCCGAGATTCATCTTTGAATCTTACCGACCAACTAACTCTATGTGAGTTAGATCTTATCCTAATCACTGCGGTTATTGGTCTCAAGAATTCCTACCTAAGCTTCATAACCAACAGCTGTGATACCAACTGTGATAGCCCCGAATCCGGGCCCCAAATCACCGCGGATTCGGTACACTAATCATTCTATAACTGTTTGCGGAAGATATAAATATAAATTGTTTATACATTAAACTTTACACACTTATCCCCAAGGTAGAGTAACCTTAACTTATACACAATTCATAAACTATCTAAAATACAACACATTTATCAAATTACGCTATTATAAACTAGCCGCACTTTATATCCCAAGCTGAACTTGGCATTAACCTTTTTCCTGTATCGAACGCATTCGCCTTATCTGCAATGTTTTATCATGACATAGCAAGGGTGAGCATGAAAGTTGCCCAGCAATTTTAAATACAATAATATAACGATATATCATGATTGAAGAGTATGAATAATAAGCTGGCTATAATTCATCAATATAATTGAGAACTAGCACGAACAAACTTTTGACTGAACAAGTTTTAAACATGAACAAACATTTCTGAACCAATTGGTAATGAAGGTGATCAGCCTTTCATACCTGACTTATACATGCAAGATGTACAGAGTACAATTTTCGTGGCAATCAGCAATGATTAACCATAAGCTTAATAAAACACTCTTAGTAGAGTTAAGTAAAAAGAAACTGTTAAACTTGCCTGAACCGTTGATTACCGCAACGCAATTAATAATGCTTTATCCGAAGACCTAATATTAGTATATAGATCTCCAATATTAGAATAATATCATAACAATATAATACTATTATATATATATAGACATAAAATAACCTAAACACATAGCACATAACCCTATCAGTCTATAACACACATAGGACTAGGTATCAAGTCAAACTATTGCAGTCTGAGTTGAACCCGACACAATTCTAACATCCCGACGGTCTAGTCGGTCAACACTCGAGTTTAAGTTCAATTAAACTCTACTTAAACACTTAACAATTATCACAGATAATTTTCTTATCAGTCAAAATAATTTTTAAAGACTTATAATAATTTTCAGATAATTATTATCATTTATCAAAATTTTCAATTATTAAAACCGTATTTAAATGAATTAAATACCACATAATTTCTTAATCATTAATATTCATGTAATATAAAATATTAATGAAAATCATAACATAATATTATAATATAATTATAATATATCAAAGTATTTTTAATACCTTAAAATCATAATTATATGATTTTTAAACACTTAAATTCATTATCCGATAATTGATATTAATATTAAAATATTAATATTTTCATGCCAAAATATCAAAAGTTATATTTTATAACTTCAAATATTTTTATAACACTTAAATCTTTTTTATATGATTTTTAAAACATTAATTCTATTTTTCCATAATTTATTTAATATATCTATTAAATAAACTAATTATCATTAATATTGATTAATTAATGAATTTCATCACAAAATATTAAAAGTCATCAAAAATAACTTAAAATATTTTTTTATGCCATAATATTATTTTTTATGATTTTTCAAGTATTAAAATCATTTTTAAATAATTTGTTTAATATTATAATTAAATAAATAAATACCTTTTATATTCCAAAAATATTAAATATTTTTGAAATATAACCAAAATAATTAAAAACTATTTTTTAGATTTTAAAATAATTTTTCAGAATTTTTTATGTGTTTTTAATAATTAAAATCATTTTTTCTATTTATTTAAATAATTTCTATAATTTTTGAAATTAAGCGTCGCTAAAGGGGCCCTATAGCGACAAACCGTCGCTATAAGTGTTCTTGAGCCTTAAACCCAGATTTTCTTACAGACGCTGGTAGCTAGTTTGACCATTAATAACTTTTTTGATCTTTAATTTTCTAGCAATGTTCTTGGTCAGATCTTGTAGAGGAAAAACAAGACTACAATATCCAACAAACATGAGGGCTAAACAACATCACAACTGCAAGATTCAAGCCTTCAAAATTACTGTCAAAAGCCTGCTGGGTTTTCTGGGTAACCCAGAAACCCAGGCAGTTACAACATGCCACTTTCCAACCAATATTAATCTAGGTTCTGGTCATCAAATGTTTATTGTTATGGTCCAGAAATGTAGTAGATATGTCAAGGAAGAACTACCTATCATGATTTCAGTTCCACAATATCAACAACACAAGATACAGATTGGTCAACGGATGTCAGAACACAAGTTCATCCGTTTTCTGTGTTTTCCAGAAACGGTAAAATAGTGCTAGTCTCCTACTTTGACCACCGATTACTTATAATTTGTTGCTTGTTTACATGATCTTAAGCCACAAACTTAATTTAAAAATGACAGACTAAAAATCTGTTACAAACACAACATCAAACCACGTTACAACTGACAGATCTTGGCTAACCAAAAATTTGTCAAACGCCAGTTTTAGGATTTCTGGGTTACCCAGAAATCAGCCGGTCAATCTCGGTCAACGGAGTTTGACCATTACTAACTCGCGACCTAGACATCCAATGACTGTGATGTCTCTTGAAGATCAAAGACCATATAACAAGCTACATATTCAAACTCTTAAAACACCAAAACAATTAACCAGAAAGGATCTAGAGGCCCTGACATTAGGCTGTCAGGCCTTATTTTTCCGGATTTCCAGATTTGCTAAAAATGCAATTTCGTACACTTTGATGTTATGGGTTCATGACTTATCAACTCACATCATCAATTGACACCCTATTACACAACTTTGAACAATTAATTGTAACATTTAACAACAAATCGAAGGATTTCTAGAATTAGGATTTTTATACCTTTTATGTTTTAATTTTGATTTCTGACTTTAATTCTAATCTAGGCTTGCTAAAAATTGATCATGGCTTAACTTTCAACTCTCTCTCACTCTAGAATTTCGAAAATGAAGAGAGAGAAAAGGGTTGGAGAGAATGAGCATGAAAGTGGTTTTTTCTCTCTCTTAAATCTCTTATAAAATGGTACAATGAAGCTATACAATGCAAGGTGGCATGCTAGATCATTTAGTAGCTTAGAAATAAGTCAAAAAGGCTAGCTTGAGTTGGTAAACCACTACAAATTTGGCAAGATCTACACTCCACACAATATAAAATGTGACAAAGGGCATTTTTGTATTTTCCTTTTATTTCTAGAATTTGCCATTTGTGGCAAACCCTTAGGATTTAGGTCTTGAGTAATCTAGGGTTTAGGGTTTGAAAAACCCTTAGGGTTTAGGTTTTAACCCTTAAATATTTAGCAACTTGGATTTCAAAAATTTTCTAATTAAATTTAAAATAGAAAATTTTGATTTCTAAATTATAATTAGGGCTTCCTAATTATATTATAATTTCCTAATTACATATCAATCTTTGCTAATTAGGACTAATTTATCCTAATTAAAATTGCTAATTTTACACTTAGGGTCAATTTTGCACATTAGGTTTCAAAACCACATTTTAGGGTTTTAAATAGAAAAATAATATTTCAATTTTAGAAATTAGATTTCCTAATTAGATTAGGGTTTCTAATAACTTGACAATTAGGATTTATATTTCCTAATTAACATTAAAAGTATTTAAATTAACACTTTCGTTTTTCCTAATTATAAAATTAGGGATTCAAATCCCGAAATTAGGGTTTTCTAAATTTAAAATTAGGGTTTGCTAATTAATTAAGCTTTGCCCTAATTAGTAGTATAATTAATACCACATAAGCATTATAATTATCCTTTCTATTCCCAGATTAGGGCTTCAATTTATCAGAATCTGAAACTAGGGTTTTTCATATCTGGTATTAGGGTTTTCTAATAATCAAATCGGGTTTCAAATAATTCATTAGGTTTTTTCCTAATAAATTAAAATTAATTATGTTTAACCTTATACATATCAATGCATTCCCAATCTAGGGTTTTCAATATCCGATTTAGGGTTTCAGACTCCTGGAACTGAAACTAGGGTTTCCAGAACCGATTTCTAGGGTTTCTTATCAGACGTTAGGGTTTTCTAATTGAACGTTGGCGTTCTTAATATAAACTTAGGGTTTGACACATATATAATTAATCTGATCAACCCTTGACCCTTAACCACATTCTGTACACATACATAACAATTTTCACAGAAATTAATCACATAAATCCTTAATCCTGAATAATTCACCTAAATTCTTCATAGAATTTTGAAATCCTCAAAATTCAATCTCAATAACATCAAACGCATACACTTATTTTCTATCTAGGTCTATTATTTGACCTTAAATCAATCATTTAAGATTTTAATAAATTGTCCAAATTCTCGGGTTGTCACGGTTATATTATTGTATTAAACTTGTTGGGCAACTTTCATGCTCACCCTTGCTATATCATGATAAACATTGCAGATAAAGCGAATGCGTTCGGATTACAAGAAAAGGTTAATGCCAAGTTCAGCTTGGGATAAAATGTGCGGCTAGTTTGTAATAGTATATTTTGATAAATATTGTTGTGTAATAGATATTTTATGAATTGTGTATAAGTTAAGGTTACTCGATTTTGGGAAAAAGTGTGTAAGTTTAATGTATAAACAATTTATGTTTAAATCTTCCGCAAACATTTTTAGAATGATTAGTGTACCGAATCTGTGGCGATTTGGGGCCTGGATTCGGGGCTGCTACAGTTGGTATCGGACCTGTTGGCTATGAAGCTTAGGTAGGAATACCTGAGACCAATAACCGCAGTGATTAGGATAAGCCTAACTCAAATAGAGTTAGTTGGTCGGTAAGATTCAAAGACGAATCTCGGCGAGTGTAAAGCACAGAGTTCCCTAACTCTGATAATAAAGTTGAACAGTAATGGTGTATAGATCGAGTCTAAAAGACTGAAAGTGCAGGGATAGGAGATCGTAAAACAAAACGATCATAGTGCATGGAATTGAATCGTAATATATACGATAAGATCACCCCGTGATCTGATAAGGTTATGACAGCCAGAAAGAATCAATCTGATGATTGAAAAGTTTACAGCAAGATGTTGTGTATCAGTTGTACTATGAAATTGTACTATAAAACTCATGAAAGAGTTATGGATTATGAATACGAATAGAATTCGTATTGAAAAGGGGGTTAAGTATTAGGTGGGGATTTCAATGAGGACTCGTTTCGGCAACTGAGTTGTATGATTTCTTGTATGGGCGGGGAATTGTACTTGGTGTAAAAACTACTTAGTTGGTGGCATTGGTAACCATTGAAATGTTGTTTCACGCTAGTTGTTATATATAGATAAATAGGTCATAGGTAGAGAATATAGGATTAAGTACGAGTTCTTAGAACTCATACTTATGTGACATTCTTGACTCATAGTTATATGAAATGTTTATGAGCCCCTCAGCGAATGGACGCCAAAGGTCAAACTAGGGTAAGTTCTTAAACTCATATAATTGTGGCCAGGTTATGAACTCATAAGTGTGGTTTTATGAACTGGGTATAGTTGTGTGAATGGAGTGTTAAGGATTATAGGAACAGATAGATTGTTAAGCAAATGATAATTAGTGGAGACTTAGGTTTTCTTAAACTCCTAGCTATGCTAAACTTCAAATTTTTGACATCAAGCTAAATACGTACTATGTGCCTTTTAAAAAAAAATTGTTTTTATTTATCACTTATGTACCATGTAACCTGGTGCAGAGATGATAAAAATGATGGAGTCATCAATGCAGTATTACTCAGTGTGAATTTGACTTAAAGTCACTATTCCATTATGGTATGATGTAGCATGATAAAATAACCAAATGACGGAATCCTCAACGGACTGTAAATACAGTACGGCATCATGACGTCATTCTCGAAAATGTTTTCAAAAAGTTTAATTTACCAAATTGCTTTGGAACGGACTCCTATGATAAGACTGAGGTGAACTATGTTGTTTGGATAAATAATCCAATCTAATAGCGTAAATATTCGCTAAAAAAATACGTTATGCATGACGTAAGCGTACGATGGGCTAATCACCTAAAGTACTAACAACGGTAGTTTACCTTCTTTGTGATTGTAAACAGACCAAGTAATATACAGTTTTGCGGTATGAATACCGTCAAATCTATGTGTTCATGGTCTATATGACCCCTCAGAACAATTTTAAACTTTTTACTCTTGTGAGTGGTGTATTGGGTAGCATGTGATATGTGTAAATGGTGTAAGATGCATGGTGTAAGGTGTAAAGTGAATTTCGGGGACGAAATTCTTATAAGGAGGGGTGAATGTGACAACCCGAGAATTTAGACAATTTATTAAAATATTAAATGATTGATTTAAGGTCAAATATTAGACCTAGACAGAAAATGAGTGTATGCGTTTGATATTATTAGGGTGAAATTTTGAGGATTTCAAATTTCTGTGAAGGATTTAGGTGAATTATTCAAGATTAAGGATTTATGTGATTAAGTTCTGTGAAAAAGGTTATGTATGTGTTCAGAATGTGGTTATGGGTCAAGGGTTGTCCAGATAAATTTTATCAGTGTCAAACCCTAAGTATATATTAAGAACGCCGACGTTCAGTTAGAAAACCCTAACATCTGATAAGAAATCCTAGAAATCGGTTCTGGAAAACCTAGTTTCAGTTCTGGGAGTCCGAAACTCTAATTCGGATATTAAAAACCCTAGATTGGGAAAGCAATGCTATGTATAAGGTTAAACGTCATTAATTTTAATTAATTAGGGAAAACCCTAATGAATTGCTGGAAATACTGATTGATTATTAGAAAACCCTAATACTTGATCTGAAAAATCCTAGTTTTAGATTCTGATAAATTGAAACCCTAATCTGGGAACTTAATGGAGAATTATAATGCTCAAGTGATATTATGTATAAGGTTAATTAGGGTAAAGCTTAATCAATTCGAAAACCCTAATCTCAAATTTTAAACCCTAATTATTTCGTCAAAAACCATATCATGCCATTGTGGATTTAACTGCTATTTTAGCAATTCTAATTAGGATAAATTAATCCTAATTAGCAAGTTTAATTTATGATTAGAAAACCTAAGTATAATTAAGGGAATTCTAATTAAAATTAACAAATGATAATTTTTATATTAGAAACCCTAATCATTGGGTTGTAAACCCTAATCTGTGATATTGACCCTAATTACTTAATTAGCGATGGTAATTAGGAAATGCTAATCCTAATTAGAAAGTTTTAAGTAATGATTAGGAAATTATAATATAATTAGAAAATTCTAATTACAATTAAGAAATATTAATTTTCAATTTTGAAAATCTAATTTGAAAATTTTAGAAAATCAAGTTGCTAAAATCTTTAGGGTTAAAACATAAACACTAAGGGTTAAACCCTAAACCCTAAGGGTTTGTATCAAATGACCATTTTAGAATTAAATTTGCATGAAAAAGACTAAAATGCCCTTAGTGCATTATTGTGACTTAACTTGCAAGAGTTGATCTAGTGTAGTGGTTGGACCAACCCTAGCCCTAGCTCATGACTTTTATATCCAGCAATCTCAGTCAATTTGACAGCCCATTACATTGCATTATTGCATTTTTAAGACATTAGAGAGAGAGAAAGGCTACTTGATTTTTCATTCTCTCCAACCCTTTCTTTCTCTAAAAATTCAGGAATGTGAGAGAGTTTTAAGATAATCCAAGAACACTTCATTGCTAGCCTAGATCAGATCACTATGACCAGAATCACAAATTAAAGCTCAAAAGGTATAAGAACCCTAAATTTAGAAATCTCTTGATTTTATGTTTGATGTTGTAATTGATTGTTTAACGTTGTGTTAGAAGGTGTCAATTAGAGATCTGGGTTGTTGGATCATGGATCCATAACACCTAGATGCTCGAATCTAGCATTTTTGAAAATCTGAAAATGATGAAAAAAAATGGCCTAACGTTGTGTTATGTTGTGTTTTGGATAGGATCTTGGTTTATAGTTGTAGTATTACACTTATACTACAACTTCAATACATTAGATTTCCCAGAAACCTTAGGATCAAGAATTTATAAGTGGTCAAATGTAGCCTCTCGAAGTCTGACTATGAAGCTCAAGAACACTCAAGAACTCCTTTAGCGACAGAAAGTGTCGGTATAACCCTTTAGCGACAGTTTATTATTATTATTTTTCGGAAATTAATTAAAAATAGAAAAAAATGGTTTTTAATTATTAAAAATACTAAATAAATTATGAAAAATTATTTTAAATTCTAAAAAATAGTTTTTAATTATATTGGATATATTTCAAAAATATTTAATATTGTTGCAATATAAAATTTATTTATTTATTTAATTATAATATTAAATAAATTATTTTAAAATAATTTTAATTCATGAAAAATCATGAAAAATAATATTATGGTATAAGAAAATATTTGAAGTTATTTTTGATGACTTTTAATATTTTGTGATGAAATTCATTAATTAATCAATATTAATGATAATTAGATTATTTAATAACTATATTAAATAAATTAAGGAAAAATGGAATTAATACTTTATAAATTATATAAAAATGATTTAAGTGATCTAAAAATATTTTAAGTTATAAATTATAACTTTTGATACTTAGTCATGAAAATATTAATATTTTAATATTAATATTAATTATCAAATAATGGATTTAAGTGTTTAAAAATCATATAATTATGATTTTAAGGTATTAAAAATACTTTGATATATTATAATTATATTATAATATTATGTTATGATTTTTATTAATATTTTATAGTAAATGAATATTAATGATTAAGAAATTAAGTGGTATTTAATTCATTTAAATACGTTATTAATGATTAAAAATACGCGATAAATGATATTAATTATCTAAAAAAAATTACAAGTCAGTGAAAATTATTTTGACTGTTTAGAAAATTATCTGAGTTAATTGTTAACTGTTAAGTCAGAGTTTAATTGAACTTAAACTCAATAAAAGTCCGACTAGACTGTCGGGATGTTAGAATTGTGTCGGTTTCAACTCAGACTGTAATAGTTTGACTTGATACATAGTCTTATGTGTGTTATAGACTGATAGGCTTATGTGTTATATGTTTAGGTTATTCTGTGTATAAATATAACAGTATTATACTATGATGATATTATTCTAATATTGGAGATCTATATTATTAATATTAGGTCTTTGGGTAAAGCGTTATAAATTGTGTTGCGGTAATCAACGGTTTAGGCAAGTTTCTTTGTACTTAACTCTAATAAGAGTGTTTTAATCAAGCTTATGGTTAACCATTGCTGATTGTCACAAAAATTGTACTCTGTACATCTTGCATGTATAAGTCAGGTATGAAAGGCTGATCACCTTCATTACCAGTTGGTTCAGAAATGTTTGTTAATGTTTAAAACTTGTTCAGTCAACAGTTTGTTGGTGCTAGTTCTCAATTATATTGATGAATTATAGACAGCTTATTATTCATACTCTTAAATCATGATATATCGTTATATTATTGTATTAAACTTGTTGGGCAACTTTCATGCTCACCCTTGTTATATCATTATAAACATTGCAGATAAAGCGAATGCGTTCGGATTACAAGAAAAGGTTAATGCCAAGTTCAGCTTGGGATAAAATGTGCGGCTAGTTTGTAATAGTATATTTTGATAAATATTATTGTGTAATAGATATTTTATGAATTGTGTATAAGTTAAGGTTACTCGATTTTGGGGAAAAGTGTGTAAGTTTAATGTATAAACAATTTATGTTTATATCTTCCACAAACAGTTATAGAATGATTAGTGTACCGAATCCGCGGCGATTTGGGGCCCGGATTCGGGGCTGCTACACAAACAATTAAACCATTAAAATCAGTCAATGTCATATCATGCCACAAAGCTATTCGTTTATTGAAAAACGGATGTCAAGCTTTCTTAGCCCATGTTATGGATTTGAATAAAGACAAGTCAGATTTGGATTATATTTCTGTTGTTATAGAATTTCCTAATGCATTTCCTGAAGAACTTTCCGGTCCACCCCCAGAGCGTGATATTAAATTTTGTATCGACTTTGAACCCGGTACAAAACCCATTTCTAAAATCTCATATCGAATGGCTCCTATTGAACTTCAGGAGTTAAAAACCCAAGTACAAGAGTTGGTACCCGAGCCTCTATCATGTGACTTCCTTTGTGGGATGCACCGAAGCCAGACTCTCCGTAGGGGACGCTATTTTCATGTGGTGGTAAACTAATAGGTGCCATTGTGACGTGCTATCCAAGATTGGGATATGAGTCACTGTTCAGAGTAACCTAAGTCAGTAATCAAATATCTAGCTTTCTTGGCTTGGCTAGTTACTATCAGAGATTTGTGGAAGGATTTTCTATAATCGATACTCCATTAACTCAGCTGACTCGGAAAGATAAAAAACTCATATGGAGCGAGGAATGCGAGAAGATTTTCCAAGAGCTCAAGAGGTGACTCATTTCGGCACCTGTTCTAACCATACCATCCTGAAATAGCGAACGTGGTAGCTGACACGTGAGTAGAAGATCGTACGCGAGTACGAGTGCGATATTGTAGAACACAAAGACCAATTTTGTATAATTTACAAAAGATAAAAATAGATTTAAAAACTTTAGGGACCCACGTTATGATGTTAAATATACGAGTAGAATCAACTTTAATTGATAAAGTTAAAACCACTCAAGCTACACACCGGAGCTGATGAATATAAAGAAGAAGGTGCAAAAAGGCATTATTCTAGAAGTAAGAGTCGATGAAGAGAAGAAAGCTCAAACCTTTGATTTATTTGAAATCTTCGATCGAGTAGAAACTTTGGCTTATAGATTTGCCTTAACGCTAAGTATGTCGCGTGTTCATAACATTTTTCACATATCGATGTTACGTAAATATGTGGACGACCCAAACCACATTATTGTGTTAGAACTAGATGAGATAGCAGAAGATTTAACGTACGAGGAGGTACCTGTCAAGATCTTGGATAGAAAAGAACATGTCCTACGCACAAAGGTTATATCACAAGTTAAGATTTTGTGGAGGAACCATTCTATTCAAGAAATGACCTGGGAGTTGGAATCAGAAATGAAAGCGAGGTATCCTCACCTTTTTGAAACACCAGGTACGTACGTCAATTTCGAGGACAAAATTTCATAAGGAGGGGAGATTGTAAGACCCCAACTTATTATAAATAAAATTGAATTTCTCTATTTATTATCTTGAAATGATAAGGTGATAATTTGATATAATACTTTGGTTATGGGTGAAATGTGCAAATTTTACAAATTAAGTAAGTGGTTATAAAATATTCATTGTTGTCGGGGAATATTTGTTTGGTCGTGGAATATTCTTGTTGTCGGGAAATATTCGTAAGACAGCGCAGCCATTTGTGGCCCCATAAAGGAATAACTGTCGGATGAATAAAACGACAAGTTTGAGTTTTTATAAATAATGGCGTAGTTGTTACCGTTAACACTCTTGGAATACCTGGTGGTTAAAATACAGTAATACACGTGGTTGCACAGTAGTACACGGAATTGCACAGTATTGATGAATTATTGATTCGTAAGTAAGAAGGCACTACTCAATAATTGTTACAGTAGTTACTATTCAATAATTTATTTTTTTGATTCAATAATTCGTGCGCTGATAGTTTATATTATTGTTGTTCAATAATTGTCATTGCACAGTATTTCCCATTATCAGATCAATAATTCATATTACTTGAATAATATTATTAGATAGCATTATTAGCAATGTCTAGAAAGTTCTGTCAATGAAAGGTTTGGTCACCTTATTGCGCGCCAATAAGGATAAATCCTTATTGGAAAGCCCCCTCTTTCCTGGGAACTGCCTGGTTGTCATAAGTGTGATTCTGTAATATTATTTGTGAAAAATTAATTATTGATTTATATGATAATGAAATATTTATTTGATGATGGATTTATTTATTTTACATGGTTATAAATGAAGAAATTAATGCTGAAGTGTTTTATCAGTATTCTGTTGGAAGGGAAGTATTATAAATCACCTGTTTTTGAATTTTGGATATTTTCTATTTGGAATTTGGAAAAACTCAAAGCTACAAAGTTGTAGAGAATTCGATTTCAGGCAAAATGGATATATAATTCGTATTTTTCTGATAAACGGGTTATTTTCTATGAATTATTGAAGTTTCAAAAAAAAAATTATTAAATTTATGGGTGGGACCCACTTTTGGTTTTTCAAGCATGTGGGATGCTATTATTTTTCAGATTTGGCTGGCTTGGTTGGTGAAGGTGTCCGTAGGAAGTTTGAAAAGAAATAATATTAATTTATTATTTTAGTCTCCTATGGCGTTCAAGCATTTTTCTATAAATAGACGCTTAGGTTAGAATTGAAAATCTTACCAGAAACAAGTTTTCTTTCTCTCTAGATTATTGAACGTATTCTTGTGAGTATTTTGATACTTTGAGAGTTGCTGTTCGGTACAAGTTTCCTTCGACTTTCTATCCAATATTCCGATCAGAAGTACCGTTATTTTGAGGTTAGGGATGTTATTTTCTTCTCAAATGATATTATTTTTTCAATATCATTATGCCGAAATATTAGTAAACTTTTGATCAAATTTTGAACTTTTTGTGTCCGGGTTACTATTCATGTATACGGCACTTTTCACATATACGACACTATTCACGAATACGACATTATTCACCAAAAAATGAAAATTTTCCTTTTTGTCCAAGATGTCTATTTTGGCTATTATCTTTAATTGTATCCATGTTTTGATCGTTATTTTTGAATTCTGCTTCACGATCGGTTATTATGAAGTATTATTAATCTTGGATAAACTGTTATATGAATCCCTAATATTTGTCCTTCTGTCTCACTGGATTCATTTTCTTTAAAATATTTTTCATCATCCTCAGTCTTAAATGATTATATTACAGAATATCTTTGGCCTGTACTGCAAAGATGAATGATTAATTGATGAATATTTTTGGCCTATAGTGCAAAGATGAATATTTGATTACAGATATATGTTGATTGTTGTTACAGGGATAAAATATTCATGATGAACTTTTAAATCTTAGAAGATATTAGAATTCATTCTCTACGTGACTCTTCTAATGGATTGTTGTTTCCGCTGCAATTGTTGATCTAAAACTTATTATTTATTATATTCTATCAAATTTTTCCCTGTTGAAGACTAATGATAATTTATTATATATTATCTTAGTCATAACATTCTTTACTGGGCTAGTTGAGCTCACCATTTTCCTTTTTGTTCCATTTTTCTTCTCAGGAGGTGAGAACATAGCAGGATCGAGTCGGAGTATGGAGTGATGCTTCTAGAAAGATATTTTAGCAGTCCTCACTATTTTTCTGTAAAATAGTGTATGGATAATTATAATGAGGACTTATTTGAGTGTGGATATTGTCTAGAAGACAATATTTGTATTTAAACTCACACTTTATGTTGTCGTATTTTGCACGACAATTGTATTATTGAAGTTGTAGTTTCCTATCTGTACCATGTATTTGGCGACTCAAGAACGTTTTGAGTAAGACATCTCCGTATGTCATGAAGCCGTAAACTGGTAATGAAAGTTAGTCGCATAAAATTATATTGCAAGAACGCGAACCTTAAGAAGTAAAGTTAAGTAAATCAATGCGTAAGTCAAGTATATGACTAATTGGTGTATGTGTTATTTCCTTATGTGTTATAGGGATTGGAATGAGCAGTTCAACGTAAGCTGTAGCTGTGTGTAAGGCAAGTTACCTAACTTCATTCATTTTTTTAAATGAATTCTAGTTTCTTAAACTTCTCAGATGTTGAACTTGAGAAGTTCTGTCTATGTGCAAATGTATGATATTTGTGCAAGGTGGTAGAGTGTATGAGGCCTTGTGCCACAATGTGAACACTTCGGTGTTTCTATGATATGAACTATTCAATATAAGAATGTTCTGTTTATACATGAACCGTTATTTTTAAGTCTGTGCTATTGATTCTAGCCAGACAGAATGTATATGAAAAGGAGTAGAGAATGAAAGTATTTCAAAGTGAATGTGACTAATGTTTTAAAATAATAGGAATCAAGATTATTAATATTGTTCAAACTGCTTCTTAACCTTTGTTCAGTTATCGAAGTTTCAAAAGGAATGTTAAACTCTTGAATTTGTTTGTTCAACTGCTAAGGCTTGCTGAGCAATTGAATGCTCACACTTGCTTTAAATGAAAAACATTTTCTGCGAATGATGTTTAGACGAATTTAAGGATCCCATAAAGATTAAGCTGACGGTATCCAGAAGAAGTGCCATTCAGAATGTGAATGAGCGAGAAGATCAAGTGAAGTCTTGTAATATAGAAAGATGAAAATTAAACTATATACTAGTTTAATGAACTGTTATGTATCCTTGGTGGCGGATAAAAGTCACTCTTGTAAGATGAAAGGAATAATGTAATTGTCATTATTTGTAATGAGAAAGGTTATAAGGTTTTAGAACCTGGGAATTTAGAATGTATGTTATTATATTTCAGTATATAGTGATGTATGTTTGGATGAATGATGTACTCGTGATGTACGGAATTCGAGTGTGAATCAAGTATAGGCATGGCTCCATTTGAGTTACGATTCAGTTCGGCATACCATCCTCAAACGGATGGACAATCAGAGAGGACTATTCAAACCCTCAAAGATCTATTAAGACTTTGTGTCCTAGATTTTAAAGGAAGTTGAGATAAGTACTTGCCACTGATGGAATTCTCCTACAACAACAGTTATCAAGCAAGTATAGGCATGGCTCCATTTGAGGCATTGTATGGACGAAAGTGTCTATCTCTAGTATACTGGGACGAGGTGGGAGAAGCAACGTTGTTGGGACCAGAATTAGTACGCATGACTACAGAAAAGATCCAAATGATTCGACAACGTATTCAAACTTCACAAGATCGACAAAAGAGTTATGATGATCTTCATAGAAATGACGTGGAGTTTAATATTGGGGATCATGTACTGTTATGTGTTGCTCCATGGAAGGGAGTTACAAGATTTGGAAAGAGAGGAAAGCTCAATCCAAGATTTGTTGGTCCATTTGAGATTCTTGACCGAATAGGAAACGTGGCCTATAGACTCGCGTTACCTCCAAGTATGTCTCGTGTTCACAATGTATTCCACATATCTATGCTTCGTAAATATGTGAAAGACCCGAACCACATTATTACGTTAGAACCAGACGAGATAGCGGAAGATTTAACGTACGAAGAGGTGCCTGTTAAGATATTGGATAGGAAGGAACATGTCCTACGCACCAAGATTATACCACTAGTTAAGATTTTGTGGAGAAACCATGCAATTGAGAAAATGACATGGGAGTTGGAATCGGAAATGAAAGCGAGGTACCCTCACCTTTTCGATACACCAGGTACGTACATCAATTTCGAGGAAGAAATTTCATAAGGAGGGGAGGTTGTAAGACCCCAACTTTTTATAAATAAAATCGAATTTCCTCTAATTATTATTCTTGATTAATAAGGTGGCAATTTGATATAATGCTTTGGTTATGGGTGAAATGTGTAATTTTTGCAAAATTAACAAGTGGTTATTAAAATATTCATTTTTATAAATAACGACGTAAATTTTTACCGTTAACACTGTTGGGTTACATGGTGGTTAAAATACAGTAATACGTGTGGTTGCACAGTAGCACATAGTATTGCACAGTATTGTTGAATTATTGATTCGTACGTAAGAAGGCACTACTCAATAATTGTTACAGTAGTTACTGTTCATTATTCTATTATATTGATTCAATAATTGCTGCATTGTTAGTTTATATTATTATTGTTTCAATAATTGTCGCTGCACAGTATTTCTCATTATCAGATCAATAATTCATATTATTTAAATAATATTATCAGATAACATTATTGGCAATGTCTAGAAAGTTCTATCGAAGGAGATGTTTGGTCACCTAATTGCGCGCTAGTAAGGAGAAATCCTTATTGGAAAGCCCCCTCTTTCCTGGGAACGAACGGGTTGTCATAATTGTGATTATATAATATTATTTAAGAATAATTAATTATTGATTCATATGATAAAGAAATATTTATTTGATGTGGATATAATTGATGAATATATTATTTTATGTGGATATAATTGAAGGAATTAATGCTGAGGATATTTTATTAGTATTTTGTCGGATTGGAAGAAATAAAAATCATCCGTTTGTGGATTTCGGATAATTTTTGTTCGGAATTTGGAAAACATGTCTTCTGCAAAGTTGTAGAGAATTGAAATTCCTATAAAAAGTCGCAAGATTCGAATTTTCTAATAAAGGGTCTATTTATTTTGAATTATAGAAGTTCTGGGGTTCCGAAATAATTGATTTTTGAAAGTTTAATTATTTTTTTATTTCAAAATCATTTTTTTTATTTTTTGGGACGTGAATTTTCTCTCTTTCTCTCTCTATATTATCGAGCGTATTATTGTGAGTATACTTTGAGTGTTGCTATACGGTGCGAGTTTCTGTCAGCACTATACCGAAATTCAGTCAGAATTACAGTTATTTTGAGGTAAGGGATGTTATTTCTTTCGCAAATGGTATTATATTCTTCAATATCATTATGCCAAAATATTGGTTGAACTTTTTTATCAAATTTGGAACTTGTTGTGTTGGGGTTACTATTCACGTATACGGCACTATTCACGAATACGGCACTATTCACCGAAAATGAAAATTTACCTTTTTGTCCAAGATGTTTATTTTGGCTATTATCTTTGATTGTATCCATGTTTTGATCGTTATTTTTGAATTATTCTCCAAAATTGGTTATTATGGAGTATTATTGATTATGGATAAAACTGTTATACGAATCCCTATTATTTGTCCTTCTATCTCACTGGATTCGTTCTTAAAAATATTTTTCATCATCCTTAGTCCTTAATGATGATATTATTGAATATCTTTGGCCTGTAGTGCAAAGATAAATGATTACTGATGAATATCTTTAGCACGTAGTGAAAAGATGACAGGTGTTGAGATGAAAATGACCAACCGGTGATATAAATAAATATCTTTGGCCTGTAGTGCAAAGATGATTAAAGATGTATATTGATTATTGTTACAGGGATAAAATATTGATGATGGACTCTTAAATATTAGAAGATAGTAGAATTCATCCTCTACGTGACTCTTCTAATGGATTGTTGTTTCTGCTGTATTTGTTCATCTAAAATTTGTTGTCTATTATATTTTATCAGATTTTTTTTCCTATTGAAGACTAACGATAATTTTTTGTATATTATCTTAGTCATAATATTCTTTACTGGGCTAGTTGAGCTCACCCTTTTCTTTTTTGTTCCATTTTTCTTCCCAGGAGGTGAGAACATAGCAGGATCGAGTCGGGGTATGGAGTGAGGTTTCTGGAAAGATATTTTAGCAGTCCTCACTATTTTTGTAAAATAGTGTTTGAATATTTGTAGTGAGGACTTATTTGCATGTGGATATTGTCTAGAAGATAATATTTGTATTGAAACTCACAGTATGTATTGTCGTATTTCACACGACATTTGTATTATTGAAGTTGTAGTTTGCTTTATTTACCATGTATTTGGCGACTCAGAATGGGTGTTGTATACCTGTTTTGGGGGCGTCACAGAATGTGGAGGTATTCATGGATGATTTCTCAGTCTTCGGGGACTCGTTTGACTTATGTCTTGAAAATTTGGTAATGGTTTTAAAGAGGTGTGTTGAGACAAATTTAGTGCTGAACTGGGAAAAGTGTCAATTCATGGTACAAGAAGGAATCATACTGGGACACAAGGTTTAGAAGAAGGGACTCGAGGTGGATAGGGCCAAGCTAGACATTATTGAGAACTTGCCACCACCTACTTCAGTAAAAGGTGTTCGCAGTTTTCTGGGACATGCAGATTTCTACCGCAGATTCATCAAGGACTTATCCAAGATAACTAAACCATTATGAAGTTTATTAGAGAAAGATGCACAGTTTAATTTTTATAAGGCTTGCATGTCGGCATTTGAGCACTTAAAGGGGAAACTAACTTTAGTACCAGTGATTACTGCTCCAGATTGGGATTTGCCATTTGAGTTGTTGTGTGATGCTAGTGATTACGTCGTACGGGCTGGTTTAGGACAGAGGAAGGAAAAGATGTTTCATGTGATATATTATGCTAGCAAGACCCTTACATATGCATAGTTGAACTAAACCACCACAAGGAAAGAGTTATTGGCAGTAGTGTATACCTTTAATAAATTTTGAGCTTATCTGATTGGCACAAAGGTGATAGTGTACACGGATCACGCGATAATTCGACATTTAGTGGCAAAGAAGGATGCCAAACCTCGATTGATCAGATGGATTTATTATTGTAGGAATTTGATTTGGAGATCAAGGATAGAAAGGGCACTAAAAACCAAGTGGCGACCACTTATCACGACTCGAGAATCCGGAAAGGGAGGCAGAAGAGAAAGTTTTAATTAATGAATCATTTCCAGATGAGCAGTTGTTTGTGGTGAAAGGGGAAGTGACAAGAGTTTGCAAACTACGCGAACTATTTGGTAAGTACGATGGTACCTTCTGACTTGGTGGGCTATCAAAAGAAAAAATTTCTACACGATGTCAAATGGTATATATGGGATAAGCCTTATCTGTTTAAATAGTGTTCTGATCAAATGATAAGACGGTGTATCCCATATAGCGAGACCGAGGGGATTTTACAGGATTGTCATTCTTCCGTGTATGGAGGTCATTATGGAGGAGAACGCACAGCGGCTAGAGTACTACAAGTAAGATTTTACTAGCCGACAATTTTTAAGAATGCATACAATTTTGTCCAGAGGTGTGATAGATGTCAACGAGTGGAGAACATCTCAAAAAGAAATGAAATGCCGTTAAATACGATCCTCGAAGTAGAAATTTTTGATGTGTGGGGGATTAATTTTATGGACCCTTTTGTTTCTTCTTACAAAAATCTATACATCTTGCTCATAGTGGATTATGTGTCGAAAAGGGTAGAAGTGGCAGCTCTTCCGACAAATGATGCCAAGGTAATCCTCAGCTTTTTATATAGAAGTATCTTCATGAGGTTTGGGACTCCAAGGGCCATCATTAGTGATGAAGACAGTCATTTCTGCGACAGGCAGTTTAGAGCTTTGTTGGCCAAGTATGGGGTAAACCATCGTATTTCTATAGCTTATCACCCACAAACGAATGGCCAAGCTGAAGTGTCAAATCAAGAAGTCAAAGGAATCCTTGAAAAATTTGTGAATCCCACGAGGAAGGACTAGTCTTTAAAGTTGGATGATGTTGTGTGGGCATACAGGACGACATACAAAACTCCATTGGGCATGTCACCTTTTCATCTCGTTTATGGAAAAGCCTATCATCTTCGAGCTAGAGCATAAGGCATATTAGGAAATTTGGAAGCTTAATTTTGATTTGAAAGCTGCAGGGGAGAAACGTTTAATCCAACTCAATGAGTTGGATGAATTCTGATTACAGGCATATGAAAATTCGAAGTTGTACAAGGAGAAGTTGAAGAAATGGCATGATCGCAAGATCATAGAAAGAACATTTGTACCGGGACAAAGAGTTTTGCTTTTTAACTCCAAACTTAAACTGTTTCCTGGGAAGCTGAAATCAAGATGGTCAGGGCCATTTACAGTGAAGACTGTCTTCCCATATGGTGCGATAGAAGTGTTTGATAAATTCTCGGATAAGCCTTTTAAAGTGGATGGGCAACGATTAAAGCAATACTTTGGTGGCGAGGTGGACAGACAAAATGTCACCTCAATTCTTTCGTCAACATGAGATTCAGAGACAGTCAAGCTAATTGACTATAACTTAGCACTTGATGGGAGGCAACCCATTGCTTCTATCTCTACTTTTTATTTATTCAGTATAGGTTGTTTTTGTTAGGCATCTTCATTTTAATTGTGATAAATTATTGTGTTTTGCATAAGTGAGTGTGTAGCTGAATTTGTAGTGGGCAGTGTTTGATGTTAGTATAGAGATTATTTGATCATTTATGCTTATTCAGTAGTTCACATTTTGACATGAGAGATTTATGTTATGCAGGTGAATTGAAAAGAAGGCAGCGTTGTTTTGAAGTACTGGGAATGAAAAATGGAAGTGCAGGAAGCAGGGTCGTGTGGTCGCGCCATGAGTGAAGTACAAAATCATGCGTCCACGCTTCATACCTGCCAGAACTAAGAATTACACTTGCGCGCCCGCGCCACATGTACATCAACAACTCGCGCGGCCGCGCGCGACTACCGGAACTTGAATTTTTTTTTTAAGTTTTAAACAGGTGTTGTAACTCATTTTTTGCTATCATTTGAAATCAAACAGAGCGCCATCTCAGTCTCTATAACGTAAGACTTCTCATCTCCAAGCCGTTATCAGTTGCTCGACTACCCACGATTCTCCCCACAATTCATCCTCTACCTACGATCAATATCTGTAGTATAAAGGTAGGGTTTCAGATTGGGTTATACAGAGTTCATTTTTGGGGTATCCAATCATCAAATATCTCTTATTAGCATGTAAGTTATCTTCCTTTTCTCTATCAATTGCAAATGGGCCCTAAAAGAGTATGTTCTAGTTCTTCTTCATCATCGTCCTCCTCTAGCAGTCAAGGGGAGGATGTTGTGGATCATACAAGATTTCTGAGCCTAGGAGCACAAACTGAATATTACAAAATCATGGCAAAAACATTTGTAAAGGAACGCAGTTTCAAGCCTGAGAAACAAGATGATCAATTATGGAATATGATTTAAGAAAGGGGATGGTTTGGATTGACTGCCACTCCTATGCCTGCCCCCATGGGTATCGTCCTGAGAATTTTATGCGAATGCAAAATACACGATGAGTTGCTTATCTGTGGTTCGTGGTTTCCAAGTTAATTTCCGACCTCCCGCCATTAGAGTAATTTTCAGGCTCACTAACACACCACCGACTAGGTCTGAAAATTGGGTAGAAGGTGCACATTTAGAAACGGATCTAGAAATGGTTATTATTGAGTTGTGCGTCCCAAGAACGAAGTTAACTTATAAGGCTGGCACGAATCAGCCTCGCATATTCCCAGCCTCAACCTTGAATCGGTATGCGAAGGCATGGAATTTGTTTATATGTGCCAAGCTAGTTCCTTCATCTCATCAGCATGAGATCACAGCGGAGAGGGCAATCATTCTTTGGGGCATAATCACAGGCAAATACATTGATGTGGGCCATCTAATTCATCAAAATATGTTGTGTTACCTGCGGGGAAGCACTACAGGGAGTATTCCACACGCGTCAGTTGTAGCTATGCTTTGTGCACATCAAGGATGCCATTGGGATAATGAAAAAATGCAAAACCCGAGCCAAGATATTATTCACGTAACCATTGCAAAATTTGAGGATTGGGTAGGAGGTACACCACACTAGCGAGGAAAAGGCTTCATCATCCAACCCACATCCCTAGTGCCTCCACCACAGCCCACACACGAGACTGAAGTTGGATCGTCTACTCAAGCAACTACTGCTACGGGGGATCGACAGCTCTGAAGGTTAGAACGAAAGGTCGATACGATGTACGACAACTTCGCAACATTTGCTACAAGTTTGACAAGGTCATTGGCAGAGGCATTTGCACAGCAAGGGACCATGCTTGAGTGGCCACAATTCGGGACAGCCGAGTCATATCCAGCACCAGATTCACCACCCGAAGAGGGTGGTACAGCTGAGCACTAGGGGAGTTTTCTGTAACCCTTTACCTTCATTCATTAAGACAATGAATATTCTATGTTTGGGGGTATTAGGGTAGTAGGGTAGTGCATATAGTATTTTCATGTTTAGTTTAAAGTTGCATGTGTAGTTTAAAGTTTCATGTTTATGTGTTAGATAATTATTGCATGTTATATTTTTCTATTTTTAGTCATCATTATTTGTGTTAGTATATGTTTAGTTGCATGTCTCACAGTTCTAGCTTTATGGAAATTTTGTCTAGCCTATGATGAATGTGAATTATGAAGGATTGTTGAGTATTTTGGATAACATGAGCTTAGATATAATGTTTTACACTGATGTAATTCATGGTGTTGTTTAAATGCTTTCGGTTTGTACTGCTTTGTTCATAATTGCCTGTAGGCTTAAGAATGATGTGTTGTATTACTTAATAAGAAATGTGGTTTCAAAAAGAGAAATTTGTGGAAAATGGACTTAAACTGTACAAAACATTGATAATCAAACTGTGGGAACACATGGTATGCTATGTATTAAAAAAAGCTATCACGAAACCTTCTTGAGCTAAATGATTAACTCTTTGGGAGGAGCGAGATGGAGCATAAAACGCACTCGCTGTAAAAAATAAATAAATAAATAAACACTGCGGGAAAGAGCGAGTATCGCCCTCATGAGTAAGTATAAAGTAGTTTAAACCCACTTTTGAACCTCAGTTTGTTTTAATATGTTGGAACAGTTTTTGTTGCATAAGTATACATGAGTCTTGACTTAGATTGTAATTTCCTATTGTGAGCAGTTTAGCATGTGTATTTTTTGCTTAAAACAAGTTTTGGTGAACACAACACACACACAACATCTTTATAGCATCTATGAATTATTTGAGTGTATGATATTATACTTATAGTTTGGTTTGAATTTGTATTCTCGAATCTGGATAATTAGCTGAGGCATTTTGGACTGAATCTGTTATAGCTGGAGCAATGTGAGACTAGTTGCATCATGGTACAGTTGCATAACATGTAGTTGCATTTTCAGTGTTTATTAGTATGCACTGCTTGAGGGAAAGCAATAGTTCAAGTTTGGGGGTATTTGATAAGTGGGTTTTATACCTACTTATTGGATATAAATTCACAAGAACTATGCCCATCTCAAGTACATTTTAGTGTGTTTTTAGTTGTATTTCATGAAATTTTACATTGTATGTACTGAGAACTCCTTTGGTGTAAAAGTGAAAGAAATGGCATGAGCTCGACATTGGTAGATGGCATGTGATCAATGAAGGCACAACATGAGGATTGAGTGGACAAAATAAGCTAAACAGTGGCGAACAATAGAGCAAAAGTTGCATGTCAAAGCGTCAGTAGCAGCATAGCAAGGAAGAAGCAGTAGCAGAACCTGAGGTTGCACAGTTCAGAAGCCGTGCGGCCATCAAAGCTTCAACACGCACCCCCGCGCCATCACTCGAACTGAGCTAACTTTGCATTCGCGCGCCCGCGCGATGATTACACAGGGACCGCACGCGGCCGCGCGTGTAGTTGACCAGAGCTGCTGACTTTATTTGAATTTTTAAAATTCAAATGTTTGAGTTGGTATAAATGATTATGGTTGGCACCAGACGCGATTATCTTCATTTTTTACGTATTTTTCATAATATAGAACTAGGGCTTACACTTTGAGAGATTTTCCAACGTAGAACCAAGCATAAACTTCATATTTTCTACTTCTTCTTTTGGATTTCAATCATTGTGGATGATTTATTTTTGTTGTTGGATATCAGTGAGGATTTGAACGTTACGTTTGGATTGTAATTAGCAATTGGGTTTGATCGATTCTATCTTTTCTCTTTTAATTATTTATTTATTTCCCATGCTTAGCTTTGATCCCATAATGGCTTCGGTTCAACGATGAACTAAACTCCATTATGGGATTCTAACAAATTTTAATATGTAGTCTAATTAATTTCTTGATTGCTGGACTATTTGCGTATTATCAAGAATTTCTATTATCGTTATTTTGAATGCATGAATAATTGATCACCATTCGTTTCATGTGCTTGTTTGGAATTGAAAAATAACATGCAAGTATGGTTGTAATCATGATAGCATGTGTATATGGGGTTGTTTTGCTTAGCATTGTATTTTGTGAACCAGATAGACATATATTGTTTCACCGTATGATTTATATAAGGGCTTGTGCTTAAATTCAATATTGCTGCAATTTCACATAGAAATATAGTGAGGTTGGTTTTATTGATGATTGCATGGTGTCTATTACATGTGGATGTTATGTAAGTAGGTCATAATACATTGAAAAATGGTTATGTCTACATTAGTGCTCTTGGCTAATTTCTTGTGATACGTGAATAATCTTGCATGATGGTGGTAATTAGGTGAACTATTAAATGAAGTTAGGATCCCATTATTTCCAGATTTGATTTATTACATTATTATTCTTATTTTAGTTAATCTTTGCATTTAAAGTAATTCACAATTATAAGCATTAGTTTAAGTATATAAAAATAGTGATTTAGTTGATGCATAATAATTTAAGTTAGAAACCTTTCTCCGTGGATCGATACTCGACTTACTCTGTATTGCTTGTTGACACGTGTATGCTTGAATGAGTTAGAGCTCTTTTGTTAGAACTAAAAAAGAGGCAACACAGTTTTTTTGCGTCATTACCAGGGGAATTAGCTTAGTAAATTTTTGCCAACATTAATTTCAATCAAATTATTCTTAATTTAAACAATTTTTTTTTGTTTTAATTATCTTCTTATATTTCTCTCTTTTCAGGTACCATGGGTGAGTTTGCTTATCAATGGCCTTATGCAAATATGATTCAACCAAGGGACACAAGAACTGAAGGACTCAATGTATTTTCTACATTGTCAGGACAAATTGTAACACTTTTGGAGAGGTTGGATATTCTTGCAGCCCAACGTACTCGAGAGATAGTAGTTACATGTGAATATTGTGCTGGCGAACATCCTGACTTATCAGTGCAACATCAGTGCTGGATAAGTACAGTTTGGGGTGATTACCTCAACAACTATGTTTATCCCAATTATCATCATGGTTGGGGTTATCACCCAGATTATGAATGGAATTGTAACTATCACGACCAAGACTACGTACTAGGTCCAACATATCCATCAGATTTCTCATATCGACCTCCAATACAATAAGAAGAAAATTCAAGGTTGAAGGAATCCATGTCAAAAAGCATAGCAGACCATGAAGAGATGATGATGAGTCAAGAGTTATCAAGCCAAAATATTAACAGATAGATGGAACAACTCATAATTCCTCAATGAATGGTCCTCAATACATGGATTTTGAAACTGAACAAGATAATCCAAGATTGGAGGATTTGTGGTTCAAATTTGAAGCATCAACTGAGGAGAAGATGATTGTGAAAAATAGGTCAATTCAAAATCTTCAAAGACATATGGATCAAATGTTCGAAGCCTTGAACAATTCGCTCCAAGCAATTGGTGCTATGACATGGATGATGAAACTTATGGAGAGCCAGGAGTGTACATGACACTGAATGAATTGTATGACCAGTAATGAGGATAAACAACTTTCAATATACATACTTAAATGTAATCATATGACTAGCACAGTTTATGACTTGAAATCTTACTTTAAGACATGTATAGTTCATAGTATGTCTATCTAATAGGGTGCACGTACTTACCATGCCTAAAGGCATAAAAGTCCTATAAACTAATCATGCATGGCAACTTCAAATCACACGTCATACTTGTTTGTACATGTTTCTACGTACGTTTTCAAGGTTAAAATATAACCACTTCATGTTTATAAAACTTTGTTTGCAAACTGATATATGAGCTTACCTTTGAAATCATTTTAACCAAATCAAAGTAATCTAACACACCTATGATACACCTTTGAATCTTACATCATGCGTACTTAGACCTCATATATATGTCATCAAGGCCAGAAGTAAAGGTACTCAAGTTCGTCAATGTTTGTTTTCAAAATCTTTATATATCTTCAAAAAATAATCATCTATGCAACTCATAGTATACAAAGTTACTCAAGGCCATGTGTCATACCTATTTATATGCATGACTAAACCCCTTTACACAAGCTACAAATATCAGAATTCAAATGACTCAAGGTTCGTCTAACATGTTTTTAAAATCTAAAGTTTCTTTTAAAATATACTCAATCATGCTAAGGCATTTCCTTATAAGTAAGTTAATCTTATATGTCATGTCTAATATCATGCATTTCCATGTTACATCACTTAGAATAAAACATTCCATCGTCAGGAGCACTATACTTGTGTATGTGTTCGCTCGACGCCCTCCGATTGCCTCTAAACACGTAACAGTCACAAAGATGACTATTTTGACCCTACCTAACGACTTCAAATTGAATACCTTAAAGAACAAACGTTGTAGTTCTATTCGTCCTCGTTCTGGATCATCTTGAATCACCTCAATTGGAGTTCGTATGAAAAAGTTATGCCTAATTTACTACAGCAGGTCAAAGTAGTTTACCCGACACTGAAGCCCAGCGCAGCTGCACCCTAAATAACCTTGGGGGCAGCGAAGCTGCACCCCAAATCGCAGGACAGGACCTCAGGCTCTGCTATTCGCGATTACACTGACCAAAACTCCCTCCATAACATGAGTTATACTCATCCAAATTAACTCATTTTCGATTCTATGGATTTGTAACTCATAAAACTACAACATACCAATTACCCATCAACTAACATAAACATTAACTAACCCAAATATGGATTTACAACTCATGTTCATACTAAATGTTCATGTTTGAAATATTTAACGAAATCATTCGCTACGAATTCGTTTTTAAACCAAATTGGTCTGTTTAAATTTCGTTGTTTTTGTGACTCAAAAGCTACTTTTTCTTGACATTGCTGAGAAATTGAAAACTTAGGAATCAAGATCATGTAAGTTAATGTTATTACCTCTTGATTGCTTGAAGTTATTAACTATAACTCTTCACTTCCCCAATTGCTCCTCAATTCTTTAATTCTACTGACTCTCTATGCCTATCTTCTCAGACAACTAAACAAACGTAAATGAGAGGGAAGGAGTTCTATTTATGGAGAATTGGTTGACCAACTTATACCTTTGCACCCATGTTTGATTCTGTGGGAAATGAGAGTAACCAACAGATTTTCAAGAGTTGGCCAACTTCTCCTTTGTAGCCATTATCACAGAAAACTTAGCTCCTAACTGCCAATTAATTTTTACACAATGTAATACTAGGCACTGTTCACGTACTAGAAGGGTAACTCGTTTTGGGACATAGCAAAAATCTTCAGCACTACGGCTTAGGTGAGTTACTATAATTCCCAAATGTAATTTTAATGTGTAAATACTACTACACCAAGTAAAGTTAGGGATTTTATGTACTCACATCATATAGTCCATATACATTAGTCCACATATTTTAATCTTTAAAACATGTTTGGACTTACTTTAATTTCTCACTAATAACTTAATATAAATATTTTAATAACACATATTTATTTACTCTCATCTTTTAGGGTACACATATAATTGTCTCATCACCTAAGACGAGATAACAAAACTTATTTAAATTAACTCTATGATTTAATCACATTTACCATAAGATTTTTGTATATCTTTATTCTCAATTAAACATCACACTTCATGTATTCTTAGGCCATAGGTATTATATATTACTACTACCCACATATTTTATACTACACATAGTATTACTATTAATATTTTAATTTGGCTAAATATCATTCAGTTGGGTACTTTCAACCCATTTTCACATTTCAATATCACAATAATAAATAAATCATTTATTTTCTTTCAATAATTATTATGCACTCTACTAATTAATAAAATATAACATTTTATAATATCACTTACTTAACCATATTTAATCTGGTTTAATTAATTAAACCATATTCAAATACATTCATGGATACTTAATCATCATTTAAGATTTTTATTATCCTTATGCGTCCTTAATACCCATTTCTTAGATTTTTAATTTCCAAAAACTGATCCTACAGACCGGCGCAGCTGCGCCATACCAAATTCATAGGTAGACAAGTTCTGCATTAGCAGAACTAAAACCTTACGCTTTTAAATATTTTACACATCCTCCTTGAGTGTTAACTCATCTAACATCAATTTGGTTTCACAACATCGGTTAATATTTTCCTTAACAATTAAGGATCACACTTCGAGTTCCAAAACTATATTTCCCTTATTAGTTTAACCAACTATAACATCTCCGTTATAGTTTCTTACCACTAATAACATAACACTCGAATATAACACATACACGTATACCTTTAATCCTTACTTCTCGCCGTGTATCAATTTACTCAAAAATTCTCTAACCACTTTAAAGGTATATCGATTCTCTTCTCTCGTCAACAACGTACATATATTGTGACACCCCCAAATCCGGGTTACCTGACTCCCGAGTTTGGTGTTCACGATCCACAATATAAGTAACATTTAACTACCCATAATATATATAGATAGTATCTTATATAAGTTTTTATCAGAGTTTCATACTACATGACCCAGGTTTTCTAAACTTAACTTTAAAAATATACCCTTTAGTTATACAAAAAGGGTTTACAATACAACATAATAAATATGTTCAACATAACTAATTTATAACTACGCCTTTTCCCTTGTCCTTTGCAGCACCTCCTGCAACTTCGTCCCTAGCTGAAACATTTTATTTAGCAAGAGTGAACAACTAATTTGTTCCGCAAGTTAAGACATACAATAAATGTATAAGAATTCAAAATAATAGTCTATCTATTTTGATATAATGAAATCAAAGTTCGGGGAACTTTGAAATAGCTGAACAAATCATTATTCAAACAAGTCTTCTCGTATTCTATACAACATAATAATTCAATAATGAAAGAGTACAACGCTTTCAAAGTTTCTACGATATTCTAATGAATAATCAAGAATCAATTCTACAAAATATCAAAGTGGAATGTTTTCCAGATTTATACTGAGCAATCACACAAGATCTTGAACATATTTTCTCGGGTAGATATCAAAGATTTACTTTGATAAATACTCAGGTGTATCAGATAACCATAAAGAATAAATTATACCCCTCTGCAAGTACAACAAGTGATCAGCATATTATACCCTATATTATGCATAAAACTCAAAACGCGCGCAAAGGTCGAATTCACGACCAACAAAATGTTCCCTTTATATAAAAGGTTGTTCTTCTCAGTCTTAGAAGCAAAAGTTTGATTTTACAACGAAATACTGGGATTTCAAATTCTATTTGCTTCTCTTCTCAAACCTAACAAGTTTTTACAAATGTTTGTCTAACCAGAATAATTGGCTAAGACATTTCTCAACATAATTTGACAATCAACAGGAATTATCTGTACTGTCAATTCTAACTTCTACAGATATGAATATCCAACAACAGTAATTCTACGAATATATAAATTCTAATTCAATAATTTAATTACAACAATAATTCCCTGGACGTGGCATAATTAGCAATAATTATCCACCAGTAATAATTGAATGAAATAACTCAAGGTTGAGTTAGGGAACTTGCCTCTTCCGCTGATTACAGCTGCACAATATACTTATCTACTTTCGAAAGACCTATAACCAATAATATCGGTCTAACAATTAGCATAATAATTCACATAACACACAACACTGTAATTCACAGTCAAACGTCTCCTAAACACATTACCACATAGCCACAACAGTGTTTATAACCTATATAAACACTTAACAAGTCAAACTAATTCAGTCTGGTTGGACTTTGGTCCATTCTCGGTATTCTAGTCACCGTATTCGACAATTAACACATTTATTGCCAAGTAAATTCGGTTTTTAAGCTTCAATATTAATTTAGATAAGTCAATTATCATTAATAATATTTTTCGAAAGCTTTTAATAATTATCAAGCAATTATTATAATTTATAATAATTTATCAAACACTTAAATCATTTTTAAATGATTTAATTATCAAATAATCTTATAATTATTAATATTTAATAATATCAACATGTTAATAACATACATTCCAAAATATTAAAGTTATCATCAATAACTTAAAATATTTTTATATCATCAATATTCTACTTAAATGATTTTTGAAATAATTAAAATCATTTTTAAATCATCACCATTAATATATAAATATTAATGAAATTATTATCCAAATATTAAAAGTCATTAATTATAACTTAAAATATTTTTAAACAATTTTTCTCATTTTAAATGATTTTTAAATCAATAAAATCATTTTTAATTCATTTATTTAATATAACAATTAAATAAATCAAACATCATTAATATAATTTATTAATGAAAATTCTCCAAAAATATTGAAAATTATATTTTATAATTTAAAATATTTTCTAACACTTTATTCTCAATTAAAATGATTTTTAAATCATTAAAATTATTTTTATCTTATTTATTTAATTTAATAATCAAATAAATCTAATATCATTAATATTAAATTATTAATGAAAATTCTCCAAAAATATTAAAAGTTATATTTTATAACTCAAAATATTTGTAAATACATTATTCTTATTTAAAATGATTTTTCATAATATTAAATCATTTTTCTCTAATTTATTTAATACACTAATTAAATAAATTAAATACCTTTAATATTTAAATAATTATAAATATTAAAGAAAAATATTCCAATTGGTCAAAAATTATTTTTCATAATTTAAAATAATTTTTAAAACCATTTTTGGTAATTTTTAGAATTTATTTCTAATTTTTTAATTAATTACCGGAAATTCTGAAAATAAAATTAATTAAAACCGTCGCTATAGGCCTTTAGAGACACAAAGCGTCGCTGTTGGTGTTCTTGAGATCAAGAACATTGACAGCTGGCAGCTTCAAGATGCTACTTTGACTGCCTTTAATTATCAGCCAAAATGGTTTCTAGACTTGTTTGAAGTGTGATCGTGTAGCCAAAATGTAATACTACAACACACAACCAACATCTTGATCAAACCATAACACATCAACGAGATCTAGACTTGCAAAAAGCATGTCAGACCATACCTGGGTTTCTTCAGAAACCCAGAACATCAACCGGTCACTTTTCAGCCTATTTTAATCCATGTTCTGGTCGTGTTTTATGTGATTTAAAGGTTTACCATTATAGACTGTATGTCATAGAACACTCACAAAGTAACACATCAGTTTAACAACAACAGATCTACAAGATACAATCCGGTCAAACTCTGACAAAAACCGTGTTCATGCAGTTTTCTGGAAATTCCAGAAAACATACATTCATGCCGAGTAGGCTACTTTGACCGCTTTCTAAATTCTCTCTGTTTATCAAATACATGATATAAAGCCATTAATCTACAGTCACGATAACAGACTACACATTTATGATAACAACAATAACAAAACGTACAAAACGTGACAGATCAAGTAATTTGAAAACGTTTGTCAGACACGGATTCTCACTTTCTGGGTTATCCAGAAAGTCACTCGGTCAATCCCGGTCAACGGATTTTGGCCGTTAATAACTCCTGATCCATACATCATTTAGCATTAATACCAACTACAGATTAAAGACCTCCTACCAGGCTACCAATCCAAAACATAAAACAAGAAAAATCAAAAACAGACACGGATCTATGGTACCTGACATTAGCTTGTCAGACCACAGATAGTGTTCTTGACAGTCTTTGAAAAACACCATTTTAAAGCCATTTGAGGTTATGGATCCGTGTTATATCAACATAGATCAACTAAAAACATTATCTAGAAAAGATTTAAACACATAAACACGAAATTTTTCCAAGCAACAAAGATCAAAAATTAAAATAGGGTTATACCTTTCTTGCCCAAATTTTGATCTTGATTCTCCAATATGTTTATGGTTGATCTAAGGAAAGTATTTGGGACTGATCTACTAAGAAAATTCGGAGGTTTTAGATAGAGAGAGAGTTGGTGAGAGCAAATGAGAAAAATGACAATTTTTCTAGACTTTCTCTCTCTTGAATCTTATATAGTGCTTGATGTTGCTTGATCTAATGTTGCTGGACGATTTTTAGCTGGATTTTGCTGAGATTTTGTGTCACATTGGTCAATGGAGTTGGTCACCAACTAAAGATTTGGATAATTTTGCAAGTTAACTAATAAAAATCCCATAAAGGGCATTTTTGACATTAGCAATTTAATTTAAATGGTAAACATGGAATTCGTACAAACCATTAGGGTTTGGGGCTTGGATTAGGGTTTATGATTTGAACCGATTAGGTATCAAAAAATTATAGTTCCCATAATTTTCAAATTTAGGGTTTAAAATTTAGAAAAATAAATTTTCTAAAATAAATTAGGGTTTCTAAAATAGAAATTTAACTTACAAAAATATAATTAGTGTTTTCTAATCATATTTAAGTTTAACAAACACTTTAGGCATGCTAATAAAAATTCTTGTTGCCTAATTAGGGTTTATAATTCCCGGTTTTAAAATTAGGGTTTCTTGACATACAATTAGGGTTTTTAACTGTACAATTAATTTTCTAAATCTGAGATTAGGGTTTCTAATCCCTTATTAGGGTTTAATAATATTAAACCTTATCCAATTAATTATTGATCAACATTTCTAAACTGTAGAAACACATAATCAAAAATACAATTATTTTAATTGTATTTTCTATCGAATCCCTATCTGAAAATTAGGGTTATGGTTTTCTAAAGTTGTTAAGCACAAATCTACTCTAAATTTATTAGTCAATTCACAAATTGACTTTCTCGAGACTCATATCACAGATACTTGTCACAAAATTGATAATTAATATTAATATTAATTAAAAAAAATTATTCGAAAATTTTGGATTATTCGAAATCCTGGGTTATCACATATATACAAGTCCAAACCTAACACACCTCGAGTCTTTAATAGTATTCAATATAGTACACTGAGTGGTTTCCCACAAACCACCAATAAATTAGTTTCCGTCTCGTCTACACTGTTTTCATAGTGAGTTAGATCGGTTACCAATTCGTATATACCTCCGCTCTCTGAAGGATTCGTTTAGCTCAGCTCCTATACATCAACCATTAAAGAGTACTGGTTGCACTACCTTAGACTTAATACATACTCGTACAAATACTCATGAAATTGGTGATTATCAAAGATATATAATGTCACCAACTTACTATAATAATTTCACATAAATTATTTAACATCAATAGATAATTTTATCCATCTTCTTAATATTTCATCTCTGCAATTTATAACAAATTTATATTAACGATATATATATTTATTAAACACAACCTCACTTATTACATAGCGCATATTACCCTATGTAACACAATACCACATACCTCGTAACACATTATATATTTTTATTTGAACCCTTCACAGGCCTTAAGAATTTTATTCACTAAATTCTTATTTTAATATTTTTCTGAAAGTTCGGGTTCTTAAAGATGTCAACCGTAAGTTACTTCAGACGATGCCCAAAAGGTCAGCATCTAAGATTACTATTCTTCAATATTCTATAAGTATTTCTTCTATGAATACTTTAACTATTTTCGGAGAATTAGAAGAATATAACCATCAATTAATGAGATATGATTATGAGGAGGAAACTCCTCGAAGAAAAGTCTTAGCTCTTAATGCGGTAAATGAAGAAGAGTTTGATAATTGTAATTTTTATATGTCATTTAAAATATTATATTTAATTAAATAAATATTTTATTTTATGTGTTAAATAAATATTTGATTGATTTGATTATTTATTAGTTAAACAAATAATTCATGAGTCGTTGTGGGGAATTAACTTAATTAAATGTAAGATATTAATTAAGTTGATATTTGGTAATTTTGTGTTTTAAAGTTAATTAAATTAAATGAATTGTTGAATAATTATAATGGAATTCTAATTTAATTTAATAATACATTAGAGATTTACTAATTTATTAAATAAAATTATAATTTATAATAAAAATTATGATTTTGTAGCAATTTGATTATGTGGCATTTTGATTTAATAAGTTGATTTTACTTTCATTTAATTGAATTTGAATATTATAATTTAATTAAATAAAGTGTGACAATTAAACTATAAAGTAAATGAGTTTTTAAAATAAATTAAAAGGGATTTAATTTAGTTTTACCAAACAAGGCTTAAGGCTTTTAAATTCTTATCTTAATTCAGTTTTGCCAAGCAAGCCTTAGTGGCTTTTGAGTTTTAAAAAAAACATAACTGATATATTATTAAGTAAGGGTATTATAAGCTTTTAATTTTTATATTATGTAATAATATGTATTATATGTTATATCAGTTGTTTTACGTAAAGTTAGAAGAGAGAAAAAAACAGAGAGAAAAGGGAGAAGAAGGAAGAAAAGAGGAAGTTCTGTGATTTTGAGAGCTAAAGAAGGAGGAGGCTAATTCTTATCTCCTAGCTAACATAAACAAGAAAACAAAGGTATAATTCTCAACTTTAAAGTTGTGAATTTTTATTTTCTAGAAATTCTCTATAATTGAGTTTTTGAGAATGATTGTTGAAAATATGGTGTTATATGCATTAATAGGTGTTCATAGCATGTTTTATATCATTTATTCATAGTTTAGAGTAATCAAATTCGTAGAAGCATGTTTAAAAGTAAAGAAAATAAATTGTAGTGATATATGTATGATATGACTTATTTTAGAATCAAAATTGATGCTCAATTCATGTTATAATGTGTAAATTAATTGTTGATTGTGAAAAATAGATGAAGAAACGAAAATAATGTGATCTAAAACGGATTGTTTTGGTTAAAAAAATGATTTACAGTGATTTGTTTTACTAAGAATGTCTAAAAGGGAATAAATAGAAAAAATGGTATATTTAATGGCCTTAATTTGGATGTTTATGTACTTTATATTGTTAATATCATGTTAGAAATAGTAGTTTATGTTTTTGTAAAGTTTATGTGATTTATATGTGCTAAATTTGTTGTTTAAGCAAAATTGTTAGGCCAATTTGGCTTTGTTTTATGTTCTTCGCGACCACTGTTTGCGTGATACTGTGTTGGGGCACCGTAGCTCCTGTTCTGTGAAGAAACAGAGCGTTGCAATGCCACTCACTGTCTGTTGACGAGTACATGCACTACAACTCCTGTTTTATGAGTAAACAAGAGCGTTGTAGCGCCGAGATCGAGCTGCAGCGCTGGTTTCAAGCCTTTCTCTGGCACGATAGTGCCGTGCCAGAGCTACAATGTCTGTTGTAGTTCATTACGCTGTGTTGCAGTGCCATTTGGCAAAAATTTCAAGAAATAGCTATTTTAACGTATAAAATTTTGGGATGTTAATCTAATTAGATGTAATGATAATGAAAGTGTGTTAATCATATTATGAGATGTTTAAACAGATTTTTAACATATAAAGAATGATTTTAAGTGGTTGATTAATATGATTAAATGTGAACGTTGTCGTAAAGGGTGATAACGTATTATGTGGTTAAGCTAAAAAGAAATGAACTAATTATGGAAATTGGATTGCAATTAATTGGTGTTGTGGTATTAAATGGTGTAGGATTATTTGGAAATGTGAGTTGTAACTATTTAGCATACACATGAGGTATGTTTCTAAACCTTACTCTTATATTAAGCAAGTTTTTTACTTTACCTTATTTATAATTCAGCAAGTTTGTTATCCTTACTCGTTCAAGCTCTTTAACTTTAATCGTTAATGAGCAAAGTTTTTAGCTCATGTTTCTCGTTATTCAAAACATGAACTATTTTAGTCATTGACTTTAGATGAGGTTTTCTAATTCTTTTGAAAGTACTACCTGCATGTACATTGTTATTCAATCATGAATTATTATTGTTTAAACCTTGATTATAATCATTGTTCGAACCTATATTGTTATCAAATTGTTAAATAATTAGCAACCCTTAGCTGACTCAACTAATCCCTAGTTGATGAATTCGTTGAACTCTAAATAACCCTTGAAGATTATCCAAACCAAACTTACTTTGGTGCGGACTCGTAAGTTAAAGTTGAGATGAAAAACCCTATTTTAGGGTATTATTTAAGCGAAAGCGTTAAGATGTTTGTGTACAATACATGGAACGAATGGCTGGTCCCCCTATGTGCGAGAAGGAAGGTCCATATAGTTTAACAACGATTAAAGGTTTGAGTAGAAATACCTATAACCTGGAATATAGTTCATGGTATTGTGACCCTCAAATAAATTCTAATTTCAGTTCTTGATTATCAATAATAGAAAATGTTATTCAATTCAATTAAGCCATTCATATTCATTGCCAATTATTACGTTTTTTCAAATGAGCATTTGTTTTACTCACTCTTGCATATATATAACCTTTGCAGCTAAAGTTGAGAAGGTTGACGAGCCAACCACCAATAAAGGAAAGGGAAAGATGAAAAAATGTTGAAGACTTGTTAATTTGATATGGTTTATGTATTCAGACTTACATTTTAGTTATGTAATGTAATCAACTTTTCTGCATTTGAATATTGTATTAAAGTCAGACAACCTGGGATTTATTTGATTAAGTTATGTAACCCTTTAGTGGGAAGGTTTATTGCTTAATTTTTATTTAACTTGGGAAGTTAAAAATGAATGTTTAGACAGTGAACACCAAATCTTGTGGGAATGAAGTACCTGAATTTGAGGGTATCACAAGTTGGTATCAAAGATTAGGTTGTAAACCTTAGGTGGGGGAAAATCTTAGGAAGTATCGTTAGGAGATTGAAAAGATAGTGGTGATAAACTCTTATCGAGTTCTAAGGAATAAATAATAAAACACTCTATGTGCTTATGTATTTACAACCTATGTGCTCGTGAGTATCGAGTAATGATAATTAGTAATTAAAAACTTAAAAATTTTGTTGTCAGGATGGCTAATGTGGGAAGATCTTGTCAAGCTAGGGAGGAGGGACATCAGATGCCTAGAGAGGAGAAGCCTCGAGATATTCAGGTAGTATGGGAACAGCTAGTGCCAAGGGAGCATCTTTATTGGTCGCAGTTGTTGGTGATGCCCCAGAGTTTGACCAAGAGGGGTTACCGGCTGACAAGGATGAGATAAAGATGAATGAGGAGGATCATGTGGAGCTACCACAGGCTGATGAGGAGGATGAAGGGGAAGAGTTTCCACCAAACTCTATTTCAGCTCAGATATATGACGAGGTGTACGATCGTAACATTGAGCTTTAGGATAGAGTGAGGGAATTGGAGAAGCTGGCAGGTAAACGTCACACCTCGATGACACATAAGGACAATGAGATCCAGGATCTTGACGAACATCTCGATAATGTGAAATGGAAGCTGGTTCACACAGAGAGTGACAAGGACCAGCTGATGGCAGATGTTGCAAAGCTGAAAGATGATATTAGAAATGAGTTCACCAAGGGAGCAAGGGATAAAGATGCTTATGAAAAGGCTTCCCAGCATGCAGACGTGGCCGAGAAAGATGTGCAGGCAAAGAAGGCCAAGATGGGAGAGATGGATTGTGTCTTCCACATTGCGATGAACAGAGCTCAAGACCGAGTCATGTATTGTCCGACTCAGAACGATGGTAGATTATAAAATGACTTTCCGTATCATGGAAGAGAAGTGTAGTAAGGATGTGCAACATCTTAGTATACCTTGATAGAAACTGTAATTATTATGCGAATAATTATATAATAAATAAGATGTAAATCCCAAGCATTATTTGACCAATGGGATATGATGATGATATCCTAAAACTTTACCAGTTTCAGGAAAGTGATGTAAATAGCACTGATGTTATCATTTCCATGTCTTTAAAAGATTATGAATGAATAAAATGTCAATATTTATTCAAGATGTTATGTGTTATGTGTTGATTTTTAAAATGTTCAAGTTAAGTTTAAAATACTTAAGAAATTGAGTAATGATCTAATAAGTGTATATTTAAAATAGAAAAAGCCTCCAAGAAGATGTCAACCACGACAACGAACCCCTGAGGGGTCTACTAATAATAACAATGATGATGCTAACCTAGTTCGGCAGTTGGTTACTTTACTGACAGGAGCACTACAAATTCAGCGGCTGAATCAAGCTGCGACCTTTAAAGATTTTAAAGTTATTGGACAGTCAGAATTTTGTGGGTCCATGAATCCAGTGGAGGTACAGGCCTAGATCATGGAAATAGATAAGGTGTTTGACATTGCTAGAGTCGGTGATGACCAGAAGACATCTTTTGCAACGTTCATGCCGAAAGTGAAAGCCAACTACTAGTGGCAGACGAATAAAACACGAGGGGGACAGAGAGTGATGACATGTAACTTATTTAAGGAAATATTTTTTGAGACCAATTTTCTAAAGAGCTCACAGAATCAGATGGAAGTCCAGTTTTTAAAGCTAAAGCAAGGTGCGATGACGGTGTCGGAGTATGTGTCAAAATTCAATGAGCTGGCGAGGTTTGCGTCTTATCAGGTTAACACAGATGAGCGCAAAGAAAGAAGATTTGAACAGGGACTGAAGCCCTGGTTGTACACTGGAGTCTCTATGTTTCAGCTGAAGACATTTACAGTAGTACTTGAAAAGGAGATTATCGCGGATAGTGGAAGCGATGCCTTAAAAAATACAATCAGGAAATAAGAAGAGGAAGAATGAAAATAAAAGCAAAGCTGGTGGTAGCTGTGGCAGAAACAGTAACTCAAAGAGGAAGTGGAATGATAGTGTAGGTGCTGGAGGTCAGCAGAGTAGCCAGTAAAAGAGGAAATTTGAAGCGTGTGCTACCTTTGGAAAAAATCACACTGGTGTGCTTGAGAGGTAAGCGGGTGTGCTTCAACTGTGGCCTAGAGGAACACATTGCTCTGAATTTCCTTAATTTGAAGAATGGTGCTTGTTTTACATGTGGGTTGAAGGATCATCTAGCTCGCGAGTGCCCTAAGAAAATAACTAGAGGTACAAATAGAAACAAAGGAGGTGGCAGTGGAGGTATTGTGGCTATTGATGGACCAACGCCGTCAAATAAACACAAAACCAGAACCTTCAACATCACCGTGCAGGATGTTGTGCATTCAAAAGATGTGGGTGCAAGATTTGGGTGCTACTTGCTCACTTATATCTGATGATTTTTCTAAGAATTTGGGATTGCCTAGTGAAGAGTTAAATTTTCCTTTAAACATAGAAATTGCGAATAGAGAGGTGATTCATATTAGGTTCATATATAAGAACTGTAGGGTGAATATTAAGGGAAACATAATGATAGTAGATTTAGTCCCAATTAATCTTGGGGAATTTGATGTTATATTGGAGATGGATTGGTTATTCAATTATGGAGCGATAATTGATTGCCAAAAGAAATGTGTAAACCTTGTGACACTATCAAAGGTAGTTTTCAATGGTAGCAAGTAGCCTAGACAAGCGATTTGTCTAACGATAATGCAAGCCAAAAGATTATTAAGACAAGGTTATGTACGATATTTAGCTTACTTAGTCGATACTCATAAGAAGGGTGTGCAATTGGAGGAGATACCAGTAGTTAGGGATTTTGTGGACGTATTTCCAGATAATTTTCTAGGACTTCTGCCAAGCAAGGAAATTTAGTTTTTTATCGACTTAGCACCAGGGATTGCTCTGATATCGAAGGTCCGTACAGAATTACTCCGGTGGAGATGAAAGAATTATTGGTACAACTGCAAAAGCTGCTAAACAAGAAATACATCCAGCCAACTGTATCGACGTGGGGAGTACCGGTGTTATTTGTAAAGAAGAAGGATAGGTCAATGTGTCTTTGCATTGATTATAGAGAGTTAAACAAAGTTACTATTAAGACTAAGTATCTTACGCCAAGTATAAATGACTTGTTTAATCAATTGAAAGGAGCTAGATATTTCTCGAAGATAGATCGGAGAAGTGGGTATCATCAGCTAAAGCTAAGGAAGGAGGATGTACCGAAGATGACATTCAAAACTCGGTATGGACATTACGAGTTTCTGTTAATATCTTTTGCTTTGACCAATGCCCCTGCAGCATTCATGGATTTGATGAATAGGGTGTTTAAACAATTCTTAGATAAGTTTGTGGTGGTGTTCATCGATGATATTCTAGTGTACTCCAAAACTCAAGAAGAACACGTAAAGCATTTATGTTTGACGTTGGAGATGCTAAGAAGAGAAAAGTTGTACATGTAATTCTCTAAATGTGAATTCTGGCTAAAACGCGTGCAATTTCTTTTGCATGTGATTGACAAAGAAGGAATTTTAGTAAATCCATCGAAGGTCGAAGCTATAATAGATTGGTCCATCGAAGGTCGAAGCTATAATAGATTGGGAATAGCCGAAGACACCATCAGAGGTGAGGATTTTCTTGGGATTAACAGGTTACTACATATGCTTTATTCAAGACTTTTCCAAAATTGCCAATCCGTTGACGAATTTGATAAGAAAAGCTATAAAGTTAGTTTGGACAGAGAATTGCGAAGAAAGTTTTCAAAAAATAAAAAAGAAACTAAGCATGGCACATGAGCTGTCATTACAGATAATACAAAAAACTTTGTGGTGTATAGTGACGCGTCACATAAAGGACTAGGTTATGTGCTTATGTAAAATGGGAAAGTCATTGTGTATGATTCAAGGCAACTAAAGGACTATAAGAAAGGATACTCGACTCAATGATTTGGAGTTGGTCGCGATGGTGTTTACTCTGAAGATATGGATACACTATCTCTTTGGGGAGAAGTGTGAGATATATACGAACCTTAAGAGTCTGAAATATATTTTCACACAAAAAGATCTGAACATGTGTCAGAGATGATGGTTATAACTGATAGCAAATTATGATTGTGAAATATTTTATCATCTAGGTAAAGCAAATGTGGTTATCGATGGCTTAAGTAGAAAGGGTCGGGATAAGTTGATGTTGTCAACTGCTTAGGAGGAGCTCATTTTGCAATGGTGAAACTAGAGTTGGAAGTAAAATTTTCAATGGAATCGGATGAAATATTATTCCATATGGAATTTAGTTCAACTTTAGTGGACAAGGTAAAGAATGCCCAACTTCAAGATGAAGGATACGAGAAAATCAAGGAAAGTGTGTCTGAAGGTAATGAGGTGAAATTCAAGATCGATACCATAGGATTACTGAGGTTCAAGGAAAAAATATGGGTTCTGCCACTACCCGAGTTTAAAGATGAAATTTTGATTGAAGCTCATAATTCAAGATACTCAATTCACTTTGGGAGTACGAAGATGCATCAGGATCTGCGATAACATTTCTGGTGGCCGAATATGAAAAAATATGTTGCTGAGTGTGTTACAAAATGCTTTGCGTGCTAGAAAGTTAAAGCCAAGCATCAGAGACTGAGTGAGTTGTTGAAGCCATTGGAAATATTGGAATGGAAGTGGGATCATATCACAATGGATTTCATGGTAGGTCTTCCGACTACACAAAAAGGTTGTAATGTAATTTGGGTGATAGTGGATAGACTGACGAAATCAGCGTACTTTTTCCCAATCAAGGTTAAACACAATCTGGATCAGTTGGCAAAGTTATATGTCAAGGAGATCGTTTTAAGGCATGAGGATCCATTATCAATTGTTTTAGACAGAGATCCTCGGTTCACGTCGAACTTATGGAAGAGACTATATGAATTTATGGGAACACAGTTGAGAATAAGTATGGTGTACCATCCTCAAACGGACGACCAAAGTGAACGAACAATCCAAACATTAGAAGATATGTTGAGAGCGTGAATTATGGACTTCAAAGGAAATTGGGATGATCATATACCATTGGTTGAATTCACCAACAATAATATTTACCACGCAAGTATTGGCATGCCGCCTTACAAAGCGTTGTAAGGTAAAAAGTGCAAAACTCCACTGTGTTGGGATAAAATTTGTGAACGTCAATTGTTAGAGACATAACTGGTACAATAGTGTAAGACCCCAACTTTTTGAATAAAGATGAATTTTCTATAAATATCATTTTGAATATTATGGAGTGAATTTGATATAATGTTATAGTTGTGAGTAATATTTATAAATTTTGCAAAGTACGCAAGTTGTTATATAATATTCGATTGGTCGGGGAATATTCGTACAACGGCACAATCATTTATGGGCCCCATAACAGAATTATTGTCGAATTGAGAAAATGACAAAAATATCTTTTTATAAATAACGGTGTAGTTGTTACCGTTAACACTATTGGAATACCTGGTGGTTAAAATACAGTAATACGCGTTGTTGCATAGTAGCACACAGTATTACACAATATTTTTGAATTAATGATTCTTACGTAAGAAGACACTACTTAATAATTGTTACAGTAATTACTGTTCAGTATTTTATTTTATTGATTCAATAATTGTTGCATTGAGATTTTATATTATTGTTGTTTCAATAATTGTCATCGCACAGTATTTCCCATTATCAAATCAATAATTCATATTATTTAAATAATATTATTAGATAGCATTATTGGTCACCTAATTGCGCACCAGTAAGGAGAAAACCTTATCGGAAAGTCCCCTCTTTCCTGGGAACGGCCTGGTTGTCATTATTGTGTTTCTGTATTATTATTTGTGAATAATTAATTATTAATTTATATGATAAAGAAATATTTATTTTATGTGGACATAAATGATGGATAGGAAAATATTTATTTTTATGTGGATATAAATGAAGGAATTAATGTTGAGATGTTTTGTAGGATTGGAGGTATTAAAAATCAAATTAGTGTTCTACTGCGTGAGTTATAATTTTGATCCGACCGTTGGATCTTTGTGATTTTTGGATATGTTATACAAATATAAGTGGAGTATATGTCCACAAATTTTGAACCGTTAAAAATTAGCGTATGATTTGTTACGAATTTTAAGAGGTGTTGAAAATCATCTGTTTGTGGATTTCGGATATTTTCTGTCTGGAATTTGGAAAAACTTAAAGCTACAAAGTTGTAGAGAATTCGATTTTGTTTGAAATAGACATAAAATTTGTATTTTTCTAATAAAAGGGTTATTTATTATAAATTACTGAAGTTTCAGAAAATAAAATGATTTTTATTAAAATTGGGTGTGACCCACTTTTGTTTTTTTTAAACCATGTGCTGAGTTTTTTTCAAGGTTGGCTACTCATTTTGTTCAAATGAAGTGGCGTGCTTGATTTGTTATAATATATTATTATTTTATTATTTTAGTCTCCTATGGCGTTCTAGCATTTTCCTATAAATAGGCGCTTAGGTTAGAATTGAACATCACACCAGAATTCTTCTTCTATAATATTAAGCGTATTTCTTTAGAGTTTTAGAAAGCTTTGAGCGTATAAAATAGTGAAAGTTTTCTTCAAGAATATCCCCGTCATACCAGTTGGAATACTCTTCTTTTCAAAGTAAGGGATGTTATTTTTGTTCAATATTCGCTAGAATAATATTTTCTTCCATACTCTGTAGTATGTAAGTAATATTATTTCATTTCAGATTTCGAATTCTATACTCGTTTTGTTAAAATTTTGGCCTCTATACTCCATGAAATTAGTATAATATCCTTGATATTTGTGCTTCATCCAGTATCTTTTCATGGAAATATTATTCTGAGCATTCTTGATAAGTTTTAACTTTTTCATGTCAGAGTACTATTCACGGGGTTACTATTCCCGAAATACTATTCACGGGGTACTATTCACTCGAGTACTATTCACCCGGGGTACTATTCATGATAAAAATTGATTCATTTTCGGTCCAAATTATTTTTGGTACAATACTAATCTTGAATTTTACTCCACAAAGCAGTATCATGTTGACATTTTGGACATTATTGATTTCTGGGTAAATTGGATTATAAATCTTTAAAAATTTATTCTTGAACTTGTTTTATTGAATTCCTATATCATTGTAATTATCCTCATGTTTATATTCTATTGAAAGTCATATGTGGCCTGTAGTGCATAGATGGACTTGGTATGATTATGACCAGGGATTATTAGGTATAATCATGACCATAATGTTACAAATGATGTGGTAAAAGTCCTCATTGGTCCGTAGTGTATTGATGGACAGTTGTTGGAATGATCATGATCATTGATGAATACACGAATATCCTTGGCCCGTAGTGCATGGATAATTTGTGGCCGTGATACTAAAGAATATCCTTGGCCGTAATGCAGGGGGTGATTCAATGATGTGGATTATTTATTTAGCTGAGTCTCAGCGATAAACGTGATGAAAAACCTTTTAAATCATAGAAGATAGTAGATTTTATTCTCTACTTGACTCTTCTAATGGATTGCTTGTTCCGCTGCAGTTAAACTTGATGTTTGTTATATTTTATCAGTTTAAAACTATTGAAGGCTAATGATAAATTATTCTACTTTATCTTAGTCATAATATTTCTTACTAGACTAGTTGAGCTCACCCTTTTGCTTTCATTATCCTATTCAGGAAATGAGAACGTAGTCGGGACTAGCCGGGGAACGGAGTGATGGTCCAGATGATAGCGTTAGTAGTTCTCACTATTCTATGAAATAGTGTGATAATAAATGTATTGAGGACTCCATTTATGTTGAATACTGTCTTTAAGACTGTGACGCCCCCAAAATAGGTATACATCACCCATCTTAAGTCGCCAAATATATGGTACAAAATTCAAATACAACTTAATTATACAACAGTCGTGTAAAATACGGCAAAACATAATCTAAGAGTTTTAATACGTATATTGTCATCTAGACAGTATACAAACTCAATGAAGTCCTCATTACATTTATTATCATACTATTTAACAGAATAGTGAGGACTACTAATGTTATCATTTGGACCATCACTCCGTTCCCCGACTCGTCCCAACTATATTCTCATTTCCTGAAGAGAACAGTAAAAGAAAGGGTGAGCTCAACTAACCCAGTAAGAAATATTGTGACTAAGATAATGCAGTATAAATTATCATTAGTCTTTAACAATGTTAAACTGATAAAATATAATAGACATCAAGTTTAACTGCAGCGGAATAAGCAATCCATTAGAAGAGTCAAGTAGAGCATGATATCTACTATCTTCTATGATTTAAAATATTTTTATCAATTTTTATTGCTGAGACTCAGCTTAATAAATAAACCACATCATCGAATCATCCCTGCACTACGGGCCAAGAATATTCATTAAATCATCAATGGTCATGACTATACCAAATAATCCCTGGTCATAATCATACCATGTCCATCTCTGCACGTAAGCCAAAGATATACAACTATAAAACCAATAATCAACAGTCCATCTTTGCATGTAAGCCAAAGATATACAATTCAATAATCAACAGTCCATCTTTGCACGTAAGCCAAAGATAACTTTTATCACCATATAAGCATGAGGATGATGACAATGATATAATCATTAATCAAACGAAAACAAGGATAAATATTAAAGACTTTAAAGTTATTCAAATAGTAAGAATCACTTAATAAACTCATAATCTTATATTGTTAATATTATAACAATATTTTAATCACTTCTTAAACTTATAAACAATTTAATTCATTTGTTTACACTTTACCACATAATGTATTTAATTATTCAAAAATGCCATACTCATCAGATTTCATCACCAATGATCAAATCGCTCATCAAAAATCTGCATATACCCTATATAGGATTTTCAAGCCCTAAAATCCTATTTACCAATTCTTCAATTTCACATAACATATTTAACTCATAAGTTTGTAACTAAACCATTTTCATGAAAAATTACAAAATCAACTTATTATTTTTCTATCCTTTGTCCAAACAGATATACATATATTTCAACACAACAAGTATTTTTTTATAATTTTTTACTTCCTTAAGTATTTTTCAAAACTCAATTTCTAATTAATTCTTTAGGAAATTAGCTACCTCAAGTTTAACTCCAAAAATTCCCAAATCTTGGCAGGATCTTACACATGTTAACTTGAGCTTCCAGTTTAAATTTCATGGTCATCGGAGTTATAGAACTTCAGTTATAGCATTTTTCGTCGAAAAAACCTACATATTGAAATAGTCATAACTTGGTCATTTTAAGTCGGAATGAGTTCATTTTTGGACAGGAGGTACCTTATACCATATATTTTCATGTCCCAAAAGGCTGGAATTTTTCTTACAAACTAAGTGATCAAAAATTCCCTTTTAAATTTTTGGGCAGTAGCTTTTTGGTACTTTCGAGTTTTTGACTCATTTGCTAAAATCAGTCCACAAGAAAACCTACAACACCTTTTCCAGTTATTCCACTTGGATAAGTTAGAAAACTTATAGATCTAACTCTAGAACTTAACCACACTAAATATTTTAAAATATAATAGGAGATATGGTCAATTGAATTTCATGTTCCATTTTCACCAAAATCTGATTTTCAACCCTTTGTGATTTCTAAGAAACTTTCATGTTTTCACATAATAACCAACATAACTCATCATAACACTTACTAATACTACATATACCCATGATTTTCATCACTCCAATGCTTTTATTATGACTTTCATCATAATCAACGTAAACAGATCAATTCCACAATTTAATAAGGAATGAATACAAAGGATCATTCACCTTGCATGTGGTAATCCACATAGACAGGTTATTCCAACAGAATAATAAAGAATGAAATAACTAAAAATTTTCATCATGTATGTGGTACATCGTATTGACAGGTTATTCCTAACAGAATAATAAATAATAGAACCAGGTAATGCGTAAACGCACAGACGGGATATTCTGACAGAATAATAAAGAATTGAGTAACAACAGAATTCACCATGCATGCGATAGACCGCACGGACAGGTTATTCCAATAGAATAATAAAGAACGAAACCAGGTCAGACAAAATTCGCACCGACGGGATATTTTTCGGAAGCTCGTAATAAATTTCAAATAATTATCATCTTTTATAATGATTTTTCAAACACTGATATCAGTTTCAAATGATTTAAATACTGAATATTTCCATTATCATTAATACTTAAATACTTTAAAATATAAATGAAATCCCTTTCAAAATATTCAAAGTTATTTATAATAACTAAAAATATTTTTAAAACACTAATATCTCCTTTAAATAATTTTTAAAACATTTAAAATCATTTTTTATATAATTACCATTAATATTAAAATATTAATTTATTTCACATCAAAATATTAAAAGTCATTTATTATAGCTTAAAATATTTTTAAAACCTTTATATCATTTAAAATGATTTTTTAAAACATTAAAATTATTTTTTAACTAATTTATTTAATATTATTATAAACTAAATCTATTATCATTAATATTAAATTATTAATAAAATTTATCTCAAATTATTAAAAGTTATTTTTTATAACTTCAAATATTTTTTAACACCTTACTATAATTTAAAATGATTTTTAAAATATTAAAATTCTTTTTAACTAATTTATTTAATATAATTATTAAATAAATTAAATATCATTAATATTTAAATAAATTAAAATATTAATGAAATTTGTGTGAAATTATTAAAAGTTAATTTTTATAACGTAAAATAAATTTTAAAACTAATTTATGAATTTTTATGAATTATTTTCCATTTTCATTATTTATTTATTTTTAATAAAATTGTCGTTATAGGCTTCAGAGATGAAAACTTTCGCGATAGGTGTTCCTCATCAAAGAGGAACAACCTTGGTCAATGCCTTGGGGGCTACTTTGACAATGGTTAATTGTTAACTGATTATAATTCTGAACATGAGAGTGTATCAATGATGTTCTACTAGTGTACTACTACAAATACAAATCAATTTCAGTGTCTAACTACTTCATAGAATGAAGATCTAAGTGTTCAAATTTGCTAACATGTCTGTTTTGAAGTTTCTGGGTTACCCAAAAACCCATACAGTGCTAAGTAGTCACTTTAGAGCTTTAATAACAGGATTTATGTGTATTGTTTGAGTGTTAGAGTGTCACACTCTTATAGATTACATCAAGGTACAAAAGTACTACACTTAAGTAGCTTAAATTCATAACATAAATAAGATCTGCCTTGGTCAAAATGGTGTCAGAAACATGTTCTTCAGTTTTCTGGAAATTCCAGAAAACTGGTTTTATGCTTGGTCAACCTACTTTGACCACTTATAACTTGGATCCTGTTAATGATTTAGGTGTTTTGATGTCATGGTTCTATATTCCATATGTCAGGGTATATCAATGACACACTTACACAATCTAAACACATAACAGATGCAAGATCTAAGCACCTCAAAACCCGTCAGACAGTTTCTGAAACATTTCTATGTTACCCAGAAATTCAAATTCATTATTAGTCAATAATGTTTGACCATTAATAACTTGGAATCTGGACATGATATGAACATGATTCCACTTCCATTTTACTCTCCTCATGGCATACTACAACAATGATACACTAAGAAAATCTAACAATTAATAGATTTGGATCTATGGCCTAGCTCTGACATTTGACTGTCAGACCATATTTCTAGGGTTCTTGACAATGTATAAAATCTTCATTTTCATGCTCTTAGATGTTATGGATCCAAGATATATCATCATAGACCAATATATAACATCACATACAACATATATAAACATATAAACACAAAAATTTTCTAAGCATATAAGATCTAGCTTAGGGTTAGGGTTTATACCTTTCTTAAACAACCTTTGATCTTATCTTCCTAATTTGATCTTGGGATGTTCTTAGCTTTTCTTGGGACTGATTTACTATCTAACTATCATGTCTTGAGAGAGAGGGAGAGAGAGAGAGAGTGAGAGACTTAGCTAGGTTAAGGAACATAAATGAGCTTATCTTTGTTTTTTTTCTCTTTCTTTAAAATCTCTTATATTTGATCTAGTGGACGCTAATGTTGCTAGGTGTCCATAAGATCTGATTTGGCTTGGATTTTGAACACATGGGATATCTCAAGTGGTGAGTCACTAGATTTGGTCATATCTCTTAACTTTTATGTAACGCCCCGAAATCTGGTCTATTTTCACACCCGGATTCCGTACGTCACGATCCCATCTTCTTCCAAACATACATCATTATATACTTAAGTATAACAACATACATTCTCAAATCTCAAGTTCTAATACCTTATAACCTCGTTCGTTACAAATAATTATAATTACATTATTCTTTTCATCTTACACGAGTGACTTTTATCCGCTACCAAGGATACATAATAGTTCATTTGTAACGACCAAGAAATTCGGATCCTTTGAAAAATAATTTTATTTAATAAAATAATGAATAAAATTATATTATTTGTTAATATTATGTGTTAGTAAGAAGAATGTCGCTCTATAACCTAGAAACGTCGAAACGTCGAAACGTCGTAATATTTTAACTACGTGAAAGAATAAAATTGTTTGAATTTCGAAAACGAAAATAAAAGTTTTCTGAGAAATTTAAGTGTGGAAAACGCAATATTTTACTTGCGGACTTACTTTGAGAACGTTAAGTATTAAAGTCTAATGAAATGTAATGGTGGATCTTGTAGGAAGTACAAGACCAATAAACATTAAGGGGCAAGCCTAAGATGTAATAATTTAAGCCAAAGTAAATTAATACAAGCCCAAAGGAATAAGCTACTCTAAGTGGACCTAAGCCCAATTAATGATTCAATTGGTAGAGCATGATCCATGGGGCAATCCATGGGTGAACTTGGTGACCAAGAACTTTAAGTAATGACTAAAATATTAATGTGGTGGCCATGTAATATGAGTGGTTAGCAAGTTTACTTAAGGATTAAGTATGGAATAGTGAGGAGGTTTGTAAAGGAGGTGGATGTTCTAATGACCAATATGCCATAACTTTAGAAAGTCTATAAATAGAAAGTTGGATTTCATTATTTAGTTGTTCAAATTATCCAACAACTTTCCTTTATAAAGCAACTTAAGTGTTAGAGAAAATAAGCACTTTTAAGTCAAACTTCCATTATTAAATTTCCAAGAAGAAGAAAGCTAGTCATCAAAGGTAAATGATCATATGTCATTAGTCTTCTATCTCTACCATAATAGCTTGATAGAGAAGTGATAGTCATGTATGCTAAGCAATCATAAAAAGTGAATAAGCAATTGACTTAAGTCGAATAAGTCATGAATAAGTAAGTTAAACCTAAATAAGTTATGAACTTATGATGAACATATATGGACTTGTCATATGTTTACCTTAAGGAGATAGTATGTTGATAAGATGTAAGAATATTGCTTAAAGGACTTATACAAATAATAAGTCATATGGAATGAAATCTTGTAGTTTATTAATTTGTTAAGTTATAAACCTATGAGGAATAAGTCATAACCTAACTTAAAAATAAGTTGTTGTAATGTGTAAGTTGAAATGTTTATAGTATGAATTGAATCCATTTTGGAATGATGAATAAATCACTAGTAACGAAGTTTTACCGGAATTCACACAATTGGATGATAGCCGTCGAATTCATAAAATTCTCGAATGGAAGTTGAATTTTGCGTTTGAACTCGTAAACATTGATTTTCAATGGAAAGAAGACATATTTTGCATTATAGAGTTGCGGACTCAAAAATGACTGAATTCTGACTTAGAACGAAGAAACAAGCGTTAAACGTTCACGAACGTTTAACGTTTTCGTTAAAAATGAACCAATAGGTGAATTCTGAATAAACGAAGTCAAATAGATAAAATACTTGCATGAACACGTAGAGTATATAATTTGTGAACCGTAGGCTTTTGAAAAAGCTAATTCGGACTTATAACAAAGAAGTTACGAGCCCAGAAATCTCACAAAGTTAAAAATCTGTTAAATTTTTCTTTGGCACAGAGTCCGCCCTGCAGCGTGACTCAAGGAAAAAAAGGCCAGCGCCACAGCTCGAGGCCGAAGCATGGTACATTGCTAATTGGCAGTCGCAGCGCGGCCATAACAAAAGAGACTCATGTCGCAGCGCCGAGTCCGGGCCATACACTCTGCTAACTCACACCGCAGCATGACATAGAGAAGAAATTTTGGTGCCGTAGCACCAACCTTAGGGTTTAGACAATGAAGAAAGTTTATAAGTATAGCATGAATGGTAATTTATTTAAAATAAACTAAGAAACTTAATGAAACATTGTTAAGACATGTTTAAACCTTAAGTATGATCACTTAGGGTTGAAGTAAGTCAATTGCATGTGAACGTAAGAACGACATAATAGAAAGTTGGAACCAATAAATAATAAATCTAAATCATGTTTAGATTGAGAAGAAGGGTAAGATTCGTTAGGAATCATGTATGTTCATTCATAACCTAATGTGTTATGTGATGTGATTATGTACTGTAGAGACTTAAGGATTTAAAGTGCACGTGTTATAACTGTAGTAGACGCTGAAGGCAAGTATTCTAACCCTTGTCTATGTTCAATCTAGACAAGCTTTGTGGTTCATGTATTCTTACGCATGAATTGTTGAATGATGAAGTCAAAGCCAATTCTTTCAGCTAACTTATAATATGTTGGATTTTTTATAATCTATCAATGTATGGTCAATGTTGTACCAAGTTATATTGTTGTGGTTTTCAAATGAAGATTGAGTATGCTAAAAAAAAAATTCGTCAAACGACAGGCACGTGAGGTTGCCACAACTTAAATGTACATACGTTTAATGAATGTAGTGTTGATCAACATAGAGTATTATAGGTTGATCACCTAGACGTGCTCGTAAGAAATTTCGGACTTACGAACTCAGTGTCGGGATGTTCTTTTCAAATAAAGTATGAAATGCTCAAGGATCTTGGACCGAAATTGATGTTTTACTAAATATTTTTATTGTAAAACGTTTTAAAGAAAGAGAAGTGCTATTTTGAATCATCGATAGTACTTCATAACTATTGTTCAGTTATTAAAGATATATGATTCCTATGTTTCAAACATGTTGTTTATTAGAATTGTTATACTTGCTGAGCTAGTCATGCTCACTCTTGCTTGAACCATATAAACGCAGCTAAGATCGAACGGACCGAAGGATCCGGCAAGGATAAGGGCAAGGCAAAGACAAACCCGTAGAGTACTTATGTAATAGCATAGGTTTAATGTTGTATTATATTTGATAATATAACAAGGACAAATGTAATGGTTATAAAGAACCTGAGGAATGTTAATATTATTCTGAATATATAGAAGACATATTCGTTCTTTTGAGGCTTTTCAATTGAATGTATGTGTGAATGGTAGTACCGTGTAGCACCATCTGTCGGGTTGGAAGATACCCAGATTTAGGGGTGTCACAGGTTGGTATCAAAGCTATAAGCGCAATGCGTGAAGAACCTCGAGCCTTTTGCTGGTGACGTCCCTCTAAGGGAATGCACCGAAGCCAAACTTTCCGTAGGGGACGCCGAGCAAGTCGGTGGAAAATTGATAGGTACCCTTGTGAGGTACTATGGTTGAAAGAACATAAGTCCGACAAATTCATAGGTACCAATTTCATACTTTATTTGAAAAGAACATCCCGACACTAAGTTCGAAGTCCAAAATTTCTTACGAGCACGTCTAGGGTGATCAGCCTATAGTACTCTATGTTGATCAACACTACATTCATTAAACGTGTGTACGTTTAAGTTGTGACAACCTCACGTGCCTGTAGTTTGACGACAAAACATTTTTAGCATACTCAGTTATAGTTTGAAAACCACACCAGTATAACTTGGTAGATATTGACCATGCTTGATAGAAACATAACATAAGTCTAGCCGAAAGAACTGGCTTTGACTTCATCATACAAGACTTCATGCATAAGGATACATGAATTACAAAGCTTGTCCAGACTGAACTGGAACAAGGGTTAGAATACTTGACTTTAGTGTCTACTACAGTTATAACACGTTCTTGTTAAAGTCTTTAAGTCTCTACAGTAATTGATAACATCACATATCACATTAGGTCATGAATGAACATACATGGTTCCTAACTTTACATCAAATTCTCCTAACACATTACCCCATGGTTAACTAACCAATCCATTCCGATAACGTGTTAAATTCTCCTAACTTTATCGGTATCAAATCTACCAATAATTTAAAACCTCGTATATCTATGCAATAACTCTTATGAACATCTTCAACAAGAATTATTTCTTCATTTGCTACTTTAATATTTAATGGTATAGGCAACTTTTTGGGAAGTAATTCTAATCATCTAGCAAAATCACATGCTATGAACGAACAAGTAGCACCCGAATCAAACAGCGCGTAGGCATTTATTTTGTTGATCAGAATAATACCTGTGACGACGTCCCCTGATGCAACTACATCTTGGACTGTCATGTTAAAGGTACGGCCCATCGATCTACCCGGTTGTGCTGGACCACTAATAGCTAACATACCGCCATTAGTGCCCCGGTTCCCGTCCGTCCCTTTCTTTGGGCAGTTCTTTGCCATGTGGTCAATTGACCCACACATAAAGCATCCGTGATTCTTTTTCTGACTTGGATAGTTAGGCGAGATGTGCCTTTCCTGTCCACAGTTGTAGCATACGGCCTTCCCCTTGAGACAGACTCCTAAGTGAGTCTTCCCACAGGTCTTGTAGGCCTCCATCCTCCTCTTTGGGTCTCCTTGCTTCACTCTGGTATTCCAAGAGTTGAACATTTTCCTCTTCTATCACTCGCCACTACCACTTGTTCCTTCGACCTTTACTCCCCCATCCACTTTCCCTTTGCTCTTCTTATCCTTATGGTATTGGCTCAGAGCCTCACTACCACCTTCAGCGATTATCGCCATCTCTAAAATCGTTCCAAATAAAGCCAGGGTTTCAAGCTCTGCTCGAACCGTCGCGCCTTCCTAACCTCGGTGTCGACTTGGTGTGGAGCGAACCTTGCCAGTTCATTAAACTTGGTTATGTATTGGGGAACCGTCATGTCCCCTTGTTTCAACTCGAGAAACTGCATCTCACTCCTTCCCTGCATGCTCGTGGGAAAGTAATTCTCGAAGAATATCTCCTTGAACCTCACCCACGTTAGATTCTCTATTCCGACCCTAGTCTGATTGGCTTCCCACCAAAAGTTGGCCTCTCCTTCATCATATAGATTGCAAAGGCAACCTTTTGGGCCTTATTGACATTTACTATCACAAATGTCTTCTTTATTTCTTTCACCCACGTTTGGGCTTTGATAGGGTCTATAATTCCTTTGAACTCCGGCGGACTTACGCTCTTAAAATCCTTAAAGGTAGTAGCTCGCGCTACTCCTAGATTTACGGGGATATTAGCCCCTATTCTATTAAATGTAGCTATTAAAAGATTAACAAACTCTTGCATAGGGTTAACCGGACCTACCTCCGGTTGATTTACATTAGCTCATTTATTACGTTGTACTCTTCTTAGCGGCATTTTACTGATACAATAAACAACACATTTCATTATTATTCCTTTCTTTATTAGTTATTATAAGATATTAAACAATAACTTCAACATCCATTGCTCATTAGGTTCCATAAAAATTCTTAGATTCATTCATTCATTATAGTATAATACTACATCATTTACATTACACAGCCTAAGCTGATTACATTACTTTCCGCTATTGCTTTCCAAAAATTGGGATTAACAAAAGACTACCCTTTACTATACAAAAGAGGATTTTACGTCACTACTAAGTACAAAATATTTACATACCTAAACTACTCTAGCTACTACTAGATTACATCTGCCTCAAGGCATTATCAAAATCTGTCTTGCCAAGACCGGCAATAATATCACGACTGATAGTATGTCGCGTCTTCCCTACCTCTACAGGATAACCAGCTACCTACTGCTGGAAATCTGTATGAGAACTCCTATGAATATAGGACATTCTCCCTATCTTTTGTTGTTTGGTTTTTAACTCCTCCTCGAACTCAAAAACCTCATGTTTCGGCTCATGGACTTTGTCCTTGGCCAAAATCCTCTCGTCGTGTTCCTGCTCCCACATGGACTCCACGTCCGTCTTGTCCTCTATAATAGCTCGGAGCTCTGCCTTCAGCTCCTTAACCTCCTGACAGTAATGGATATTTATATCCAAAACTTACTTGAATAACAACATCATTGAATCCCCAGGAGCCATCTCCGCTGTTATAGCTATCGGGTTGAAAGATACTACCTCCACCTCCTTTTCTATCATACCATCGAATACTGACATGAGGTCAGGATCCTCTGAGTCTCCAGACTTAATAACAATTAGCTCAGGCTCTGCCGCTATGGGGTTCGGTATAACCTCTATCTGGTTAAGCGACTCTTCACTAACTACTTGCACATCTAACTGTATTCCATTTACACCTGACATCTACACAAAATAATTAAGTTGATTAGTACACGTCAGTAGAATAATAAAAGCACATAACATAATCATAATGCATTTTTATAAGGTTATTTTCTTCTTTTACTTCTTTGACTTCTCTTAAGGTTATGACTTAAGGTTTTTAATCCCCCCTTAAGTTTTATAACCTAATGCTTTGATACCAACCTGTGATGTCCCCAAATCCAAGTATCTTTCAACCCGACATATGGTGCAACAAGGTACTACCATTCACACATACATTCATTTGAAAAGTCTCAAAAGAACGAATATGTCTTCTATATGTATTCAAAATAATATTAACATTCCCCCATGTTCTTTATAATCGTTACATTGTTCTTGTCATAATATCAAATATATTACAATCATTCACCCTATACTATTACATAAGTATTTTACGGGTTCTTCTTCGCCTTGCCTTTATCCTTACCGGAGCCTTCGGTCCATTCGATCTTAGCTATGTTCATATGGTTCAAGCAAGAGTGAGTATTACTAGCTCAGCAAGTACAACAATTCTAATAAATAACATGCTTGAAACATAGGAATCATATATCTTCAATAACTAAATAATAGTTAAGAAGTACTATCGATAATTCAAAATAGCAATTCTTTTCCTTCAAAACGTTTTACAACAACAGTACTCACTAAAACATCAATTTCGGTCCATGACCTTGAGCATTTCATAAGTTCTTTTGAAAAGGAAATCCAGGCACTAAGTTCGTAAGTTCGACATTACTTACGAGCACGTCTAGGTGATCAGCAGCCTATTGTAAGACCCCAACTTTTTTTAATAAAGATGATTTTTCTATAAATATCATTTTTGAATATTATGGAATGAATTTGATATAATGTTATAGTTGTGGGTAATATTTATAAATTTTGCTAAGTATGCAAGTTGTTATAAAATATTTGATTCGGCAGGGAATATTCTTTTTGTCGGGAATATTCGTACAACGGTACAATCATTGGTGGACCCCACAACGAAATTATTGTCAAATTAAGAAAACGACAAAAATATTTTAGAAATAACGACAGAGGTGTTATTTTTAAAACTGTTGAACTACCCGGTAGTAAAAGTACAGTAATACGCGTGATTGCATAGTAGCACACGGTATTGATTATTGATGTTTACGTGAGAAGTCACTCAGTTATACTCAATTATTGTTACAGTAATTGCTGCATCATATCCCTCATATTATTGATTCGATTATTGTCAGAGTATCATCTGCATTATATGTTATATTATTAAACCAATAATTGAGACGACAAAGTAATTCATATTATTAAATTGCAATATTTATAATGTCTAGAAGTTCTGTCAATGAGAGGTTTGGTCACCTAATTTCGCGCCAATAGGGAAAAATCCTTATTGGAAGGCCCCCTCTTTCCTGGGAACAACCTGGTTGCTAAATATTGTTAGTTATAATATTAATGATGAATAAGTTCGTGTTGATTAAAGATGAATTTGATAGTTTCATTGTGTTGGGATTATTTGTGTTAGTAGAAATTGACATCTATTCCGATGATAATTGATGTCTGGAGGTTATATTGTTCAATCGGGTATTCGGGGAACTTTTCGTGTCGGAGTACTATTCACGAGTTACTATTCACCCGGTTACTATTCACTCTAGTATTATGCATTCGGGTATTTGGGTACAATATTATTCCATGAGGAGATATGCTAATTTTTCAGACCGTTGGTTGAAGCTATATTAGTGAATCAATATGGACCGCTGGTGAAAAGTTATAATAATGAATCAATATGGATCGCTGGTTTAAAGTTTTAATAGTAAATCAGTATGGACCGTTGTTTTAAGTTTTAATAGTAAATCAATCTGAACCGTCCGTTTAAAAAATAAATCAATTTGGACCGTTCAGGAATTAGTTTTTATTCAATCCATTCTTCTATAAATAGAAGCTCATTCCCTCATTATTTCTTACGAATTCACTGAAACTCTAGAGAGAGAAATTATGGAGAGAAAGAAGAAGAGTATTCTGCTACTTCACTACTTCGATATCCAGTGTCTTTTACGGTAAGGGATGTTATTCTTTCTTATTCATGAAGAGAACTTCTGTTATTCCATTCTTTATTATTTTGTTGGAATAACCTGTATACGTGGCATACCCTATACTTGGTGAAATCCTTATGTTATTCCATTCTTTATTATTCTGTTGGAATATCATGTCTGTGCGTTTTACACCGGACCTGGTGTGACAACCCGAGAATTTAGACAATTTATTAAAATATTAAATGATTGATTTAAGGTCAAATATTAGACCTAGACAGAAAATAAGTGTATGCGTTTGATGATATTGGGAATAAATTTTGAGGATTTCAAAATTCGGTGAAGGATATAGGTGAATTATTCAGGATTAAGTGTTTATGTGATTAAGTTCTGTGAATATGGTTATGTTCTGTGTTCAGAATGTGATTAAGGGTCATGGGTTGACCAAATAAATTATATCTGTGATGACAAACCCTAAGTATATTTTAAGAACTTTAACTTTCAGTTAGAAAACCCTAACGTCTGATAAGAAACCCTATAAATCGGTTCTGGAAACCCTAGTTTCTGTTCCGGGAGTTCGAAATCCTAATTCGGATATTAAAACCCCTAGATTGGGAATGCAATGTGTGTACAAGGTTAAACGTCATTAATTAGGAAAAACCCTAATTAATTACTGGAAATTCTAATTGATTATTAGAAAACTCTAATACCAGATCTGAAACCCTAATTTCAGATTTTGGTAATTTGAATCCCTAATCCGGGAATAGAAAGGATAATTATAATGCGTATGTGGTATTATTATAATACTAAATTAGCGAAAGGCTTAATTATTAGCAAACCCTAAATTTAAATTTTGAAAACCCTAATATCGGGATTTGAAACCCTAATTTTACAATTAGGAAAAATGAAAGTGTTAATTTAATACTTTTATGTTAATTAGAATATATTAATTCTAATTTTTAAGATTTAGTAATTTGAAAACCCTAATATAATTACGAGAGTTAATTTCTATTTTAGAAAATTAATTTTCTATTAGAAACCCTAATTAAAAACCCTAATGACCATTTTTGAACCCTAATTGTTCAGTGGTGGATTTAATTGTTAAATTAGCAATGTTAATTAGGAAATATAAATTCTAATTGTCAAGTTATTAGAAACCCTAATCTATTTAGGAAATCTAATTTCTAAAATTGAAAGATTATTTCTATTCAAAACCCTAAATTATGGGATATAAATTATAATGTACAATTGTGACCCTAAGTGCTTATTTAGCAATTTTAATTAGGATAAATTGATCCTAATTAGCAAAGAATAATTTATAACTAGGAAATTATGATATAATTAGGAAGCCCTAATTATAATTTAGAAATCAAAGCTTTCTATTTTAAAATTTAATTAGAAAATTTTTTTTAATCCAAGTTGCTAAATATTTGAGGGTTAAAAATCTAAACCCTAAATTTGTCCAAACCTTAAATCTTAGTATGCTCAAACCCTAAACCCTAAGGGTTTCATCAAATGAGAAAATCTAGAAATTTAAGGAAATGACAAAAATACCCTTTGTGCATTATTTATATTGTATCTTGAAAATCTTGCCAAATCAAGAGTTAGTGGCCAACTCAATTGACTTTGTGCAACCTACAAATCCAGCAATCAGCCTATGTTAGCAGACAAGCAAGCTAGTGCATTGAATCAAGAATTATATAATGGTTTTGGAGAGAGAAAATGCACAAAAATATAGACACATTCATTTCTTGCTCTTACCAACTATCTCTCTCACCAAACTTCGAAATGTATTGCTAGATCAGTCCCAAAATCCAGCCCCACGTGTATCAGAACAACATCAAGGATCAAGAATCAAAAATTAAGCATAAAAGGTATAAATCTCAAAATCTAGAAATCCTTCGATTCTTTGTTAAATGTTGCAATTAATTGTTCAAAGATGTGTATTAAGGTGTCAATTGATGTTCTGGGTTGATAGATCATGAACCCATAACATCAAAGTGCACGAATTTAAAGTTTTTCAAAATCTGGAAATCTGGAAATTTTTCATTTTCAGCCAAATGTCAGACACCATAGATCCGTGTGAGTTATGTATTTTTGATGTTTAAAACTTGTAATATGTAGCCTGAGATGTGATCTTTAAGGTGCAAAAAGAATCAGACCCATATCTATTACAGATCACAAGATATAAACGGTCAAAATCCGTTGACCGAACTGCCTAAATCGCGAACCCAGAACTCGTAAAGAACAGTGTCCGTGTCCTACTTTGAACGGACATATCTTGTTCATTCTGTGATGTTTTTGTGTTATTATGATTGATAGTTGTAGTACTACATGTTGTCTACAAACTGGAGTTGATAGATCACATAAATCGAACATAGAATGAAAGTTATAAGGATCCAAAGTGGGTACCTTCGATTCTGGTAAACCCAGAAAAATGAAGAAAATGTTTGTCAGAATGTTTGGAAGCTTAGAACTCGCTGTTATGTTGTTGTTTGGTTATAGAATTGGTATATAATTATAGTACTACATTAGTACTACAACATCAAAGTTTTTACAAGGCCAGAAACGCAATAATCAAGGAGTTAAACCCGGTCAAACCATGTCCCTCGCCCACTGCCGGAAAAATCTGGAAATCCTCAAGAACACCTATAGCGACAGAAAGTGTCGCTATAGGCCTTTAGGGACAGTTTTATTATTATTTTCCGGAAAATTATTAAAAAATTAGAAAAAAATTGGTTTTTAATTATTAAAAATACATAATAAATTATGAAAAATTATTTTAAATTCTGAAAAATAGTTTTTAACTATTTTGTGTATATTTCGAAAATATTTAATATTTTTAGAATATAAATGGTATTTATTTATTTAATTATAATATTAAATAAATGATTTAAAAATGGTTTTAATTCATGAAAAATCATGAAAAAAATATATTATGGTATAAGAAGATATTTTAAGTTATTTTTGATAACTTTTGATATTTTGGCATAAAAATATTAATATTTTAATATTAATATCAATGATCGGATAATGGATTTAAGTGTTTCAAAATCTTATAAAAATGATTTTAAGGTATTAAAAATACTCTATGATATTATAATTATATTATAATATTATGTAATAATTTTCATTAATATTTTATATTAAATGAATATTAATGATTAAGGAATTATGTGGTATTTAATTCATTTAAATATGGTTTTAAGGATTGAAAAATATTGATAAATGGTAATAATTATCCGAAAACTATTACAAGCCTAGGAAAAATGTTTTGTCTGATTAGAAATTATCTGTGATAATGGTTAAGTGGTTAAACAGAGTTTAATTGAACTTAAACTCGATAAAAGTTCGACTAGACCATCGGGATGATAGAATTGTGTCGGTTTCAACTCAGACTGCAATAGTTTGACTTGATACCTAGTCTTATGTGCTGTAAAGACTGATAGGGTTATGTGCTAATGTGTTTAGGTTATTCTGTGGATATAAATATAACAGTAATATACTGTGATGATATTATTCTAATATTAGAGATCTATATTATTAATATTAGGTCTTCAGGTAAAGCGTTATAAATTGCGTTGCGGTAATCAACGGTGCAGGCAAGTTTTTCAGTTCTATTATGTTTGTGGATGGAATGTGGCTATGTGTTAAATTACATATCATGCTCTATGAATTGTTAAAATTCAAAATATGACTAAGTTAATTGGGTTAAGGAACTCAATCATTATGTGATTACATGTTGTATGATGTAACTCGATAAATTAGAAATGTATAATGCATGAATTAATGTTTTGTAAGAAATTATTGATGCATGTAGGATATGCATAGTAAAGAATATATGTTGCCTGCAGATATGCATATTAAAGGAAATGTAGTGCATATAGAATTGTGTGCTATGTGAAACATTATAGATTATTAAATTTGCTGGGCTGTCGAGCTCAATCTTGCAAACATAAACTTTTTGCAGGTTAATGATGTTAGACAATATTGTTTGCTATACGGATGATGAAGATTGAGCGATGCATAAAATGAATACATTTTCTTGATTAAATGGTATAGATCTATGATTGATAGTTTTATCAAATGTAATTTTCAGCTATTTACAGTTTGAAATGTTGAATAGATAAATAAGGTTTATTTTGAATTGGGAATAGATATGATTCTTAAATAAATGAATCATCGATAGAAAAGATAATTCCAAGTTCAGCTTGGGATATCATGTGCAGCTACTTTGTAAAAGAAAAAAATAGTTTGATAAATGTGTTATAAAGATTAAGAATTGTATTTAACTTAAGGTTACTCGACCTTGGGGATAAGTGTGTAAAGTTTAATGTATAAACAATTTATGTTTATATCTTTCGCAAACAGTTATAGAAATAGTATACCGGATCCGAGGTGATTGGGACCTGGATTCGGGGCTAGTACAGTTGGTATCAGAGCTGTTGGTTATGAAGCTTAGGTCGGAATACCTAAGAGCAATAACCGCAGTGATTAGGATAAGTCTAACTCAAATAGAGTTAGTTGGTCGGTAAGATTCAAAGACGAATCTCGGCGAGTGTAAAGCACAGAGTTCCCTAACTCTGATAATAAAGTTGAACAGTAACGGTGAATAGATCGAGTCTAAAAGACTGAAAGTGCTGGAATAGGAGATCATAAAACAAAACGATCATAGGCATAGAAATAAATCGTAATATATACGATAAGATCACCCCGTGATCTGATAAAGGTTATGATATGGGAAAAGAATCAATCTTATGATTGAAAAGTTTACAGCAAGATGCTATGTGTAAGTTGTACTATGAAATGGTACTATGAAAACTCATAAAAGAGTTATGGATTATGAATACGGATTAAATTAAATTCGTATTATGAATGGGGGTTAAGATTAGGTGGGGATTTCAATGAGGACTCGTGTCAGCAACTGAGTTGTATGATTTCTTGTATGGGCGGGGAATTGTACTTGGTGTAAAAACTACTTAGTTGGTGGCATTGGTAATAATTGAAATGTTGTGTCACGCTAGTTATTATATATAGATAAATAGGTCATAGGTAGAGAATATAGGATTAAGTACGAGTTTTTAGAACTCATACTTATGTAACATTCTTGACGCATAGTTATATGAAATGTTTATGAGCCCCTCAACGAAAGGACGCCAAAGGTCAGACTAGGGTAAGTTCGTGAACTCATATAATTGTGGTCATGTTATGAACTCATAAGTGTGGTTTTATAATCTGGGTATACTTATGTGTGAATGGAGAATTGAGAAAAAAAAAATAATAGATGGAGAGATAAGAGAAGAGAATTTAATTATTATTGATAGGTCAATGCCAGTTATTTCGGCTAGATCGAGAATGAAAACTTGATAGGTTAGAGAAGAGAAGAGAAGCAAATAGAATTTGAAATCATAGTATATTGTTGTTAAATCAAAATCTTGATTCTAAGACTGAGAATAATCACCTTTTAAATAAAGGAAATATTTTATTGGGTGTGAATTTGATCTTGGCACGCGTTTTGAGTATCTTTGATAGATACCCAAGAAGTTTGAGTATCTCTGATAGATACCCGAGAAGTTTGAGTATCTTTGATAGATACCCGAGAAGTTTGAGTATCTTTGATAGATACCCGAGAAAATAAGTTCAAGATCTTCTGTGATCGCTTAGTATAAAAGGTGTAAGGTGTAAGGTGAATTTCGGGGACGAAATTCTTAGAAGGAGGGTGAATGTGACAACCCGAGAATTTAGATAATTTATTAAAATATTAAATGATTGATTTAAGGTCAAATATTAAACCTAGACAGAAAATAAGTGTATGCGTTTGATGATATTGGGATTGAATTTTGAGGATTTCAAAATTCGGTGAAGGATATAGGTGAATTATTTAGGATTAAGTGTTTATGTGATTAAGTTCTGTGAATATGGTTATGTTCTGTGTTCAGAATGTGGTTAAGGGTCATGGGTTGACCAGATAAATTATATTTGTGACAAACCCTAAGTATATTTTAAGAACTTTAACTTTCAGTTAGAAAACCCTAACGTCTGATAAGAAACCCTATAAATCGGTTCTGGAAACCCTAGTTTCTGTTCTGGGAGTTCAAAATCCTAATTCGGATATTAAAAACCCTAGATTGGGAATGCAATGTGTGTACAAGGTTAAACGTCATTAATTAGGAAAAACCCTAATTAATTACTGAAAATTCTAATTGATTATTAGAAAACTCTAATACTAGATCTGAAAACCCTAATTTCAGATTTTGGAAATTTGAATCCCTAATCCGGGAATAGAAAGGATAATTATAATGCTTATGTGGTATTATTATAATACTAAATTAGCGAAATGCTTAATTATTAGCAAACCCTAAATTTAAATTTTGAAAACCCTAATATCGGGATTTGAAACCCTAATTTTATAATTAAGGAAAACGAAAGTGTTAATTTAATACTTTTATGTTAATTAGAATATATTAATTCTAATTTTTAAGATTTAGTAATTAGAAAACCCTAATCTAATTACGAGAGTTAATTTCTATTTTAGAAAATTAATTTTCTATTAGAAACCCTAATTTGTGGGATTGAAAACCCTAATGACCATTTTTGAACCCTAATTGTTCAGTGGTGGATTTAATTGCTAAATTAGCAATGTTAATTAGGAAATATAAATTCTAATTGTCAAGTTATTAGAAACCCTAATCTATTTAGGAAATCTAATTTCTAAAATTGAAAGATTATTTTCTATTCAAAACCGTAAATTATGGGATATAAATTATAATGTACAATTGTGACCCTAAGTGCTTATTTAGCAATTTTAATTAGGATAAATTGATACTAATTAGCAAAGAATGATTTATAACTAGGAAATTACGATATAATTAGGAAGCCCTAATTATAATTTAGAAATCAAAGTTTTCTATTTTAAAATTTAATTAGAAAATTTTTTTTAATCCAAGTTGCTAAATATTTGAGGGTTAAAAATCTAAACCCTAAATTTGTCCAAACCTTAAATCTTAGTATGCTCAAACCCTAAACCCTAAGGGTTTCATCAAATGAGAAAATCTAGAAATTTAAGGAAATGACAAAAATGCCCTTTGTGCATTATTTATATTGTAGCTTGAAAATCTTGTCAAATCAAGAGTTGGTGGCCAACTCAATTGACTTTGTGCAACCTACAAATCCAGCAATCAGTCTATGTTAGCAGCCAAGCAAGCTAGTGCATTGAATCAAGAATTATATAATGTTTTTGGAGAGAGAAAATGCACAAAAATATAGCCACATTCATTTCTTGCTCTCACCAACAATCTCTCTCACCAAACTTCGAAATGTATTGCTAGATCAGTCCCAAAATCCAGCCCCACGTGTATCAGAACAACATCAAGGATCAAGAATCAAAAATTAAGCATAAAAGGTATAAAATCTCAAAATCTAGAAATCCTTCGATTCTTTGTTAAATGTTGCAATTGATTGTTCAAAGATGTGTATTAAGGTGCCAATTGATGTTCTAGGTTGATAAATCATGAACCCATAACACCAAAGTTCACGAATTTAAAGTTTTTCAAAATCTGGAAATCTGGAAATTTTTCATTTTCAGCCAAATGTCAAACACCATAGATCCGTGTGTATTATGTATTTTTGATGTTTAAAACTTGTAATATGTAGCCTGAGATGTGATCTTTAAGGTGCAAAAAGAATCAGACCCATATCTATTACAGATCACAAGATATAAACGGTCAAAACCCGTTGACCGAACTGCCTAAATCGCGAACCCAGAACTCGTAAAGAACAGTGTCCGTGGCCTACTTTGACCGGACATATCTTGTTCATTCTATGATGTTTTATTGTTATTATGATTGATAGTTGTAGTACTACATGTTGTCTACAAACTGGAGTTGATAGATCACATAAATCGAACATAGAATGAAAGTTATAAGGACCCAAAGTGGGTACCTTCGATTTTGGTAAACCCAGAAAAATGAAGAACATGTTTGTCAGAATGTTTGGAAGCTTAGAACTCGCTGTTATGTTGTTGTTTGGTTATAGAATTGGTATATAATTATAGTACTACATTAGTACTACAACATCAAAGTTTTTACAAGGCCAGAAACGCAATAATCAAGGAGTTAAACCCGGTCAAACCATGTCCCTCGCCCACTGCCGGAAAAATCTTGAAATCCTCAAGAACACCTATAGCGACAGAAAGTGTCGCTATAGGCCTTTAGGGACAGTTTTATTATTATTTTCCGGAAAATTATTAAAAAATTAGAAAAAAATTGGTTTTTAATTATTAAAAATACATAATAAATTATGAAAAATTATTTTAAATTCTGAAAAATAGTTTTTAACTATTTTGTGTATATTTCGAAAATATTTAATATTTTTAGAATATAAATGGTATTTATTTATTTAATTATAATATTAAATAAATGATTTAAAAATGGTTTTAATTCATGAAAAATCATGAAAAAAATATATTATGGTATAAGAAAATATTTTAAGTTATTTTTGATAACTTTTGATATTTTGGCATAAAAATATTAATATTTTAATATTAATATCAATGATCGGATAATGGATTTAAGTGTTTCAAAATCTTATAAAAATGATTTTAAGGTATTAAAAATACTCTATGATATTATAATTATATTATAATATTATGTAATGATTTTCATTAATATTTTATATTAAATGAATATTAATGATTAAGGAATTATGTGGTATTTAATTCATTTAAATATGGTTTTAAGGATTGAAAAATATTGATAAATGGTAATAATTATCCGAAAACTATTACGAGCCTAGGAAAAATGTTTTGTCTGATTAGAAATTATCTGTGATAATGGTTAAGTGGTTAGACAGAGTTTAATTGAACTTAAACTCGATAAAAGTTCGACTAGACCATCGGGATGATAGAATTGTGTCGGTTTCAACTCAGACTGCAATAGTTTGACTTGATACCTAGTCTTATGTGCTGTAAAGACTGATAGGGTTATGTGCTAATGTGTTTAGGTTATTCTGTGGATATAAATATAACAGTAATATACTGTGATGATATTATTCTAATATTAGAGATCTATATTATTAATATTAGGTCTTCAGGTAAAGCGTTATAAATTGCGTTGCGGTAATCAACGGTGCAGGCAAGTTTTTCAGTTCTATTATGTTTTTGGATGGAATGTGGCTATGTGTTAAATTACATATCATGCTCTATGAATTGTTAAAATTCAAAATATGACTAAGTTAATTGGGTTAAGGAACTCAATCATTATGTGATTACATGTTGTATGATGTAACTCGATAAATTAGAAATGTATAATGCATGAATTAATGTTTTGTAAGAAATTATTGATGCATGTAGGATATGCATAGTAAAGAATATATGTTGCCTGCAGATATGCATATTAAAGGAAATGTAGTGCATATAGAATTGTGTGCTATGTGAAACATTATAGATTATTAAATTTGCTGGGCTGTCGAGCTCAATCTTGCAAACATAAACTTTTTGCAGGTTAATGATGTTAGACAATATTATTTGCTATACGGATGATGAAGATTGAGCGATGCATAAAATGAATACATTTTCTTGATTTAGAAATGGTATAGATCTATGATTGATAGTTTTATCAAATGTAATTTTCAGCTATTTACAGTTTGAAATGTTGAATAGATAAATAAGGTTTATTTTGAATTGGGAATAGATATGATTCTTAAATAAATGAATCATCGATAGAAAAGATAATTCCAAGTTCAGCTTGGGATATCATGTGCAGCTACTTTGTAAAAGAAAAAAATAGTTTGATAAATGTGTTATAAAGATTAAGAATTGTATTTAACTTAAGGTTACTCGACCTTGGGGATAAGTGTGTAAAGTTTAATGTATAAACAATTTATGTTTATATCTTTCGCAAACAGTTATAGAAATAGTATACCGGATCCGAGGTGATTGGGACCTGGATTCGGGGCTAGTACAGTTGGTATCAGAGCTGTTGGTTATGAAGCTTAGGTCGGAATACCTAAGACCAATAACTGCAGTGATTAGGATAAGTCTAACTCAAATAGAGTTAGTTGGTCGGTAAGATTCAAAGACGAATCTCGGCGAGTGTAAAGCACAGAGTTCCCTAACTCTGATAATAAAGTTGAACAGTAACGGTGAATAGATCGAGTCTAAAAGACTGAAAGTGCTGGAATAGGAGATCATAAAACAAAACGATCATAGGCATAGAAATAAATCGTAATATATACGATAAGATCACCCCGTGATCTGATAAAGGTTATGATATGGGAAAAGAATCAATCTTATGATTGAAAAGTTTACAGCAAGATGCTATGTGTAAGTTGTACTATGAAATGGTACTATGAAAACTCATAAAAGAGTTATGGATTATGAATACGGATTAAATTAAATTCGTATTGTGAATGGGGGTTAAGATTAGGTGGGGATTTCAATGAGGACTCGTGTCAGCAACTGAGTTGTATGATTTCTTGTATAGGCGGGGAATTGTACTTGGTGTAAAAACTACTTAGTTGGTGGCATTGGTAATAATTGAAATGTTGTGTCACGCTAGTTATTATATATAGATAAATAGGTCATAGGTAGAGAATATAGGATTAAGTACGAGTTTTTAGAACTCATACTTATGTAACATTCTTGACGCATAGTTATATGAAATGTTTATGAGCCCCTCAACGAAAGGACGCTAAAGGTCAGACTAGGGTAAGTTCGTGAACTCATATAATTGTGGCCATGTTATGAACTCATAAGTGTGGTTTTATAATCTGGGTATACTTATGTGTGAATGGAGAATTGAGAAAAAAAAAATAATAGATGGAGAGATAAGAGAAGAGAATTTAATTATTATTGATAGGTCAATGCCAGTTATTTCGGCTAGATCGAGAATGAAAACTTGATAGGTTAGAGAAGAGAAGAGAAGCAAATAGAATTTGAAATCATAGTATTTTGTTGTTAAATCAAAATCTTGATTCTAAGACTGAGAATAATCACCTTTTAAATAAAGGAAATATTTTATTGGGTGTGAATTTGATCTTGGCACGCGTTTTGAGTATCTTTGATAGATACCCGAGAAGTTTGAGTATCTCTGATAGATACCCGAGAAGTTTGAGTATCTTTGATAGATACCCGAGAAGTTTGAGTATCTTTGATAGATACCCGAGAAAATAAGTTCAAGATCTTGTGTGATCGCTTAGTATAAAAGGTGTAAGGTGTAAGGTGAATTTCGGGGACGAAATTCTTAGAAGGAGGGTGAATGTGACAACCCGAGAATTTAGATAATTTATTATAATATTAAATGATTGATTTAAGGTCAAATATTAAACCTAGACAGAAAATAAGTGTATGCGTTTGATGATATTGGGATTGAATTTTGAGGATTTCAAAATTCGGTGAAGGATATAGGTGAATTATTTAGGATTAAGTGTTTATGTGATTAAGTTCTGTGAATATGGTTATGTTCTGTGTTCAGAATGTGGTTAAGGGTCATGGGTTGACCAGATAAATTATATCTGTGACAAACCCTAAGTATATTTTAAGAACTTTAACGTTCAGTTAGAAAACCCTAACGTCTGATAAGAAACCCTATAAATCGGTTCTGGAAACCCTAGTTTCTGTTCTGGGAGTTCAAAATCCTAATTCGGATATTAAAAACCCTAGATTGGGAATGCAATGTGTGTACAAGGTTAAACGTCATTAATTAGGAAAAACCCTAATTAATTACTGAAAATTCTAATTGATTATTAGAAAACTCTAATACCAGATCTGAAAACCCTAATTTCAGATTTTGGAAATTTGAATCCCTAATCCGGGAATAGAAAGGATAATTATAATGCGTATGTGGTATTATTATAATACTAAATTAGCGAAATGCTTAATTATTAGCAAACCCTAAATTTAAATTTAGAAAACCCTAATATCGGGATTTGAAAGCCTAATTTTATAATTAAGGAAAACGAAAGTGTTAATTTAATACTTTTATGTTAATTAGAATATATTAATTCTAATTTTTAAGATTTAGTAATTAGAAAACCCTAATCTAATTACGAGAGTTAATTTCTATTTTAGAAAATTAATTTTCTATTAGAAACCCTAATTTGTGGGATTGAAAACCCTAATGACCATTTTTGAACCCTAATTGTTCAGTGGTGGATTTAATTGCTAAATTAGCAATGTTAATTAGGAAATATAAATTCTAATTGTCAAGTTATTAGAAACCCTAATCTATTTAGGAAATCTAATTTCTAAAATTGAAAGATTATTTTCTATTCAAAACCGTAAATTATGGGATATAAATTATAATGTACAATTGTGACCCTAAGTGCTTATTTAGCAATTTTAATTAGGATAAATTGATACTAATTAGCAAAGAATGATTTATAACTAGGAAATTACGATATAATTAGGAAGCCCTAATTATAATTTAGAAATCAAAGTTTTCTATTTTAAAATTTAATTAGAAAATTTTTTTTAATCCAAGTTGCTAAATATTTGAGGGTTAAAAATCTAAACCCTAAATTTGTCCAAACCTTAAATCTTAGTATGCTCAAACCCTAAACCCTAAGGGTTTCATCAAATGAGAAAATCTAGAAATTTAAGGAAATGACAAAAATGCCCTTTGTGCATTATTTATATTGTAGCTTGAAAATCTTGTCAAATCAAGAGTTGGTGGCCAACTCAATTGACTTTGTGCAACCTACAAATCCAGCAATCAGTCTATGTTAGCAGCCAAGCAAGCTAGTGCATTGAATCAAGAATTATATAATGTTTTTGGAGAGAGAAAATGCACAAAAATATAGCCACATTCATTTCTTGCTCTCACCAACAATCTCTCTCACCAAACTTCGAAATGTATTGCTAGATCAGTCCCAAAATCCAGCCCCACGTGTATCAGAACAACATCAAGGATCAAGAATCAAAAATTAAGCATAAAAGGTATAAAATCTCAAAATCTAGAAATCCTTCGATTCTTTGTTAAATGTTGCAATTGATTGTTCAAAGATGTGTATTAAGGTGCCAATTGATGTTCTAGGTTGATAAATCATGAACCCATAACACCAAAGTTCACGAATTTAAAGTTTTTCAAAATTTGGAAATCTGGAAATTTTTCATTTTCAGCCAAATGTCAAACACCATAGATCCGTGTGTATTATGTATTTTTGATGTTTAAAACTTGTAATATGTAGCCTGAGATGTGATCTTTAAGGTGCAAAAAGAATCAGACCCATATCTATTACAGATCACAAGATATAAACGGTCAAAACCCGTTGACCGAACTGCCTAAATCGCGAACCCAGAACTCGTAAAGAACAGTGTCCGTGTCCTACTTTGACCGGACATATCTTGTTCATTCTATGATGTTTTATTGTTATTATGATTGATAGTTGTAGTACTACATGTTGTCTACAAACTGGAGTTGATAGATCACATAAATCGAACATAGAATGAAAGTTATAAGGACCCAAAGTGGGTACCTTCGATTCTGGTAAACCCAGAAAAATGAAGAACATGTTTGTCAGAATGTTTGGAAGCTTAGAACTCGCTGTTATGTTGTTGTTTGGTTATAGAATTGGTATATAATTATAGTACTACAGTAGTACTACAACATCAAAGTTTTTACAAGGCCAGAAACGCAATAATCAAGGAGTTAAACCCGGTCAAACCATGTCCCTCGCTCACTGCCGGAAAAATCTGGAAATCCTTAAGAACACCTATAGTGACAGAAAGTGTCGCTATAGGCCTTTAGCGACAGTTTTATTATTATTTTCCGGAAAATGATTAAAAAATTAGAAAAAAAATTAGTTTTTAATTATTAAAAATACATAATAAATTATGATAAATTATTTTAAAGTCTGAAAAATAGTTTTTAACTATTTTGTGTATATTTCGAAAATATTTAATATTTTTGGAATATAAATGGTATTTATTTATTTAATTATAATATTAAATAAATGATTTAAAAATGGTTTTAATTCATGAAAAATCATGAAAAATTATATTATGGTATAAGAAAATATTTTAAGTTATTTTTGATGACTTTTGATATTTTGGTATGAAAATATTAATATTTTAATATTAATATCAATGATCGGATAATGGATTTAAGTGTTTCAAAATCTTATGAAAATGATTTTAAGGTATTAAAAATACTTTGTGATATTATAATTATATTATAATATTATGTAATGATTTTCATAAATATTTTATATTAAATGAATATTAATGATTAAGGAATTATGTGGTATTTAATTCATTTAAATACGGTTTTAAGGATTGAAAAATATTGATAAATGGTAATAATTATCCGAAAACTATTACGAGCCTAGGAAAAATGTTTTGTCTGATTAGAAATTATCTGTGATAATGGTTAAGTGGTTAGACAGAGTTTAATTGAATTTAAACTCGATAAAAGTCCGACTAGACCGTCGAGATGATAGAATTGTGTCGGTTTCAACTCAGACTGCAATAGTTTGACTTGATACCTAGTCTTATGTGCTGTAAAGAATGATAGGGTTATGTGGTAATGTGCTTAGGTTATTTTATGGATATAAATATAACAGTAATATACTGTGATGATATTATTCTAATATTGGAGATCTATATTATTAATATTAGGTCTTCGGGTAAAGCGTTATAAATTGTGTTGAGGTAATCAATGGTGCAGACAAGTTTTTCAGTTCTATTATGTTTGTGGATGGAATGTGGCTATGTGTTAAATTACATATCATGCTCTATGAATTGTTAAAAGTCAAAATATGACTAAGTTAATTGGGTTAAGGAACTCAATCAATATGTGATTACATGTTGTATGATGTAACTCGATAAATTAGAAATGTATAATGCATGAATTAATGTTTTGTAAGAAATTATTGATGCATGTAGGATATGCATAGTAAAGAATATATGTTGCATGCAGATATGCATATTAAAGGAAATGTAGTGCATATAGAATTGTGTGCTATGTGAAACATGATAGATTGTTAAATTTGCTGGGCTGTCGAGCTCAATCTTGCAAACATAAACTTTTTACAGGTTAATGATGTTAGACAATATTATTTGATATACGGATGATGAAGATTGAGCGATGCATAAAATGAATACATTTTCTTGATTTAAAAATGGTATAGATCTATGATTGATAGTTTTATCAAATGTAATTTTCAACTATGTACAGTTTGAAATGTTGAATAAATAAATAAGGTTTATTTTGAATTGAGAATAGATATGATTCTTAAATAAATGAATCATCGATAGAAAAGATAATGCCAAGTTCAGCTTGGGATATCATGTGCAGCTACTTTGTAAAAAAAAATAGTTTGATAAATGTGTTATAAAGATTATGAATTGTATTTAAGTTAAGGTTACTCGACCTTGGGGATAAGTGTGTAAAGTTTAATGTATAAACAATTTATGTTTATATCTTTCGCAAACAGTTATAGAAATAGTATACCGGATCCGAGGTGATTGGGACCTGGATTCGGGGCTACTACACCTGGTTCCGTCTTTATTATTCTGTTGGAATAACCTATATACGCGGACTCCCCTATACTTGGTGAAATCCTTATGTTATTCTATTCTTTATTATTTCGTTGGAATATCCTGTCTGTGCGTTTTACACCGGACCTAGTTTCGTCTTTATTATTTTGTTGGAATAACCTATATACGCGGACTCCCCTATACTTGGTGAAATCCTTATGTTATTCCATTCTTTATTATTCTATTGGAATATCCTATCTGTGCGTTTTACGCCGGACCTAGTTCCGTATTTATTATTATGTTGGAATAACTTGCATGTGTTATCTATCACATGTCTGGTGATTTCTTTTGTAATTCCATTCCTTATTATACTCTGTTGGTTAAAGTTCTGACTTCTATACTCCATAAAATTAGTGGAATATCATTAATATTTGCGCTTCATCCAGTATCTTTTTATGGAAATATTCTTCTGAGCATTCTTGAATTTTATTCTACAAAGAAGTATCATGTTGACAATTTGGACGTTATTAGTTCCTGGATAAACTAATTCTTGAACTTGTTTTATTGAATTCTTATATCATTGTCATCATCCGCATGTTTATATTTTTTAAAGTCATCTGTGGCTTGTAGTGCAAGATGGACTTGGTATGATTATGACCAGAGATTATTCGGTATAATCATGACCGTAATGTTAAAATGATGTGTTAAAAGTCCTCATTGGCCCGTAGTGCATTGATGGACAGTTGTTGGCATGATCATGACCATTGATGAATACACGAATATCCTTGGCTCGTAGTGCGTGGATAATTTGAGGTCGTGACCCTAATGAATATCCTTGGTCGTAGTGCAGGGATGATGTGGATTATTTATTAAGCTAAGTCTCAGCGATAAAAGTGATGAAAAACTCTTTAAATCATAAAAGATAGTAGATTTTATTCTCTACTTGACTCTTTTAATGGATTGCTTATTCCGCTACAGTTAAAGTTTTTATCTATTGTATTTTATCAATTTAACATTGTTGAAGGCTAATGATATTTATCCTGCATTATCTTAGTCATAATATTTCTTACTGGGCTAGTTGGGCTCATCCTTTCTTTCTCTGTTCTCTTCAGGAAATGAGAACGCAGCAGGGACTAGTCGGATAACGGAGTGATGGTCCAGATGATAGCATTAGTAGTCCTCACTATTCTATGAAATAGTGTGATAATAATTGTAATGAGGACTTATTCTTAGAGTGGATATTGTCTAGAAGACAATATTTGTATTAAAACTCACAGCTTTTGTTGTATATTTAAGATTGTATTTGTATTCTATACCATGTATCTGGCGACCCAAGATGGGTGATGTATACCTATTTTGGAGGCGTCACACCTATAGTACTCTATATTGTTCAATACTACATTAATTAAACGTGTGTACGTTTAAGTTGTAGCAACCTCACGTGCCTTTCGTTTGACCACAAAACATTTTTAGCATACTCAGTCTTCGTTTGAAAACCACACTAGTATAACTTGGTAGATCATTGACCATGCTTGATAGAAACATAACATAAGTCTAGCCGAAAGAACTGGCTTTGACTTCTTCATACAAGACATCATGCGTAAGGATACATGAATTACAAAGCTTGTCCAGACTGAACTGGAACAAGGGTTAGAATACTTGCCTTTAGCTTCTGCTACAGTTATAATACATTCTCATTTAAGTCTTTAAGTCTCTTCTGTAATTGATAACATCACATAACACATTAGGTCAAGAATGAACATACATGGTTCCTAATGTATCTTACCCTTCGTCCAATCTAATTATGACTTAGATTTGTTATAATTGGTTCCGACTTTTCGTTGCGTCATTCTTACATTCACATTACGTTCATGTTTGATTACTTATCTTCAACCTTTAGACAACATAATTAAGGTTTAACAATGTCTTAAACCCTGTTCATCAAGCTTTAGTTCATTTCTAAAGAGTTACTATTCATGTCATACTTGTAAACCTTTTTCAATGTCCAAACCCTAGGATTGGCGTTGCAGCACCGGTCATAGCTCTTCAACTCGCGCTACGGCGCGGGTTAGCAGTAACTATCATCCAGACTTGGCGCTGCGGCGCCACACTTAACCCTCATATTCGTGCTACGGCGTAACTCTGCAGTATATCATTGAATTGTATATGGCGCTGCAGTGCCACCAATATACCTTGGGTTGGTGCCGCGGTGCCAACTCTGTGTACCAGAAAAATTTGACAGACTTTTAACTTAGCGAAATTCCCGAACGCACAACTTCTTCGTTATAAGTCCGAATTGGCTCGTTCAAAAGCCTACGGTTCACAAATTACATACTCTACGCGTTCATGCAAGAATTTTATCTATTTGACTTCTTTTTCTAAAATTTCACCCATTAGTTCATTTTTAACGAAAACGATAATTGTTCGTGAACGTTCAACGCTCATTTCTTTGTTCTAAGTCAGAATTCGGTCATTTTTGAGTCTGCAACTCTATAATGCCAAATATGACTTGTCTACATCGAAAACCAACATTTCTGAGTTCAAACACAAAATACGACTTTAATTCCGAGAATTTCACGAATTCGACGATTATCGTCCAATCTTGTGAATTCCGGCGAAACTTCATTACTAACGATATGATCATCGTTCTAAATGGATTCTAACTATCATATGAACATTTTAAATCACTTATTACATCAACTTATTTTCAAGATAAGTTTTGACTTATTCATCATAAGCTCATGACTTCACAACTAAAATTTTCATTCCTTATGACTTATTATAGGTTTAAGTCCTTTAATCAACATTCTCACATCTTATCAAACATACCAACTTCATATGGCAAACATATGACAAGTTCATCATAATTTTATAACTTATTTAGGTTCAAGTTACTTATTCATGACTTAATCGGCTTAAGTTCATTGCTTATTAAATCCTTACATGTTCTTAGGATACATGCCCATTAGACTACACTTCTCTTATCATCCTACAATGATAGAGATAGAAGATTATTAGATCATAAGATCATTACCTTTGATGATTAGCTTTCTTCTTTTTGGAAATCTCACAAAGAAAGTTGTGACTTAAAAGTGCTTATTCTCTCTAACACTTAAGTTGCTTCGTATGGATAGTTGTTGGATAATTTAAACAAACAAATAATGAATTTGTAAGCTTGCTATTTATAGACTCCTCCAAGTTAGGGCATAATAGTCTTTAAGTCATCCCACCTCCTTAAACTAACATCCTTACTATTCATTCCTTACTTACCAAGTTTACTTGCTAACCACAACATTTATCCTATACTTGATCACCACATAAAGTACTTGGTCACCAAGTTTAACCCACATCACCCTTAGTTGCTCCATGGATCATGTCTAACCCATTGGATTATTACATTGGGCTTACTTTAATTAACTTAGCTTATTCATTATTGGGCTTGCATTAAGTTACTTTGGGTTTTTGATTAATAAACACTTAGGTGTACACATTTAATTCTTATTGGACTCTACCAATTTGTTAACAATCCTACAAGTCCATGTCCTTTAATTAAAAACTTTATCAAATATACTATACATATAATCCTTGTATTCTATCTCGTATATTAATTCATAATACACGTTATTTCATTCTCCATAAATACTCATATAATACTTCGTATTATACTTACATTCAATACCTCGTACAATACCTACGTATCATACGATTAATATAATCTCTTCTTAACGCTTAATATTCCTAACATTCTCTAATTAAGTCCGCATGCAAAATATTGCATTTTCTATACTTAGATTATTATTACATAATCAATCTCACCTTGATATTATAACATTACGGATTTCTCGAAAGGTCAAAAATAATTCCTGAGCAGAAATCGATATATAGTGTTTTTCAAAAAAATTCTTAAAAATTTTTATTTTCGTGTTGGAAATTCAAACACTTTAATTCTCTCACGTAGTTAAAATACTACAAAGTTCCAATGTTTCTAGGTTATAGAACGACATTCATCTTATCAACACATAATAATAACAATTAATATTATTTTATTCATTATAAAAGTATTTACAAAAGGTTCGATTTTTTGGGGCGTTACAGAGCTAAAAGTAGATCTCCAGGCTGTTATAGAGGATAAGACAGACGTGGAGTCCATGTGGGAGCAGGAGCACGATGAGAGAGTTTTGGCTATGTACAAGGTCCATGAGCTGAAACAGGAGGTCTTTGAGCTCAGGGGGGAGTTAAAAACCAAAAAGCAGAAGATAGAGAGAATGTCCTATATTCATAGGAGTTCTTATGCAGACTTCCAGCAGCAGGTTGCTGGTTATCCCATTAAGGCAGGGCAGACGCGGCATACTATCAGCCGTGATATTATTGCCAGTCTTGCCAAGGCATATTTTGATAATGCCTTAAGGCAGATGTAATCTAGTAGAAGCTAGAGTAGTTTAGATATGTAAATATTTTGTATCTAGTAGTGACGTAAAACCCTCTTTTGTATAGCAAAGGGTAGTCTTTTGTAAATCCTAATTTTTGGAAAGCAATTGCGGGAAAGTAATGTAATCAGCTTAGGCTGTGTAATTTAGTTGATGTTGTAACGTCCATAAATTTTTAAACTCCTTATTAATTAAATATGTGATTTAATTTTAATGAGTTAGTTTTGTGAGCCTATTTAAACGTTAAGTGGTTATGTGAATTTACGAAATAATTAAAGGGAGTCACTAATAGTTGATTTAAATTAGTGGACTAACCCTAAGTGTGACGCCCCCAAAATAGTTCCATTCCATCCAACCCATTCTGAGTCGCCTAATACATGGTACAGAAATAACTACAACTTTATCATTACAACATATAAACTGTAAGTTTAAATACAGATATTATCGTCTAGACAATATCCACACGTAAGTAAATTCTCATCATAATTATTGATACATTATTTTATAAAAATAGGTGAGGACTACTAAACAACTCTCTCTAGAACCTTCATTCCATACCCCGACTAGTACTCGCTACATTCTCGCCCCCTGAGAAGAAAAATGGAACAAAAAAGAAAAGGGTGAGCTCAACTAGCCCAGTAAAGAATATTATGACTAAGATAATATACAACAAATTATCGTTAGTCTTCAATAGGGAAAAAATAATTAGAATACAATAGACAACCAGTTTTAAATCAACAACTGCAGCGGAAACAACAATTCATTAGAAGAGTTAAGTAGAGAATGCAAACTACTATCTTCTATATATGAATTTAAAAGTTCATCGTCGATATTTTATCCATGTAACATCAATCAATATATATCTGGAATCAAATATTCATCTTTGCACTACAGGCCAAAGATATTCATCAGTTGGTCATGTTCATCTAAACACCTTTTCATCTTTGCACTACGGCCAAAGATATTAATCAGTCGGTCATGTTCATCTCAACATCTATTCATCTTTGCACTACGAGCCAAAGATATTCATTAAGAAATCATTTATTTTTGCACTACAGGCCAAAGATATTTATTAATTTCATCATTTAGGACTGAGGATGATGAAAAATATTTTAAATGAAATGAATCCAGTGAAACAAAAGAACAAATATTAAGGATTCGTATTTTAAACAATCCAAGTTCAAAAATACTTCATAAGTAATCAGAGTGGATTAAAATTCAAGAATGATCAAAATATGGATACAATCAAAGCTAGTATCCATAATAGATATTTTGGATAAAAAGAAGAAATTTCATTTTTCGGTGAATAGTGCCGTATTCTGAATAGTGTCGTATACGTGAATAGTGTTGTATACGTGAATAGTAACTCCGACACCAAAAGATAGAAATTTCACAAAAAAACATCATCATGCTTCGTGAATAGTACTCGTGAATAGTAACTCATGAATAGTAACTCATGAATAGTAACTCGTGAATAATAACTCATGAATAGTAACTCCGACATGAAAAAGTTCCAAATTTGATAAAAATTCCAACCAATATTTCGTCATAATGATATTGAAGAAATAATATCATTTGAGAAGAAACTAACATCCCTTACCTCGAAAGACAGTCCTTCTAGTTGAAACAGCGGATATAGGTTATGACTTGAACTTGCACCGTATAGCAATACTCAAAGTATACTCAAAATATTCACAAGAATACGCTCGATAATATAGACAGAGAAAACTTCAGTTTCTGGTGTGATTTTCAATTCTAACCTAAGCACCCTATTTATAGAAAAATGCTTAGAACACCAAAGCATAAAATTTAATAAATTAATAATTATTAACAAATTTTGTCTACACCCACTTTGAATTCAGATTTTCAGCATGCTTAAGAACACATGAGCCCACCAACCCACCATAAAAACGTTTTTGTTATTTTAAACAATTAAAACTTCCAAAAATCAATTATTTCGGAACTCCGGAACTTCAATAATTCACAATACATAGCCCTTTCATCAGAAAATTCGATTCTCGCGACTTTTTATAGGAAATTCAATTTTCTACAACTTTGCAGAAGAAAGTTTTTCCAAATTTCAAACAAAAATTAACCGAAATCCACAAACGGTCGATTTTACAAGATATAATCAAATTTCAGTCAAGAAATGGGGTCCACCAACACATAAAACATGCTTTAAATATTTTTGGTAACAAAAATACTCCTCCTCCACATATACACATATATCCCACATTTATCGTAAAAATATCTTTATTATTATATTATTAAAATATAATAATATATTTAAATGAATTATTTTATCAGAAAAAGATAAAATAATAATTTTCAACAATTGTCACATTAAAAATTTTCTCCATCTATATCCACATAAAATCAATATTTTACTCATCATATAAATCAATAATTAATTATTCACAAATAATATTACAGAATCACAGTACTAGCAACCAGGCCGTTCCCAAGAAAGAGGGGGCATTCCAATAAGAATTTCTCCTTACTGGCGTGCAATTAGGTGACCAAACCTCTTCTTAGACAGAACGTTCTAGACATTTCCAATAATGTTATCTAACAATATTATTCAAATAATATGAATTATTGCTTCGATAATGAAAAATATTGTGTGGTGACAATTATTGAAATAACAGTAATATAAAAAAATCAACGCAGCAATTATTGAATCAATAAAATAAAATACTGAACAGTAATTACTGTAACCATTATTGAGTAGTGCCTTCTTACGTAAGAATCAATAATTGGTGCAATACCGTGTGCTACTGTGTTTTAACCACTGAGTATTTTAACAGTATTAACGGTAACAACTACGCCGTTATTTTTAAACAACTTATATTTGTCATTTTCTTCATCCAATTGCTTTCCGTTATGGGGCCCACGCATGGCTACGCCGTTGTATGAATATTCCCCGACAGTACGAATATTCCACGACCAAACGAATATTCCCGACAACAATGAATATTTTATAACCACTTGCTTATTTTGAAATATTTGCGTATTTTACTCATAACTATCCACATTAATCAAATCAACCCTTACTATTTCAAAATAATAAATAGATAAAATTAAATTTCATTAATAATAAGTTGGGGTCTTACAACCTCCCCTCCTTATGAAATTTCGTCCTCGAAATTGACGTACGTACCTGGTGTTTTGAAAAGATGAGAATACCTCGCTTTCATTTCCGTTTCCAACTCCCAGGTCATTTCCTTAATAGCATGGTTTCTCCACAAAACTTTAACTTGTGGTATGACCTTCGTACGTAGGACATGCTCCTTCCTATCCAAAATCTTGATAGGTACCTCCTCGTACGTTGAGTCTTCGACTATCTCGTCCGGTTCTAACTAAATGACGTGGTTTGGGTCGTCCACATATTTACGTAACATCGATACGTGAAAAACGTTATGAACACGTGTCATACTTGGCAGTAAAACGAGTCTATAGGCCACAGTTCCTATTCGATCGAGAATTTCAAATGGATTAATAAATCAAAGGATTGAGCTTTCCTCACCCCCACCAATTCTAGCTTTTTAAATAACAACATCTTGCACCTCCTTCTTCAAATTCATCAGCTCCGGTGTGTAGCTTGAACAGCTTTAGCTTTATCGATTAAAGTCGATTATACTCGTATATCATCACGTGGGTACCTAAAGTTTTCATCTCCATCTCTATTATTTGTTAATTATACGAAATTAGTCTTTGACAATATCGTACTCGTACTTGTATACGATCTTCTACTCAACACGTCAGGTATCACGTTCGCTTTTCCAAGATGGCATGGTCAGAACATGTGCTGAAATGAGTCTCCTCTTGAGTTCTTCGAAGCTCTTCCCACATTCCTTGCTCCATTCGAATTTTGTATCTCTACGAGTCAGCTGCGTTAATGGAATAGCGATTCGAGAATATCCTTCAACGAATCTCCGATAATAACCAACTAAGCCTAGAAAGCTACGTATTTCGATTACTGACTTAGGTTGTTCTCAACTGTGACTCATATCCCAACCTTGGATAGCATGTTACAATGACACCTATCAGTTTACTATCGAACGAATATTGTCCCCTACGGAGAGTCTGGCTTCGGTGCATTCCACAAAGGAAGTCACCAGATAAAGGCTCGGGTACCAAATTCTATAGTTGAATTTTTAACTCCTGAAGTTCAAAAGGAGCCATTCGATATGAGATTTTAGAAATGAGTTTTGTACCGGGTTCAAAGTCGATACAAAATTTAATATCAGGCTTTGGGAGTAAGCCAAGAAATTCTTCAGAAAATACGTCAGGAAAAATCAATAACAATAGGAATATTATTCAAATCTGACGTGTCTTTATTCAAATCCATAACATGGACTAAGAAAACTTGACATCCGTAATAAACGAATGAATTCATGGCTTGATATGAAAATGTTTGACTACAATGGTTTGATTGCTTGAATTCGAATAACAGGTTGCTTAGGAATATGAAAACTAACAACCTTACGAAAGTAATCAATTTTGGCATGATGAGTAGTTAACCTTAAAATCACATCAAAAGCAAATATCTCTATAGAAATAAGGTTAACAGGTAATGTGATAGTGCCAACCTCAATCAAGCAAGATTTCTAAACAGTGGATGTGATGAAAGTTTCTCCTAACGGAGTTTCCACAGATAGGTCAAAGTCTAAATTCTCTATAGTCAAGTTCAAACATTGAGCGTAAGCAAGAGAGATAAAAGAATGGGTAGAACCGGTATCTAGTAAGGTATAAACTTCGCAAGAATTTATAATTAACTAACCCGTGCTAACTTCGTTCGGGTTCCTCGCATTTTGACCGGTCACGACAAACGCTCTTCCAGGAACCGTTGACTTTGACTTTTCTGGGACATCCTTTTGAGTCATCATTCCCGCTAAACTGGGTTTCGATACCGTACAATCTCGAGGGATATGCCCTTCTTTTCCATAATTATAGCATACCTTAAACTGTTGTGGGCAGATTGGGCTGATATGTCCCTCTTTCCCGCATTTGTAACATACGACCGGTGGTCTTTCTCCTCCCTTGGAACCAGTTGCTACTGGCGCTGACGTCTTCACATGTTCATTGTTGAATCTCCTCTTTTTAAAATCTTTTCCTGACTCGCTTCTTCTATTTTTATGACCACGATTACCACCAGAGTGGTTACCGCCTTTGTCCGTATTCTTCTTTCTCCACTGGTTATCGTTATTCTGATGACTGCTATCTTCGGTATGATCCTGGTTATGGTCCCTCGGTTGAACGTACTCGTTATCTCGCTCTAAAAACTGAGCCCTGTTAACAACATCTGAATAGAGAGAAAATTTATGAGAAATGAGATACTGACGTATGCCGGGTTTCAAACCTCTCAGAAATATCCGCGTCATACGTTCCTCATTCTCCACCAAATGAGGTGCAAACCTGGATAACTCCGCGAACTTCGCCTCGTACTGGGACACCGTCATGTTATTCTGCTCCAGTCTAATAAACTCCACTTACTTCATATGACGAATACTTTCAGGGAAGTACTTGTCATTGAACTGTTTCTGAAACGTCTCCCATGACATGCTGAGTGCAGCTGGATGGGTACGCTTCACAGACTCCCACTAGTAGTCTGCCTCGCCACGGAACATAAAGGTGGAGAATGGAACCTTTTGTTCCTTCGTACATCCCAAGATATCCAATATCTTGGTAATTTGCTTGACCCATGTTTCCGCCATGATCGGATCTGGCTTTCCCTTAAATTCTGGTGGTCCCAACTCTTTGAACTGCTTGGATGTGACCACCCGTGAATTGCTATCATTTCCTCCTATATTTTGAACACGAGTCACCCTCTTCTGATTTTGCATGAACTGCAAAAAGCTTCTAAACATCCCCTCGTTCATCATCTGCTCAGTGGTGTTGTTCACAGGAGGTACATTTCCAGCCTATTGCACTTCCCCTCGTTAGTGAGTACAGGCGTCTCCACGGTCTCATTTCCACTGTTAATATTCTCAGTCGACATTCTCAAATACTGTCATAAAACAAGGGTTAATTAAGGAAATCAATATATCACATAATATCCCTATACACTGACCAACTAACAAATAAGCTTAGGTAGGACACACTAGCGAAGGATTTACTCGTCTCTCCCCTCCTAGTTCTATTCCCCGATCTCCACCAGAGATCATATCCCTAAGCTCTGATACCAACTGTGACGCCCCCAAAATAGGTCCATTCCATCCAACCCATTCTGAGTCGCCAAATACATGGTACAGAAATAACTATAACTTCATTATTACAACATATAAACTGTGAGTTTAAATACATATATTGTCGTCTAGACAATATCCACACGTAAATAAATCCCCATCATAATTATTGATACATTATTTTACAAAAATGGTGAGGACTACTAAACAACTCTCTCTAGAAAATTCATTCCATACCCCGACTAGTACTCGCTACATTCTCGCCCCCTGAGAAGAAAAATGGAACAAAAAGGAAAAGGGTGAGCTCAACTAGCCCAGTAAAAAATATTATGACTAAGATAATAAACAACAAATTATCGTTAGTCTTCAATAGGGAAAAAAAATTAGAATACAATAGACAACCAGTTTTAAATCAACAACTGCAGCGAAAACAACAATTCATTAGAAGAGTTAAGTAGAGAATGCAAACTACTATCTTCTATATATGAATTTAAAAGTTCATCGTCGATATTTTATCCCTGTAACATAAATCAATATATATTTGGAATCAAATATTCATCTTTGCACTACAGGCCAAAGATATTCATCAGTTGGTCATGTTCATCTAAACACCTGTTCATCTTTGCACTACGGCCAAAGATATTAATCAGTCGGTTATGTTCATCTCAACACCTGTTCATCTTTGCACTACAGGCCAAAGATATTCATCAAGAAATCATTCATCTTTGCACTACAGACTAAAGATATTCAGTAATTTCATCATTTAGGACTGAGGATGATGAAAAATATTTTAAAGAAAACGAATCCAGTGAAACAAAAGAACAAATATTAAGGATTCGTATTTTAAACAATCCAAGTTCAAAAATACTTCATAAGTAATCAGAGTGGAGTAAAATTCAAGAATGATCAAAATATGGATACAATCAAAGCTAGTATCCATAATAGATATTTTGGACAAAAAGAAGAAATTTCATTTTTCGGTGAATAGTGCCGTATTCGTGAATAGTGTCGTATACGTGAATAGTAACTCCGACACCAAAAGATAGAAATTTCACAAAAAACATCATCATGCTTCGTGAATAGTACTCGTGAATAGTAACTCGTGAATAGTAAATCATGAATAGTAACTCGTGAATAGTAACTCATGAATAGTAACCCCGACATGAAAAAGTTCCAAATTTGATAAAAATTTCAACCAATATTTCGGCATAATGATATTGAAGAAATAATATTATTTGAGAAGAAAATAACATCCCTTACCTCGAAAGACAATACTTCTAGTTGAAACACCGGATATAGGCTATGACTTGAACTTGCACCGTATAGTAATACTCAAAGTATACTCATAATACTCACAAGAATACGCTCGATAATATAGAGAGAGAAAACTTCAGTTTCTGGTGTGATTTTCAATTCTAACCTAAGCACCCTATTTATAGGAAAATACTTAGAACACCAAAGCAGGAAAATTTAATAAAGTAATAATTATTAACAAATTTTGTCTACGCCCACTTTGAATTCAGATTTTCAGCATGCTTAAGAACACATGAGCCCACCAACCCACCATAAAAACGTTTTTGTTATTTTAAACAATTAAAATTTCCAAAAATCAATTATTTCGGAACTCTGGAACTTCAATAATTCACAATACATAGCCCTTTCATCAAAAAATTCTAATCTCACGACTTTTTATAGGAAATTCAATTCTCTACAACTTTGCAGAAGAAAGTTTTTCCAAATTTCAAACAAAAATTAACCGAAATCCACAAACGGTCAATTTTACAAGCTATAATCAAATTTCAGTCAAGAAATGGGGTCCACCAACACATAAAACATGCTTTAAATATTTTTAGTAACAAAAATACTCCTCCTCCACATATACACATATATCCCACATTTATCGTAAAAATATCTTTATTATTATATTATTAAAATATAATAATATATTTAAATGAATTATTTTATCAGAAAAAGATAAATTATTAATTTTCAACAATTGTCACATTAAAAATTTTCTCCATCTATATCAACATAAAATCAATATTTTACTCATCATATAAATCAATAATTAATTATTCACAAATAATATTACAGAATCACAGTACTGGCAACCAGGCCGTTCCCAGGAAAGAGTGGGCTTTCCAATAACAATTTCTCCTTACTGGCGCAGTAATTAGGTGACCAAACCTCTCCTTAGACAGAAATTTCTAGACATTGCCAATAATGTTATCTAACAATATTATTCACATAATATGAATTATTGCTTCGATAATGAAAAATACTGTGTAGTGACAATTATTGAAATAACAGTAATATAAAAAAATCAACGCAGCAATTATTGAATCAATAAAATAAAATATTGAACAGTTATTACTGTAACCATTATTGAGTAGTGTCTTCTTACGTAAGAATCAATAATTGGTGCAATACCGTGTGCTACTTTGTTTTAACCACCGAGTATTTTAACATTATTAACTGGTAACAACTACGCCGTTATTTTTAAACAACTTATATTTATCGTCTTCTTCATTCAATCGCTTTCCGTTATGGGGCCCACACATGGCTGCGTCGTCGTACGAATATTCCCCGAAAGTACGAATATTCCACGACCAAATGAATATTCCCTCGACAACAATGAATATTTTATAACCACTTGCTTATTTTGAAATATTTGCGTATTTTACCCATAACTATCCACATTAATCAAATCAACCCTTACTATTTCAAAATAATAAATAGAAAAAATTAAATTTCATTAATAATAAGTTGGGATCTTACACTAAGACTTTGATATCAAGGAATTGATAGGATTCTTAATGATTAAATATTCAATTTATTTGAATATGGTGGCAAGAGTTGAACATATTGATTTATGTCAATTATGGGTATATCACCAGTGTAGAAGTTAAATTATCTCATATAAGACTTATGTGGTGATAGAATTTTGAAATGGCTTGAAGCTAACCCATTTTGGCACTGCCAGGGACCAGCGCAGCTGCGCCCTCCCAGCAGTACAAAATGCCGCAGCTGCGCCAGTGTCCAAACTTATAAAAATTAGTTCTATTGTTGATAATGAAATGGAACATTAGTGTATTGTGTGACATGCATAGAATCATATAATAAGAATACCTTCTAATGATATGAAGTATCAAGTAGTGCAATAAAATTACAAGTAATTTTTAAACAGAAATAATTAAATATCTATGTATTCCAGAAATTGGGAAAATAAATTATGTGTTCACACTGGATATATAATATTAAATAATGTTATGATATGGCTAGGTGAGTAGTAGCGATAATTGTAAAGTTCCCGAATCCAGATACTTGAAACCCGAACTCGGTACTTCACGATACCATTTCTATGAGCGGAATAATACTAATAATAATAATAATAATATAAAACTTAAACTTAAATTTACATTTATCAGAGTCTAATCCCAAGTACGCAACCTTTACTACATTTTTTACATGATATATAATACATATCATTAACTTAATATAGTCTATATATTACAAATGATACCAATAACATGCCCTGTTTGCTTTCCTTTTCACTTGTTCTTGGCCGAACTTTCCAGTTCTTAACACTTAGCTGAAAATATTTAAATTAAGCAAGGATGAGCATTTGAGTGTCCAGCAAGTATTAAATATATATATATATATAAGCTGAAAGAATTTAAATGTTTTCTTTATAATATTCTTTCACAACCGGTCAATAGTTGTGAAGTAATCTGTACCAATAACAATAACATAACAACCCTCTTTCAAATTTTTGAAATTGTGTATTGTCTATACATGGGTTTCTGTGACATATTATGAACATTGTTTTCATTTTCGAAAGGGTTTAAACAGAAATTCATCTGTAAATCGGCCATTGCTTACGGGCACGGAGGGTGATCAGCCCCGTTGTACCCTGTATTGATCAATACTATATTGCTAGAACGATATTATCGTTCATCCTTTGTCCGCCGTAGCGCATAAAAATTTTCCCATGTTCGGGATGTTCATACCTGTCGGGTTTTCATTACAAAGGTCTTAACTTGTTCAACAATGATATATAATTCAACATATATGTATATCAAAGGTGTATCAACATTTGATTAAATACAATGATTATCCAAGTGGGGACACTTGTATAATCATTTCTAGAAATTAACGAACAGAATATATATCTGAATTATCATATACTAACATGTTGATAATCAATGGGCGTATATAATATAGATTTAACAATATGTCCAGTAATAATATAATTTTGAAACATTCTTACACTTGTCCATTGCATAAAGAAAATGCAAAGTTAGGATACTTGCCTGATGCGCTGCTTACAATTACGCAAACTTAGATTTATCTTTTCTATCAAGACCTATCATTAATCAGATCATTTTACTGATTAGTATAACATAACCTACACATAACACTGCCTATTGCAGTCAGCACATTCTCTATTCACATTATCACACATGTTCATTGATCATTGATTCACAAGCAAACATCAACACATTCCTAATCACATTGTCACACAACTTTAATAACCATTGAATCATAAATAAATACATATCTAATTAAATTATCTAAGTCCAGACCAATTTCTGAAATATGTTGGTCTACCGACAACTTTATTGGGTAAAAATCGAGTCTAAGACTATCCCGAAGTTCAATATCCAAATAGTTAACTTAAACATCAGTCATACTATTTTTCATGGCCTTATAATAATTATTAAATAATTATTACCATTTACCATAATTTTTGAAATATCAGAATCATTATTAAATGATTTAAATATCAAACAATTATATTATCATTAACATTTAATCAATATAAAACTATTAATGAAACCATTGCCAAAATATTAAAGTTGTGTATAATAACTCAAAAATATTTTTAAAACATTTATATTACCCTTAAATGATTTTTAAAACATTTAAAATCATTCTTAAACAATTACCATTAATATTGAAATATTAATGTACCATTATCCAAATATTAAAAGTCATTAATTATAACTTAAAATATTTTTATTTCACTTATATCTTTTTTAAATGATTTTTAAATAAATAAAACCATTTTTAAACTATTTATTTAATATAATTATTAAATAAATTTAATATCATTAATATTAAATTATTAATGAAATTATCCTTTAAATATTAAAAGTTATAGTTTATAACTTAAAATATCTTTAAACTCTTTATTTTCATTTAAAATGATTTTTAAAATAATAAAATCATTTTTAAACTAAATTATTTAATATAATTATTAAATAACTTTAATATCATTAATAATCATTAATTAATTAAATTTACTTTTAAATATTAAAAGTTATATTTTATAACTTAAAATATTTTTAAATACCTTATCATTATTTAAAATGATTTTTAATATAATAAAATTATTTTTAATTCATTTATTTAATTTATTTAATAAATAACTTAATTATCATTAATATTAATTTATTAATGAAAATTATCAATTAATATTAAAAGTTATTAAAAATAACTTAAAATATTTTCTTATATCATAATATAATTTTAAATGATTTTTCAAATATTAAAATCATTTTTAAATAATTTATTTAATATTATAATTAAATAAATTAAATACTTTTAATATTCTAAAAATATTAAATATTTATGAAATATATTTAAAATAATTAAAAACTAATTTTCAGAATTTAAAATAATTTTTAATAATTTATTTTGTATTTTTAATAATTAAAAACTATTTTTTTCTATTTATTAATTAATTTCCGGAAAATAAATTACCATCTGTCGCTAAAGACCACCTATAGCGACAGAACCGTCGCTATAGGTGTTCTTCATGTTCATACATAAACCCAGATCTTCATAGGCAGTTGCCGAGTGGTCATGTTTGACCAACAATAAGTCTTTGAGTATTGTGTTCCTCGGAATTACAAAAGCTAGATCTTGTAGACAAAGTTCAAAACTACATGTCATAACAAACAACATGATCAAACAACCTAACACAAGCTAGATCTAAGCGTCCAAAGTTGCTGTCAGAGCTGTTCTTCATTTTCTGGGTTGCCCAGAAATGAAGAACAGTTCGACCTGTCCCCTTTTGACTCCCACAACTTGCTAGCCTGCTAATGTTTAAGTGATATTAAGCATCCAGTATATATATACCTAACATGATAAGGAAGAGATCTAACATAAACAATCATTAAATCATCAACACAATCATAAAATCTAGCCTGGTCAAACTATGTCAGTCGTCATGTTCTTATGTTTTCTGGGTTACCCAGAAAACAGAAAACATGATCGACTTGACTAGTTTGACCAGCCACCCAAATCAATCTGTTCATTACTTATGTGATATAAAGGCATGAGCATGTAGTCTAACAAACATACTACAACTTAGATTCAAGAACCATAACTATACATCAAACCACTGTCAGATCTAAGCCATTTAATAACTAGTCAGAGCTTTCTGGGCTCATTCTGGGTTACCCAGAAATGGCCCGGTCAATGCCGGTCAACGAGCTTTGACCGATTATAACTTATAATCTACAACCGATATAGCTCTGATTCTTGATCCAGAGAAAATATCTCATAACAGACTACAAGATTCAACACTTACAACACAAAAATCAAACACATACAGAGATTTACACGACCTGAAATTCGTTGTCAGACGCCTCCTTTAAAATTTCCAGATTTTGAAGAACATCAAATCCGAGCCACTAGATGTTATGGATCTAACATCTAGCAACCCAGATCATCATTAGACACTACTAACAACAAATTCTAACACTCAAACATAACATCTAACAACAGAAAATTGGACAGATTTTTGAGTAGGGTTTTATACCTTCTTTGATCAATTTTTGATTTTGTGTTGCTGTTTTGGTATGGGATTTCGTGGGGCTTCAATCTATGCCTGATATACTATATATTTTCATGGCTTTTAGAAAGAGAGGTCTAGGATGAGCTTAGTGAAAATTTGAGCAACAAAATAATATTTTCTCTCTCTCAATCCTTAAATAGACAACATAGATGCATGAATTGGCTGAGTTAAGGGCTTGTTGCTGTCAATTAAAGTCAAGAGAGTTGTTGGTTTGGTGAACAACTTCAACAATTTTGTCAAAACCTACAAGCTAGCTTCTTTAATGCTAAAAAGGGCATTTTGGTCTTTTGATTTTCCAATTTAATGGCAAAATTGTAATCATGCAAACCCTTAGGGTTTAACCCTAAGGTTTAGCACAAAACATTAATAGGATTTAGCAATTAGGGTTTATACAAAAATAATAAAATTAAATAAAAATTAAATAAATTTTAGTTTCTGAAATTTTAAAATTAGGGTTTCATAATTATGATTAATTATCTAATCACACTATACATAAACATTAGGGTTTAATATATCTAATTATAATTAACTTTACTAATTTATCAATTAAGGTTTATTCTTTTGGTAATTAGGGTTACCAAATTAAAATTAGAGTTTCTAATTACAAAATTAGGGTTCTAGTTTAGTAATTAGGGTTTAATAATTTAGGGTTTCTATAATTAACAATTATAATTTTAATACTTGTTAATTAATCATCTTATCACCATTACCAACAATCTCGAACTCTAATTTCAATTTCAAATTAGGGTTTCTCATTTCCAAAAATTAGGGTTTTATCATAATATACTAAAACTGTTCCATACATTAATATTACACACATAACCATACATAATTATAACACTGACGAATAATAATATAATATTATTATTCTCATTCCTTGATCAAAACCCAAAATTAGGGTTTGGATTCCATATCTGATTTTGTCTGCCATAATTAACCTTATAATTAAGTAAAAATAATTTACTTAATAACTTGAACAAAATTCTTATAATAAAATAATTATTATAATTTTTCAAAAATCATTTCATGTATTATTTGAATAATATAAACATATAATTTCATGGAAAAATACTTAATAAAACATTTCTAATATAGAATTAATTACTATAAAAATATCATTTATAATAACCAATATTTCTAAAATAAATTTATTTACAATTATTAATGTAATAAATAAATTTTATTTATCACACATATAATTATAATTACACATTACCTTACACATATCATTCATATTTATTTTAATAAATAAAAAAAAATATACGCAAAATTTATGATTTATTTACATAGAAAATATCGGGTTGTCACAATAATTATGGAACTACCCAGTCAATAATACTTAACTGTGTTATTTTAATTGAGTGTATTTAATGTACATGGATTATATGATGTAAGTACCAAAATTAAACCTTAAGTTCCTTATATGGTAACAATTGTACATTAAGTTTACATGTTGGGAATTATAGAAATCAAACCAAGCTTGTTGCTGAGATTTTTTCTCTTATCCCAAAATGAGTGTCACTATAGTACATGAATAGTAGCCTACATTTGATTTGTGTAACTTCCATTTGGGCTAAGCTAAGGTAATGATTTCAAGGCCAATGGCCTAATGGTGGGTTTTTCAACCACCCTTGATTAACCAATGTGTTCTTCTTTTGCACCATGAGCTCTAACATTAAGGTAATGTCATTATCTAGTTCATGCCCCTTCTATAAGAACAAACTCCAAAATTAGTTTTTGTGTTGTTAGAATTGTTTGCTAAGTCTGATATTAGAGGTTCTAAGTTGTTGAACAATTTTAGAAGTATACTCAGAGGGTAGGAAGTTCAATCCAAGCTTAAGAAGGTATAATTTCTAATTATATTCTTCAAATGGGTCTTGTATGATTATTGGAATTTCTTGAATTCATTTGTTAATTGATATGAACAAGCATGTTATAAGGTGTGTAAGAAGTTTTCTAATATGTATAAACAATTTAATAATGATTTGGGGCATGCTTGATGTGACTCCACCAAAATTTAATAATGATGGGTGATGGGTATACATCACCCATCTTGAGTCACCAGATACATGGTACATAAATTCAAATACAACTTAATTATACAACAGTTGTGCAAAATACGACAAAACATAACTGAGAGTTTAAACAGGAATATCATCATCTAGACAATATCCACACTCAATGGTGTCCTCATTACAATTATTATCACATTATTCCGTACAATAGTGAGGACTACTAAAGCCATTTATCCTGGACCATCACTCCATTCCCCGACTTCTCCCAGCTATATTCTCATTTCCTGATGAGAACAATGAAAAAAAGGGTGAGCTCAACTAGCCCAGTAAGAAATATTATGACTAAGATAATGCAGAATAAATTATCCTTAGCATTCAAAGAGTATAACAACTGATAGAATATAATAGACAACAAGTTTTAGATCAACAACTGCAGCTGAATAAGCAATCCATTAGAAGAGTCGAGTAGAGCATAAAATCTACTATCTTCTATGATTTAAAAAGTTTTTCATCAACTTTATCGCTGAGACTCAGCTTAATAAATAAAATCAAATCATCTATGTACCGCGACCAAGAATATTCATGTAATCATCAATGGTCATGATTATACCGAATAATCTTTGGTCATAATCATACCCACAACTGTCCATTAATGAACTACAGGACAATGAGGACTTTCCCCACATCATTCGTCACATTACGGTCATGATAATACCGAATAATCTCTGGTTATAATCATACCAAGTTCATCTATACACGTAAGCCAAAGATGACTTTCATCACGATATAAGCATGAGGATGATGACAATTGCATAATAATTCAATAAAATAAGTTCAAGGATAAATTTTAAAGTTTTATAATTTAATTTATCCATAATCAATAACGTCCAAATTGTCAACACGATACTGCTTTGTAGAGTAAAATTCAAGAATAATATTCATGTACCATAAATAATTTGGACAGAAAAGAAATATATTTTTTGGGTAAATAGTATCCCGTGAATAGTACTTTGGGAATAGTACCCCGTGAATAGTACCCCGACATGAAATGTGTCCGAATACCTTAGTGAATAATATTCAGGTGAATAGTAATTTGGGTGAATAGTAACCCGTGAATAGTACTCCGACACGAAAAATGCTCTGAATACCCGAGTGAATAATACTAAAGTGAATAGTAACTGGATGAATAGTAACCCATGAATAGTAACTTGTAACAGAAAAATACCAAAAAAACGATATTTTATGACGAGTACAAAAGAAATGATATCCCGGATGAATATAATAGAATATAAGAAACTGCAAATGGATTTTCACCCACCATGCGGTAATCCACGTAGACAGATCATTTCCATAATTTAATAAGGAATGAATACAAAGGATCATTCACCATGCATGCGGTAATCCACATAGACAGGTTATTCCAACAGAATAATAAAGAATAGAATAATAAAAAAATTCACCATGCATGCGATAGACCGTACAGACAGGTTATTCCAAACAGAATAATAAAGAATGGAACCAGGTTATGCGTAATCCGCACAGATATGATATTCCAACAGAATAATAAAGAATGGAACCAGGTCATGCGTAATCCGCACAGACATGATATTCCAACAGAATAATAAAGAATGTAATAACAACAGAATTCATCAGGCATGCGATAGACCGCACAGACAGATTATTCCAACAGAATAATAAAGAATTGAATAACAAAAGAATTTCACCATGTATGCGGTACTTCACATAGACAAATTATTCCATAATAATAAAGAATGGAATAACAACCCTTACGAGTATTGAAAGAAAATAACTCTCTTCATGAATACGAAAGAATAATACCCCTTACCTCAAAAGAATACTGGATACTGGAATAGTGAGGTAGCAGACTTCTCTACAACTTTCTCTATATAATTTCTCTCTATAATAATTGCTCTATATCTTTAATAAATTGGTGAGAAATGAAGGAAGAATGAGCTTCTATTTATAGGAAACTATAGTTTCGATAATTGCACGTTTTGGGGCTCAAAATATTACAGTATAATACCTTCCTCTTTTCTTTCATTTTTAATTTAGTCCTACAAGTATTATTAAACTTGCACCACCTCCCCTAATAGTAAATCATGTGAATCAATAGTTCTAGACATGTGAAAATACGAATTACAGTATAGTACATCCATCTATACCTCTATTTTTAACTTAGTCATGCAAGTATTATTAATCTTCCACCAACTTCCCTAATAGTAAATGAATGTGAATGTGACAACCCGATATTTTCTATATAAATAAATCATAAATTTTGCGTATAAATTTTTTTTTTATTTAAAATAAATATGGGTGATATGTGCCAAGCTAATATGTATATATTTATATGTGTGATAAATAAAATTTATTTATTACACTATGTATTGCAAATAAATTAATTTTAGAATTATTGATTATTATCAATTATATTTTTATACTAATTAATTCCTTAATGGAAATATTTTATTAATTATTTTCTATGAAGGTATAAGTATATATTATTTAAATAATATACGAAATGATTTTAAAATAATTATAATGATTATTTCATTATATGAATTTTGTTCAGGATATTAAGTTAATTATTTTTAACTTAATATATAATGTTATTTATGACAGATAAATCATATATAGAATCCAAACCCTAATTTTGGATTATTGTCAAGGTATAAGAATAATAATATAATATTAATTATATTTTGATTTTTCAGTGCTATGAATATGTGCTGTATGTACGTGTTGATGATGATTGGTCAATTATGGTGTTTTATTTCAAAATCCTAATGTTAATTGATTAAACCCTAATTTTCTGTGGAAAACCCTAACTATGAAGGAAAACCCTAATTTCCAATATTTGAAACCCTAATCCAGAAACCTAAATCGGTGGTTTGATCTGTCAAGAATTGTGTTATTATGATTAATAACACATGTGATAGACTTTAATTACTAATGAAGGTAAACCTAGTTAGTAAATTAAAACCCTAAAACCTAGAACCCTAATTTAATTTCTAAAAACCCTAATTGTATTATAGAAACCCTAATTATTGGTATTATAAACCCTAATTACTTTATTAGCAAAGTTAATTGTGATAAAGGGTAATAAACCCTAATGTCCATGTATTAGATAATTACAAACTTACTTTAATTAACAAAGTTATTATTTTCAAAATTTTAGAAACTAAAATTATTTTATTTCATTTCCAAATCCTAGTTGCTAAAATCAATTTATGCTATGTGCTAAACCATAGGGTTGAACCCTAAGGGTCAAACCCTAAGGGTTTGACAAGATGACAAGTTTGCCCTTAATTGTATTTTAGGAATGACCACTTTGCCCTTATTGGATATTTTAGTGAGTTACTTGAGGAAGTTGTCAAAACTTTAGTTGATCACCAACCTCCAACCACTCTCTTGACTTTAATTGACAGCAACAAGCCCCTTAACTCAGCCATTCATGCATCTAGCAAGTCTATAAATTGAGTGAAGGAGAGAGGAAATGATTTTGTTCACTAAAAATTTCACAACACTCAACCAAGTCCATTTTTCTCTCAAACCTACGAAATATAGAAGTGTTTTAGACCCATTATAAAGCCCCACGTTTACCCACAACAAATCAGAAACAACAGAATCAGAAAATCAAAGATTGGATCAAAGAAAGGTATAAAACCCTACCTTGAATTTCTGTCCAAAAGTTGTTGTTAGATTTTGTGAATTGATGTTGTAATATGTTGTATTTAGTCTCTAGTGATGATCTGGGTTGGTATTACATGGACCCATAACATCTAAATGCTCAAAATCACGTTTTTTTAAAAATTTGGAAAAAATTTTCTGGTGGTTTGACAGTGAATGTCAGGCCCTATAACTCTTGGATCGTTTATGATTTGTGTTGTTTTTAAGTTGTTATATGTAGTCTGTAATGTGATCTTTAATATGCAAAAAGAATCAAGTTCATATCTGTTATAGATTGGGAGTTATTAGTGGTCAAAACCCCGTTGACCGAAAATTGCCAAGAACACAAACCCAGAATTTTAAGAACAACTTCCGTGGTGAACTTTAACCGGATATTTGCAGTTAGATCCGTTGTTGTTATATGTATGTTAAGTGTTATAGTTGTAGTCCTACATTATTTCTACACACTTGAATTGATAGATCACACAAACAATAAATATATTGAAAGATATAAGGATCCAAATTAGGTACCTCGACTGTTCTTCAGTTTAAGAACAGTGTTGTCAGAGTTTTTGATGGCCAATAACGCACAGATTTGATGTTGTTTAGCCAGTATGGTTGTTGTTAATTGTAGTCATACATGAGCAGTACAAGATGTATGTGTTAGCTTGTCCAGAAACATCATGATCCGATCTGGAATCATGGTCAAAGTAGCCTACTCGGCTACTGACTTCGAGATCTGGGTTGATGAAGAACACCTAAGGCGACAGATAAGCGTCGCTAAAGCCTTTAGCGACGATTTTGTATTATTTTTAATTTCTGGAAATTCCTAAAATTAATTAATAAATAGAAAAGAATAGTTTTTAATTATTAAAAATATAAAATAAATTATTAAAAAATTATTTTAAATTCTAAAAATTAATTTTTAATTATTTTAAATATATTTCATAAATATTTAATATTTTTGGAATATTGAAAGTATTTAATTTATTTAATTATAATATTAAATAAATTATTTAAAAATGATTTTAATATTTGAAAAATCATTTAAAATTATATTATGGTATAATAAAATAATTTAAGTTATTTTTGATAACTATTAATATTTGTGATAATTTTCATTGATAAATTAATATTATTGATAATTAAGTTATTTATTAAATGAATTAAAAATGATTTTATTATTTAAAAATCATTTTAAATAATAATAAGGTATTTAAAAATATTTTAAGTTATAAAATATAAATTTTAATATTTAAAGGTTAAATTCATTAATTAATGATTATTAATGATATTAAAGTTATTTAATATTTATATTAAATAAATTAGTTTAAAAATGATTTTATTATTATAAAAATCATTTTAAATGAAAATAAAGTATTTAAAGATATTTTAAGTTATAAAATATAACTTTTAATATTTAAAGGATAATTTTATTAATAATTTAATATTAATAATTATTAATTTATTATTAATGATATTAAATTTATTTAATAATTATATTAAATAAATAGTTTAAAATGGTTTTATTAATTTAAAAATCATTTAAAAGGGATATAAATGAATTAAAAATATTTTAAGTTATAATTAATAACTTTTAATATTTAGATAAATAGTACATTAATATTTTGATATTAATGGTAATTATTTAATAATGTTTTTAAATGTTTTAAAAATCATTTAAGGGTAATATAAATGTTTTAAAAATATTTTGAGTTATTATACATAACTTTAATATTTTGGCAATGGTTTCATTAATAGTTTATTATTAATTAAGTATTAATGATAATAGAATTGTTTATTATTTAAATCATTTAATAATAATTCTGATATTTCAAAATTATGGTAAATGGTAATAATTATTTTATAATTATTATAAGGTCATGAAAAATAGTACGACTGTTGTTTAAGTTATCTATTTGGATATTGAACTTCGGGATAGAGTCTTAGACTCGATTTTTACCCGATAAAGTTGTCGGTAGACCGACATGTTTCAGAAATTGATCTGGACTTAGATAATTTAGTTAGTTAACTGTTTATTTGTGAGTCAATGATTGTTGAACATGTGTGATAATGTGAATAGGGAATGTGCTGACTGCAATAAGCAGCGTTATGTGTTACGTTATGATATACTAATCAGTAAAATGATCTGATTAATGATAAATCTAAGTTGCGTAATTGTAAGCAGCGCATCAGGCAAGTATCCTAACTTTGCATTTTCTTTATGCAATGGACAAGTGTAAGAATGTTTCAGAATTATACTATTACTGTACAGATTGTTAAACCTATATTATATACGCCCATTGATTATCAACATGTTAGTATATGATAATTCAGATATATATTCTGTTCGTTAATTTCTATAAATGATTATACAAGTGTCCCCACTTGGATAATCATTGTATTTAATCACATGTTGATACACCTTTGATATACATATATGTTGAATTATAGATTATTGTTGAACAAGATAAGACCTTTGTTATGAAAACCCGACAGGTATGAACATCCCGATCATGGGAAAATTTTTATGCGCCCAAGGCGGACAGAGTGAACGATAACATCGTTCTTGTACATGTAGTATTGATCAATACAGGGTACAACGGGGTTGATCACCCTCCGTGCCCGTAAACAATGGTCGGTTTACAGATGAATTTCTTTTTAAACCCTTTCGAAAATGAAAACAATGTTCATAATATGTCACAGAAACCTCATTATAGACAATACACAGTTTCAAAAATTTGAAAGAGGGTTGTTATGTTATTGTTATTGGTACAGATTAATTCATAACTATTGACCGGTTGTAGGAGAGTATTATAAAGAAAACATTTAAATTCTTTTAACTTATATATATATAAATACTTGTTGGGCACTCAAATGCTCATCCTTGCTTAATTTAAATGTTTTCAGCCTAAGTGTGAACAGCTAGAAGGTTCGGCCAGGATCAAGTGAAAAGGAAAGCAAACAGAATATGTTATTGGTATCATTTGTAATAGATAGACTGTATTAAGTTAATGATATTTATTATATATCATGTAAAGAATGTAGTAAAGGTTGCGTACTTGGGGTTAGACTCTGATAAATATAAGTTAACTTTACGTTTTATATTATGGTTATTATTATTAGTATTATTCCACTCATAGAAATGGTATCGTGAAGTACCGAGTTCGGGTTTCAAGAATTCAGATTCGGAGACTTTACAGTGAATCAATAGTACACACATGAGAACTAATAGTTATAATCATGCGAATCAATAGCAATTAATTGTTCATTTATCCGGTTAATTACTCGATTGGTCAATATAACTTCTAGACATTAATTATTATCGAAATAAATGTCGATTTACACTAACACTAATAATTTCAACACAATGGAATTATCAATTTCATCTTTAATCAACACGAACTTATTCATCATTAATATTATAACTCACAATATTTAACAACCAGGTCGTTCCCAAGAAAGAGGAGGCTTTCCGATAAGGATTTCTCCTTATTGGCACGCAATTAGGTGACCAAACCTCTCCTTGACAGAACTTCTAGACATTGTCAATATTGTAAATAATAATATGAATAACTTTGTCGTCTCAATTATTGATTTAATAATATAATATATTATGCAGGTGATATTGTGACAATAATTGAATCAATAATATGAGAGATATGATGCAGAAATTACTATAGCAATAATTGAGTATAACTGAGTGACTTATTACGTAAGCATCAATAATTAATATCGTGTACTACTATGTAACCACACGTATTATTGTACTTTTATTATCGGGTAGTTCAATAGTTTTAACGGTAACACTTTTGCCGTTATTTTTATAAAATGATAACTCTATCGTTTTCTAACTACGACAATACTTCCATTGTGGTGTCCACCAATGATTGTGTCATCGTATGAATATTCCCTGTTAAAATGAATATTCCCTGGTAAATCGAATATTATATAACAACTTGCTTACTTTGCAAAATTTATAAATATTACTCACAACTATAACATTATATCAAATCCACACCATAATATTCAAAAAAAATATTTCGAGAAATTTAAATCTTTATTCATAAAATTTGGGGTCTCACAATCTCCCCTCCGTATGAAATTTTGCCCTCTAAATTTACGTACATACCTGGTATGCCGAATAGGTGAGGATACCTTGACTTCATTTCATATTCCAACTCTTGAGGTATAACCTTTGTGTGTCGAATATGATCCTTCTTATCCAAGATTTTAACACGTATCTCCTCATACGTTAAATCTTCTGTTATCTCGTCTAATTCCAATTCAATAATGTGGTTCGGGTCGTCCACGTAATTATGTAACATCGATACGTAAAAAAAACGTTATGAACACGTGACAAACTTGGTGGTGAAACGAGTCTATAGGCCACAGTTCCTACTCGATCGAGGAATTTAAATGGGCCAATTAAATCGAGGGTTGAGATTTCCTCTATTCATCGACTCTTGCTTCTAGAATAATGCCTTCTTGAACCTTCTTCTTCATATTTATCAGCTCCAGGTGTGTAGTTTGAGCGGCTTTAACTTTATCGATTAAAGTCAATTCTAATCGTATATTCGTTATCTTCACGTGGGTCCCTAGAGTCTTTAACTCTATCTTCATCATTTGTAATTTATACAAAATGGTTTTTTTGTGTTAACAACATCGCACTCGTAAATGCATACGATCTTCTACTCAACGTGTTAGCTACCACGTTCGCTCTTCCACAATGATATTGAATGGTATAGTCGTAATCTTCAACAGCTCGAGCCAACGTCTTTGGTGCATTATACGTTCGTTTTGGTTGAAGAAATATTTAAGGGTTGAAGAAATGGGTTTTGTACTGGGGTCAATACAAAATTTGATTTCATGCTCTAGTGGTCGGAAGTCTTCAAGAATACGTCAGGAAATTTATTAACAATAGAAATGTCATTCAAAACTGTGACTCTCATCCCAAGACATAGATAGTACGTAAAATTAATATCTATCAACTTGCCATTGTCATTCACGACGTCGCCTACAGAAATTCTAGCTTCAGTTTATTCCACACAAGGAAGTCAACAACGAAAGGATCGGGGCTCTTTACTTATGGCTTGATATAACAGTGATTAACTTTAGTGGTTTGGTTGCTTGAATTCGAATGATAGGTTGGTTAAGAATACGAAAGCTAACAACCTTACGAAAAGCATGATGAGTAGTTAACCAATCGATTCATAAAATCACATCAAAGGCAAGTATTTTCAAAGAGATAAGATCGACAGGTAACGTGAAAGTGTCGATTTGAATTAAACAAGATTTATAAACAGTGGATGTAATGAAGGTTTCTCCTAACAGAGTTTTAACAGATAAGTCAAAGTCTAATTTCTCAAGAGCCAAGTTCAAACATTGAACACAACTAGGTGAAGTACAAGAGTGGGTAGAACCGGTATTGAATAAGGTTTAGACTTCGCAATAGTTTATGATTAACTTACCCATGATAACTTCGTTTAGGTTCCTCGATAAACGCTCTCACTTAAACTACTGAATTTGACTTGTCTGGGACATCCTTTGGCGTCACCATCCCAGTTAGATAATTGCACGTTTTGGGGCTCAAAATATTACAGTATAATATCTTCCTCTTTTCTTTCATTTTTAATTTAGTCTTGCAAGTATTATCAAACTTTCACCACCTCCCCTAATAGTAAATCATGTGAATCAATAGTAAATTATGTGAACCAATAGTTCTAGACATGTGAAAATACGAATTACTATAATAACCCAATATTTTCAATAAGAAATTTTGTGAATAATTTATATATATATATAAGGGTGGTAATATGTGCAAAGTAAAGTATATGTATATATCTCATAAATAAAATTATTTATTAGATGTAACTAATTTCTTTTTAGAACTATTGATTATTATAGATTATATTCTTATAATAAAATTATGTTGTAATAAAAATATTTATTATTTATTTTCCATGAAAATATGATTATTGTATATATGATATGGCTATTATGATATGTATTTATTATATTAATTAAGTTAATTATTTTAACTTAATTAATAATGGTATCTATGAAGGTTATGTCAGATATGAATTCAAAACCCTAAGTCTGGGTTTTGAATAACGAATGAGAATAATAATATTATATTATCTAAATTTTAGTAATATAAACATGTCTTCTATGTGTGTAATGTTAATGTGTGAAACAGTTATAGTAAAACAGTACAAAATCCTAGCAGTACTGATAAACTATAGTACAGACTCGAATATGACTGTAATGTTCGTTAACTTATGTGTTATGTAGTTGATGACCATTATTATGTTTAATGTTAATTAGGTAGAACCTAATTAATATTTAGAAAACCCTAATTACTAAATCAAAATCCTAATTGCTAAGTTATAAACCCTATTTATTAATTTAGCAAGCTTAATAGTAATTAGTATTTTATAAAGCCTAATTTATAAGTCATAAGTGATTAGGAAACTTAATTTAATTAAGGAACCCTAATTCACATTTGTAGAGACTAAGATTTCTATTTTTGCCCTTAATACACAATTCTAGATTTAGAGCTTAGAAAACCTTAGGGTTAAACCCTAAGGGTCAAACCCTAAGGGTTAGAATGAAATGACAACTTTGCCACTAAAAAGCAAAAAGTAAAAGCCAAATGACATAATTGCCCTTTTTTATTATTTTAATGAGGTGGAGTGTAGATCTAACCCTAGTAGGGATTTGGTGACCAACTCAACCTAGCCATGTGGCCTAGTGAGAAACTTTAATCATTCAAAACCTGGCCACATGATCAGCTATATGCAATACACCATATTATATATAGATTGAGAGAGAGGAAAGTTCATAATTTAGTCCCCAATTGTTCACAAACTCACCACCAAGCTTCTCTCTTTCTAACCCACGAATTGTTTGAGCATTTCAGTCCCCAAGACCAACCCCATGAACAACCACATCAAACTCGTAAGCCTAGACTCTTATTTGCTCATTTAAAGGTATAAAAACCTTAGATATAATCTGATCTTAATGGGAATGTTAGATGCTATGATTTATTGTTAAAACATGTTATATATAGTGTATAATGACGATCTGGGTTGCTAGATGTTAGATCCATAACATCTAGAGGCTCGAATTTGAAGTTTTGCAAAATCTGAAAAAAGTTTATTTTGTGGTCTAATAATGAATGTTAGTGGTTGTAGATCTCTGCATGTTTTTGATTTTTGATATTTTAAAGTTGTAATTTGTAGTTTTTTATGTGGTCTTTAATCTGGAAGTGGAACCACTGTGATTACATGTCTAAATCGTAAGTTATTCTTGGTCAAAACTCGTTGACCGAGAATGACCAAAGAAAATCTGGGTAACCTAGAAGGTAGTTTGCAATGTCTGACAAGATTTGCTAAGCATTATATCTGACAGTACTTTGATGTTCTGTTATGGATCTTAAGTCTAAGTTGTAGTATGTTATGTTAACTTTATATTCATGCTTTTAGAACCTATATATATCAAATATACTGGATTCAGTGACCGGTCAAACTAGTTTGTTGGTCACAGTTCACGTTTTCTGGGTAACCCAGAAAACGTTTGAACGTGTCCTCTGACATGCTTTGACCGGGATATATCTTCTTGATCTGTGAATGTTTTGTTGATGTTTTGTGTTAGATCTCTTCATTTACATACTGGCTACACACTGTAGCTTATAGATCATAAAAACAATATACGGATTTCAAATTGTGGAAGCCCAAACATGCATGCTTGAACTGTTCTTCATTTCTGGGCAACCCAGAAATGAAGAACAGCCTCTGACAGCTACTTTAGGGCCTTAGATCTCCTTTGTTATGCATGTTATGATTATGTTTGTTGTTGAATGTTGTAGTCATGTACTATTACTATAAGATCTGACCTTAAGCATGCCTTGAATCATCACAGAGTAAGAATAATAGTTGGTCAAAGTGGTAACCATGATAGCTGCATACGAGTTCTTGGTTTTCATGAAAAACACGAAGAACACATATAGCAACGGTTTTGTCACTATAGGTGGTCTTTAGCGACAGATTATTTATAAAAATTATATTTTTATTTAATAATTATAGAAAAATTGTTTTTAATTATTAAAAATACAAAATAAATTATTAAAAATTATTTTAAGGTCTGAAAATTAGTTTTTAATAATTTTAATTATATTTCATAAATATTTAATATTTTTGAAATATTGAAGGTATTTAATTTATTTAATTATTATAATAAATAAATTATTTAAAAATAATTTTAATACTTGAAAATTCATTTGAAATTATATAATGATATAAGAAAATATTTTAAGTTATTTTTAATGACTTTTAATATTTTGTGATGATATTCATTACATAATTAATATTAATGATAATTTAGTTATTTAATAAATGAATTAAATAAATAATTTAAAAATGATTTTATTATATTAAAAATCATTTTAAATAATAATAAGGTATTTAAAAATATTTTAAATTATAAAATATAACTTTCAATATTTGAAGGTAAGTTTCATTAATTAATTATTATTAATGATATTAAAGTTATTTAATAATTATATTAAATAATTTAAATTAAAAATGATTTTATTATTACATAAATTATTTTAAATGAAAATAAAGTGTTAAAAGATATTTTAAGTTATAAAATATAACTTTTAATATTTAAAGGATAATTTCATTAATAATTTAATATTAATGATATTTATTTAACATTAATTTTATTAAATTTATTTAATAATTATATTAAATAAATGGTTTAAAAATGGTTTTATTAATTTAAAAATCATTGAAAAAAGGATATAAATGAATTAAAAATATTTAAAGTTAATATTAATGACTTTTAATATTTGGATAAATAATACATTAATATTTTAATATTAATGATAATTATTTAAAAATAATTTTAAATGTTTTAAAAATCGTTTAAGGGTAATATTAATATTTTAAAAGTATTTTAAGTTATTATAAATAACTTTAATTTTTGGGCAATGGTTTCATTAATAGTTTAATAGTAATTAAATATTAATGATAATAGAATTGTTGGATATTTAAATCATTTAATAATGATTCCGGTGTTTGAAAATTCATGATAAATTATGATAATTGTTTAAAAATTATTATAAGTCATTTATAAATAATATGATTGATATTTCATTATCCAGAATAATGTTTAAGATGCATATTAGAGTTTTAAACTCGGAAATTACACAATAAAGTCGTCGGTACACCAAAATGCTACCGAATTTGATTCAAACCTATATAGTTTGACTGTATAAGTGTTTGTTTGTGTCTTAATGACTGATATAACTATATGACAATGTGATTAGGTTGTGTATTAACTGTAAATAACAGTATGATGTGTTATAATATGTTATTCTAATCAATAGAACAATCTTATAATTGAAAGGTTGTTGAATTAAGGATAGAACTAAGTTGTGTAAGCAGCAGACCAGGCGAGTATCCTACCTTTGTATTTTCTTTATGCAATGGACATGAGTAAGAAGTTTCACAATTATATTATTATTATGCTAGATTAATAATCCTATTGTGATATATTTTATATCCGATCATTGTTTATCAACATGTTAGTATATGGTAATTTAGATATATATTCTGTTCGTTAATTTCTATATGTGATTATACAAGTGTCCCGACTTGGATAGTCATTGTATTTAATCACATGTTGTTATATATATATATATATATATATATATATATATATATATATATATATATATATATACACACACCTATTGATACCAGTATGTATGCATGAAGTAACAGTCGTTTAAGCTATTCGACCAACTAGACACAAATTTAGAAATATCGTTGAATATGATAAAACCTTTTTGTATCCAATCAAATTGTTTTGATTAGGATTCCAGACTAAGTATGAACATCCCTATCAAGGGAAAACTTTTATGCACCCAAGGCGGACAGAGTGAACGATAATATCGTTCTTGCATGTAGTATTGATCAATACAGGGCATAACGGGCTGATCACCCCCCGTGTCCGTAAGTTATGACGATTTACGGATGAAGTTCTGCTAAACCTATTCAAAAATTGAGAACAATGTTCATAGTATGTCACCTTAACCCTGTTTATAGTCACTACATAGTTTCAAAATTTTGATAGAGAGTTGTTATGTTATTATCATCGGTTCAAATTACTTCACAACTTTTGATTTGTTGTAGAAGGGTAGTATAAGGAAAACATTTAATCCTTTCAGCTAATATTTATAACTTTTATTACTTGTTGGGTACTCAAATGCTCATCCTTGCTTAAATTAAATGTTTTCAATTAAGTATGACTAGCCAGAGGGCTCTGCCAGGAACAAAGGGAAAGAAAAGCTGTCAGAATAAGTTTATGTTACCTTATGTAATAGCTAGACTTAAATAAGATGATGATATTTATTATCTATTATGTAATGAAATATTTTAAGGTCGCGTACTTGGGATTTAGACAACTCTGATATTTAAACTAAGTTTGATATTTATAACAAAATTATTATTCCGCTAAAAGAAATGGTATCGTGAAGCACTGAATTCGGGTTTCAAGATCCTAAATTTGGGGGCGTCACAGGTTGCTATCAGAGCTTTAGGGTTAGAAACCTTAAGTGGGGGTAGACCTTAGGCTATAACCTTAGTGCAGAGGAAAACGTCAAAAGTACAAATAACTCACATAGAGTTTAAAAGGAGATGAGTCGAATAAATTCATCGTCAAACAAAAAAAAGATAACTTATATGAAACTTTTATTTGTTGTGTGTATATATTATATGCTAATCGGGATAATTTATGTGTAGATGTCAGGAGGAAAAGGATTAGGATACCCTAGGATCGTGAAGAATGAGCCAATATCAAAGCCTATAGCTGAAATAGAGGCTCACATTGAAGATAACCTTGATGAGGTGATCATTTTCGAAAATATAGTACCGGACCCAGAAATAATGGAACTAACAGATAGTGATTCGGACACCGAAGTTAGAGCTGATCAAGCATCAACTGAAGTGCAGGATCTGAGGAACAAGGTTTCCTCTCTGGAAAAGTTGTGGGAGATAGAAAAGATACTAAATAGTCAATTACGAAAGCCGTTAATCGAAACGATGGAAGAACAAGATAAGCTTAAGATCCAAATTGATCAGATGGGAGCCACAAGCAACACATCGTGTGCAGCTCCAAGAAATAAGGGGAAAAGAAAGATTGAATACCGTGACTTAGTAAAATCTAATAAGAAGAAAGGGAAAAGAATATGTTACCTTTGTGTCTATAAGCGACATACCACTCTATATTGTTCCGAATATAAACCAGGTGCATGTTTTATCTGTGGATTGGAAGGTCATCGGGCGAAGGGTTGTCCAGAATCAGGAAAGAGGTGTAGGAAATAGGTAGAATTAGTATTTGATTATATATGTTTGGTAATGTACGTGTGTATTATAATAATCCCAATTTTGGTGTAAGTTGTGGTAGCGATTCCAAACTTTTGTGGTCACAAAGGGATATCAGAAGTTTAAAGTGATATGTGATATGCGATGTACTATAAATTAGTTGAATGAATATTAATCTATGTTTAATTAATGGAATAAGTTTGAAATATTAAAATTATACGATGAGGTTTAGAATGTAAGTTAATAAAATATAGATTTTATTTTATTTAACCAGAACATGCTGCCAAGACGTCAAACTCGAAACCAAAGGGCAGAAGAATCTGTCAACAATGCTGGAGGACAACAACCAGACCTGATGCAGAATTTCACGAACATGGTAGCTCAGGCCATGTAGAATGGAATGCCAGCGGCGGGAAATCAACCAGACAATCGATTTATGAACTTCAAGGATTTTAAATCCGTAGGACCGCTAGAATTTAGAGGTACCACTGACCCGATAGAAGCCCAAACTTAGGTTAAGGAAATAGAAAAAGCATTTGTTGTCAGTAGGGTAGATAAGGGGCAAAAGACGGCTTTTTCCACCTATATGATGAAAGGAGAGGCGAATTTCTGGTGGGAGGCAAATCAAGATAGGGCAGGAGAAAGAGTGATAGCATGGACTAGGTTTAAGACACTATTCTTTTAGAACTATTTCTCAGCTAATGTACAGACTGGGATTGAGGTGAAGTTTTTGGAATTAAAGTAGGAGAACTTGACAGTTGCGGAGTATGCCGTAAAGTTCAATGAATTAGCTAGGTTCGCTCCACACCAAGTGGATACGGAGGCTAGAAAGGCAAGGAGGTTTAAGCTAGGCCTAAAATCTGGCTCTACAATAAGGTGGCGGTGTTGCAGATCAATACATTTGCCGCACTCTTAGAAAAGGCTATCATAGATGAAGGGGGAAGTGAGGCCATAAGCCTCTATAATAAGGAGAGAAAGAATAAGGGTGATGGAGCCGGGAAGGTAGAAGTAAGTAGTGGAAGTAGGGGTGAGAAAAGGAAATGGAACAATGTTGGGAGTGTCCAAGTCAAGTAGGAAGGTGTGAAAAAGCAGGCTGTACAGTGTAAGAATTGTGGGAAGAGTCATTCAGGTGAGTGTCTTAAAGGCAAGTTTGTATGCTACAAGTGTGGGTAGGAGGGACATATCTCTCCTAACTGCCCCAATCCTAGGATGAGTAATGGGTGTTTTCTGTGTGGATCAACGGAGCATAAGGTGAAGGACTGTCCAAAAAGGAGAATGGATATAGGAAGCGTGAATGCGGGGAAAGGCAGTGGAATAATGGCGATAACGGGACCAACTTCGACGAAATTAACCGCACGAGTCTTCAACATGACAGTTCGGGATATTGTAGCAGCCGGGGATGGAACTTCCGGTATTATTCGTATGAATTGTATTTTCATATATATAATTTTCTTAAATATAAGTAAATTATGTTAGAAAAAAATTTTGAAGGAGAAATTTGGGTTCTGTTAGAAATCAAATTTCCATAAAATTAGATAAACAAGCTATATGTTGAGTAGTTAAAGGTTATTTCGATCGAATCTGATCGATATCTACAAGAAATGACTGTGTATGCTATTTTCCCTAGTGTCGATAGGTTTTAAAGCGTTGATTCTGAGAATGGAATCTATATAAGGGAGGGTGGATGTAATAACCCAATATTTTCAATAAAAAATTTTGTGAATAATTTTATATATATAAGGGTGGGAATATGTGCAAAGTAAAGTATATGTATATATCTAATAAATAAAATTATTTATTAGATGTAACTAATTTCTTTTTAGAACTATTGATTATTATAGATTATATTCTTATAATAAAATTATGTTGTAATAAAAATATTTATTATTTATTTTCCATGAAAATATGATTATTGTATATATGATATGGATATTATGATATGTATTTATTATATTAATTAAGTTAATTATTTTAACTTAATTAATAATGGTATCTATGAAGGTTATGTCAGATATGAATTCAAAACCCTAAGTCTGGATTTTGAATAACGAATGAGAATAATAATATTATATTATTTATATTTCAGTAATATAAACATGTCTTATATGTGTGTAATGTTAATGTGTGGAACAGTTATAGTAAAACAGTACAAAATCCTAGCAGTGCTGATAAACTATAGTACAGACTCAAATATGACTGTAATGTTTGTTAAGTTATGTGTTATGTAGTTGATGACCATTATTATGTTTAATGTTAATTAGGTAGAACCTAATTAATATTTAGAAAATCCTAATTACTAAATCAAAACCCTAATTGCTAAGTTATAAATTCTATTTATTAATTCAGCAAGCTTAATGGTAATTAGTATTTTATAAAGCCTAATTTATAAGTCCTAAGTGATTAGGAAACTTAATTTAATTAAGGAACCCTAATTCACATTTGTAGAGACTAAGATTTCTATTTTTGCCCTTAATACACAATTCTAGATTTAGAGCTTAGAAAACCTTAGGGTTAAACCCTAAGGGTCAAACCCTAAGGGTTAGAATGAAATGACAACTTTGCCACTAAAAAGCAAAAAGTAAAAGCTAAATGACATAATTGCCCTTTTTATTATTTTAATGAGGTGGAGTATAGATCTAACCCTAGTAGGGATTTGGTGACCAACTCAACCTAGCCATGTGGCCTAGTGAGAAACTTTAATCATTCAAAACCTGGCCACATGATCAGCTATATGCAATACACCATATTATATATAGATTGAGAGAGAGGAAAGTTCATAATTTAGTCCCCAATTGTTCACAAACTCACCACCAAGCTTCTCTCTTTCTAACCCACGAATTGTTTGAGCATTTCAGTCCCCAAGACCAACCCCATGAACAACCACATCAAACTCAGAAGCCTAGACTCATATTTGCTCATTTAAAGGTATAAAAACCCTATATATAATCTGATCTTAATGGGAATGTTAGATGCTATGATTTATTGTTAAAACATGTTATATATAGTGTATAAAGACGATCTGGGTTGCTAGATGTTAGATCCATAACATCTAGAGGCTCGAATTTGAAGTTTTGCAAAATCTGAAAAAAGTTTATTTTGTGGTCTAATAATGAATGTTAGTGGTTGTAGATCTCTACATGTTTTTGATTTTTGATATTTTAAAGTTGTAACTTGTAGTTTGTTATGTGGTCTTTAATCTGGAAGTGGAACCACTGTGATTACATGTCTAAATCGTAAGTTATTCTTGGTCAAAACCCGTTGACCGAGAATGACCAAAGAAAAGCTGGGTAACCTAGAAGGTAGTTTGCAGTGTCTGACAAGATTTGCTAAGCATTATATCTGACAGTACTTTGATGTTCTGTTATGGATCTTGAGTCTAAGTTGTAGTATGTTATGTTAACTTTATATTCATGCTTTTAGAACCTCTATATCAAATATACTAGATTCAGTGACCAGTCAAACCAGCTCAGTTGATCACAGTTCACGTTTTCTAGGTAACCCAAAAAACGTTTGAACGTGTCCTCTGACATGCTTTGACCGGGATATATCTTCTTGATCTGTGGATGTTTTGTGTTAGATCTCTTCATTTACATACTGGCTACACACTGCAGCTTATAGATCACAAAAAATAATATACGGATTGCAAGTTGTGGAAGCCCAAACATGCATGCTTGAACTGTTCTTCATTTTTGGGCAACCCAAAAATGAAGAACAGCCTCTGACAGCTACTTTAGGCCCTTAGATCTCCATTGTTATGCTTGTTATGATTATGTTTGTTGTTGAATGTTGTAGTCCTGCACTATTACTATTAAATTTGACCTTAAACATGCCTTGAATCATCACAGAGTAAGAATAATAGTTGGTCAAAGTAATAACCATGATGGCTGCATATGAGTTCTTGGTTTTCATAAAGAACACCTATAGCGACGGTTCTGTCACAATAGGTGGTCTTTAGCAACAGAATATTTATAAAAATTATATTTTTATTTAATAATTATAGAAAATTAGTTTTTAATTATTAAAATTACAAAATAAATTATTAAAAATTATTTGAAGGTCTAAAAATTAGTTTTTAATAATTTTAATTATATTTCATAAATATTTAATATTTTTGAAATATTAAAGGTATTTAATTTATTTAATTATTATATTAAATAAATTATTTAAAAATATTGTTAATACTTGAAAATCATTTGAAATTATATAATGATATAAGAAAATATTATAAGTTATTTTTAATGACTTTTAATATTTTGTGATGATATTCATTACTTAATTAATATTAATGATAATTTAGTCATTTAATAAATGAATTAAATAAATAATTTAAAAATGATTTTATTAAATTAAAAATCATTTTAAATAATAATAAGTTATTTAAAAATATTTTAAGTTATAAAATATAACTTTCAATATTTAAAGGTAAATTTCATTAATTAATTATTATTAATGGTTTTAAATTTATTTATTAATTATATTAAATAATTTAATTTAAAAATGATTTTATTATTACAAAATCATTTTAAATGAAAATAAAGTGTTTAAAGATATTTTAATTTATAAAATGTAACTTTAAATATTTAAAGGATAATTTCATTAATAATTTAATATTAATGATATTTATTTAACATTAATGATATTAAATTTATTTAATAATTATATTAAATAAATGGTTTAAAAATAGTTTTATTAATTTTAAAATCATTTAAAAAGGATATAAATGAATTAAAAATATTTGAAGTTAATATTAATGACTTTTAATATTTGGATAAATAATACATTAATATTTTAATATTCATAGTAATTATTTAAAAATGATTTTAAATATTTTAAAAATCGTTTAAGGGTAATATTAATATTTTAAAAGTATTTTAAGTTATTATAAATAACTTTAATATTTGGGCAATGGTTTCATTAATAGTTTAATAGTAATTAAATATTAATGATAATAGAATTGTTGGATATTTAAATCATTTAATAATGATTCTGATGTTTAAAAATTCATGATAAATTATGATAATTGTTTAGAAATTATTATAAGTCATTTATAAATAATATAATTAATATTTCATTATCCAGAATAATGTTTGAGATGCATATTAGAGTTTTAAATAATAGTTTAATTTACATAAATTAATAGTTTAATTTAATTTTTTAAATAAATAAATAATAGTTTAATAGTTTAATTTATTTATTTAAATACCTTATTTATTTACATAAATTAATAGTTTAATTTATTTGTTTAAGTAAGATTAGAATTGTTCTAATTAATTTATATTCATAACCGGTTTAATATGGAGAACTTAAAGGGTCACACTATAAAAGGAAGAATAATTATTTAAGAAGTTAATGGCATAATCGTAATAATATGTTAAGTTTTTTAATTTAATATATGGTTATAGAATAAATTAAATAGCTTAATATTTATTATTTAATATTTTAGAAATATTAAATATAAATTAATAAGAGGGGTCTTATTAATATTATTATAATTATTATTATTTTAATTTCTAAGAGAATTTAAGAATTAATTTAATATAAGTACTCTCATTTATTCCTAATAGGATTATGAGGGAAAATTAGTTAAAGGAATTTAATTAATTATTCCTAATAAGATTAGGGGGCCCAATTAATTAAAGGAGTTTAATTAAATAAATAATACCTTATATTAATTAAATAGGGTTACCTGATATCTTTATAAGAGGAGTCATATATTAGATATCAGATATACACGATTCCAATAATTGGAGAGTACGCCCCCTTTTTCTATAGAGATAGGAAAACTAGGATTTGAGCCAATACACCCTTCTTCTTAAAAATTATTCTTTCTTGATTCATCAAAGGAAGGAATCTACCCGGAGATCGAGGAGAAATAGGAGTTGAACTAATACTTGTGGAAGCTCGTATCTACAAGGGTATGATTTCATTACTTCTTGTTCTTCGTTTTAATTAATAATATGCATAAAGTATGATTCAGGTAATTGGTTTGTGAAAAAATTTAAAATCTTATTTTACTTTGCTTCTGCTATTTTTTGTAATTAATTGATTGCTACTTTGATTCTCATAAAACCTTACAATTCGATGGGCTTAGAAGGGTAATCCTCATCGGTAAAAGAAATTATTGAACCTGGATACGGCCTTTCAGTTTTCAGGAGGGTACCCGCCACTAATATGACTGAATCCAAGTATCATCGTCTTTTCTTCCCCACAACCTTACCAGCATTTCCCCCAGTAATTACATCAACCACATGTCTCGCTGGCTGATTAGGAGCGAATGGTGCAGGTAGAACTAGTTGAGCAGCCTGAACAGGCCTAGTATTCCTCTGTTGATCCCTTGAGGCTCTCTTCCAGCTACATAATGAACCAAAGCACCACTTTGGACGTTTCTTTCAATGAACTCCTTTAGATTCCAACAGTTATTAGTTTCATACCCAGATGCCTGATGGTAATCATAGTACTTATGGGGATTACCAGACCCGGGCTTAAGGTTGTCCCGAGGTTGTTCAAAATAAGGTTTGTCTTTTATCTGATCCAAATTGATAGCCCGATCTGTATTCAACTGAGTATATACCTTGTTCACTTTCTGGTTCGGAATAGGCGAACGACCTCCTTCCGAATGCCAAGTACTATTGTATCTCTTAGAATTCCCATCTGAATGATCATTATTACCAGCGTTCTTTTTCTGATCACCATCAGATTTATCTTTATCTTTATCCGGCATTTTATCTGAAGTACCACGCTTCAGGCTATTCATAGCTTCCTCTACCACGATGTATCTTTCATCCTTCTCAAAAGCTTCGGTTAGACTCTTCGGGTAACTGAACATCAACTTTTTCACCAGCTTTTTAGACTTCACCAAATCCAAACAATTCTGAAATAGCCCTACAGCCTGAAGATCATTGAGATCAGTCACCTGACCCACCGCTTCTCTGAATCTTTTCACATATTGTCCCAAGGACTCATTTGAATATTAACGATTGTGCTAACGACCCAATAGGTTTGCCTCTCCTCTTGTTACTCCCAAATCGGGCATGTAATTTACCACATAAATCTGCCCAAGATGAAATGGAGTCTGTAGACAGAGTTCCCATCCATTGTCTAGCATCTTTCTTCAGTTTTGTCATAAAAGTTTGACATTTGGCTGCATCCAAAAAATTATAATAGTCCATCAACCTATCAAACGCATGGCTATGGTCGTATGGGTCACCTGAACCATCATAACTTTCCATATAAGGAAGTTTTTTAGTAGGGTCTGCCTTCTCCTTAAGAATTTCCGAGGAGAAAGGAGAAGCCTTTTTACCCGAACTGTCTTTTACTTGTTTAACTTTGGGTAACTATCTCCGAAGCTCCTTTACTTCCTTATACAAGAAATCCACACCCTTTGGCTATGAAGAAACTTCCTTCTTCGGAGAGCATCCCTTCTTCTGAACAGAATGGTCTTTTGCATCTGAGCTTCCAGCTTTCAACGGGCTTCTCCGATGGTGAGTTTTCGTAGGGCGGTGTGCCATCTTTGGATTCTCAGGAGTACGGCTTCTAGATCTGCTTCAGCGTTGAGCCCTTTCATTATGGCGAGAATACTCAAGGCGGGGTGCCTTCTTTGTATCCTCGAGTATATATACTCTTGACCTACTCTTTCATTTATCTCTACCATAATTCTGAGAACCCCTAGGGTGAGATTGAAAGTAGTATGCATACAAGCCAATCATTAATAATGATAAAACATATACTTTTTAATCAATCTTATTTATTTATTAATAAAAGAATTATTTGTTAAAGGCATTTATTATCTACATAGTGTTGTTTTAAAAATATGTGATAAACCCATAGTTTTAAGCAATGCTTTTACAATCATGATGAGGTCATGCTAATGAGATCTAAATTCTTAGATATCTTAAAACTAAAATTTTCCCAATCAAAAGATTACTAAAAAGGGGATTAGTGAATCTCGATAGATTGGTACGTATGTTGCTTGCTCATTGGATGAGGATGATTGATCTCATGATCATTTGTCTGGAGACACTAAAGCAAATATGTAAGTGCTTATTAGAGAATAAGTTCACTAAACGTGACTCGCTAAGGAATAACTAATGGAGTTTTACTTGCATGTCAATAGGAATTCTTGTGCATTTAGGAATCGAAATACATATAATTAAATAAAATAAGACTTGACAGTAATTCCATGTCTTATATTTAATTGGGATATTGTATGGTGGAATGATTAAATTGTACGGTAACTATTAACTCAAAGGTTCTTTTATAATTAATGTTGAAATTTATATTATCTGAAAAGTCGTTGATCGCTAGGGAGGCTTATCCCTATTATAGAATAAATATTATTTATTTAAATAAATTAATCATTTAATTTATTTATTTAAATAAGTTTAGAATTGTTCTAATTAATTTATTCACAATCGGTTTAATATGAAGAACCTAAAGGGTCACACCATAAAAGGAAGAATAATTATGTTAAGTATATTTAATTCAATCTATGGTGATAGGATAAATTAAATTCCTTAATATTTATTATTTAATATTTTAGAAATATTAAATATAAATTAATAAGAGGAGTTTTATTAATATTATTACAATTATTATTATTTTAATTTCTAAAAGAGTTTAGGAATTAATTTAATATAAGTACTCTCATTTATTTCTAATAGAATTAGGAGGAAAAATTAGTTAAAGGAGTTTAATTAATTATCCCTAATATGATTAGGGAGCCCATTTAATTAAATAAATAATACCTTATTTTAATAGGGTTACCTGATATCTTTATAAGAGGAGACTTATATCAGATATTAAAAATAAATACGCAATTTCAATAGTTGGAGAGTACGCCCCTTTTTCTATAGAGATAGGAAAAACTAGGGTTTAAGCCAATACACCCCTTTTCCTGAAAATTCTTCTTCCTTGGTGGATCACCTCTAGTGTCCATACACTTAGGTGGCTAACATTGATCAAAGGAAGGAATCTACCCGGAGATTCAGGGAGATCGCGGAGAAGTAGGAGATGAACTCGTACCTGTGAAAGCTTGTATCTACAAGGGTATGATTCCATAACTTCTTGTTCTTCGTTTTAATTAATAATATGCATAAAGGATGATCCGGGTAATTAGTTTATGAAAATTTTAAAATATGATTTTATTTTGCTTCCGCTATTTTTGCAATTTGATTGCTACTTTAATTTTCACAAAACCTTACAGTGGAATCAAGAGCAAAACTTTATGCAAATTATTAATTGTTTTGATTCCATATATGTATGGGTATGTATTTAGAATAATTTATTGGGCATAATTTTTTGTATAAAATTATTTTATGAAAAACAAAAATCACTTCGTGATTTTATACAAGGGTTTCGCATCCACAGATTTGTTTTTTCAAATTGTTAGCAGAATCATGTAATCGGTTAATATATATATATATATATATATATATATATATATATATATATATTACTCTTAACAGGAACTATATTGAGTACGGTATATATATAATACGGTCCGGATCTTAAGTTCACCCCTTATTCAACTCACCCGAGCTCACCCTCCTTTAGCGACGGACCCGACGACGGTTTGGTCATACAACCGTTGTCAATACTTTTAGCGATGAACAACATATAGCATCGCTAAAATTATAGACAACGGTTGTATGACCGAACCGTCGTTGGGTCCGTCGCTAAAGCGGGGGTGAGCTCGGGTGAGTTGAATAAGGGGTGAGCTTAAGATCCGGATTCATATATAATATTTCTAACCGAGTACAGAATATATATATATATATATATATATATATATATATATATATATATATTAATCTTAATAATTTTATAATTAAAATAAAGAGTTTATTTTAATCTTGAAATTGGATTTCATGCAACATAAAATTGCCCATTAAATGATACTCATATATATATATATAGAATGATTATATTTATTGATACATATGATGATATGTATGATAATAAATGAGATTGATTATGGACTATTGACCAATGTGATTGGATTTATTTTGGTTGGATGTTTGAATGGATGGGTTTTATTAAATGGGATATGTGTACCTCGTCTTTTCTAGTTTTCTTCTTGATGTAAATTCTATCTCTCTGTTATGTACTTCTCCTTGACTGCTGATCAAGGTTTCTATTTAAATTAAATAGTTTAATTGTATAGGATTAGTTAGAATGTTTTGAAGAACCGGAGATCAAGGAGCAAGGAGCGCTAGAAGACCCGTTTGTAATGGAGCCCGAGTTTAAATATAATAGTTATATTTAAATGTTTATTCTTGCACCCTAGGGTTTGACCTTTTGGTTCACTTGGTGGCTCTAGTGAACCAAACTAGAATAAAAGTCCATAATAAATTCGGGTAGAATATAGTATTTTATATGTGCATGCTAGTATTATATATATTATATATTATGCAAACATGCTTTGCATGTTTAATAATATGACACGTATTTTATATATATATATTTGTATGTACGCTAAACAAGATGAGACTAATAATAACAAACCCCTCAATAAAATTATATTAAGTTGTAACGTTCAAAGATATTTGGAATATCGAACGTCGCCTTCTAGCATGATAAAAACAATAGAGCATTGAATATTTAATATGAGTTTGTTGTGCACACACAAGACGAGTATTAAATATTTGAGATGTTATTTTTATTACATTTGATGTTTATAAGGAATTGAACATTATCGCTTTGTTGTGCACACACAAAGGTTGTAGTTTTCTCTTCACTTATATGGAAATGTTGGGTATGACTTAACTTAAATCATTTTAGTTCGAATGTGCACACACTTGACCATTATGATTTAAGAGGCAAAATATAAGGAGTTACATGATGATGTAATTGACAAGAGTTACCTACCTATTTATTTATATATAGTTTGTTGTGCACACACAAGGCTATATACATTTGAAATGGGATCCTTATTCTCACTAGAAAATCTTTAATTAGATATTGTCGAACTATATTCATGAGGGTAATATAGTTTGAAGAAAATAGTAGGAGATACCAATATAAAATAAGACCTAATTTATTTTGGTAATTAATTAAATGAATGTTTGCTAAAATATTATCTTTTTACATGTAGTATTTTGAAAATGTCACATTCACTAATTTCACTGTGTAGCATACTTGATGCTAACAAACTGATCGGACCGAATTACACTAACTAGTTAAGGAATCTGAGAATTGTTCTCACTGCTGAAAAGATTTCTTATGTCCTAAATTCGTCTGTACCTGCAAAATTTGCAGAGACAGCCTCTGAGGAAGAGATTGCTACTTTTAAAAAGTGGCAAGATGATGCATCTGTGGCTCAATGCATCATGCTCGCATCCATGAGTAACGAGCTTCAGCGTCAGCATGAAACCATGGATGCTCCTACTATGTTACTGCACCTTCAAGAGTTGTATGGTGAGCAAAGTAGGATTGCTAGATATGAAATATCTAAGGAGCTCTTCCGATCTCGGATGACCGAGGGTACTACTATTGAGACTCATGCCCTAAAGATGATTAATTTGATTAAACGTGTAGGACAGCTTGGGTTCGTCATGGATGGGGAGTTGAGTCAAGATTTGATCTTGCATTCACTTCCTGACACCTTTTCACAATTTGTTGTGAATTTTCACATGAATAAGTTGGATGTCAACTTGCCTGGATTACTTAACATGTTGAAAACTGCTGAAGGTCACTTCCCATCCAAGAAGGACCATGTCTTAATGGTGGATGATTCTTCCCAAGAAAAGGAAGAGGCCCAAGGTATCTTCTCAAAAGAATAAATCCAAGACGGTTAAAGGTAAGGCGAAAGTGAAGGATCAAAAGAAACCTGATCCAGCTAGCAAAGGAATTTGCTTCCATTGCAACAAGCTAGGTCACTAGAAGAGGAACTGCAAGGATTATCTTGCGGAAAAAAAAGCAGAAGAATCTTGGAGAAGCTTCGAATCCTAATCAAGGTTTGTTTATGATTGAAATTAATTTTTTTGAAAGTCGATCTTCTACTTGGGTATTGGATACCGGCTGTGGTTCTCACATATGTAATAATATGTAGGGACTGGTCAGAAGTAGAAAGTTGAGCAAGGATGAGGTCGTCCTACGAGTGGGAAATGGAGCAAAGGTTGTTGCATTAGCTGTAGGGACTTATTGTTTAGCACTGCCTACGGGCAAGTCCATTAGTTTAAATAATTATTATTTTGTTCCATCACTTATTAGAAACATTATTTCTATCTTTGTACTGGATATGGATGATTTTAACATTATAATAAAGAACAACAGTTGTTCTATTTATAATGATAATGTTTTATATGGTGTTGGTAATTAGCGAAATGGACTGAATATATATTTGAATTGAATGAAAATATACTTCAAATTGAATAAACTAAGAAAAGGAAAAGAGATGATGTTAATTATAACTATATGTGGCATTGTAGACTTGGTCATATTAATGAAACAAGATTATCTAAGTTGTATATAGATGGGCTCCTAGAGCTATCGGATTATGAATCATATCCAACTTGTGAATCTTTTCTCATGGGAAAAATGACTAAATCTCCTTTTAGTGGAAAAGGAGAAAGATTTACAGAGTTGTTAGCATTGGTACACACAAATGTATGTGGACCTACAACAACGAATGCACGAGGAGGGTATTCTTATTTTATTACATTCACTGACGATCACTCAAGATTTGGATATGTGTATTTAATGAAATACAAATCTGAATCATTTAAAAAGTTCAAAGAATTCAGAAGTGAAGTAGAGAAACAAACTGGAAAAAGTATTAAGATTCTTTGATCAGATCGAGGTGGTGAATACTTTAGCGGTGAGTTTCTCAATTGTCTCAAAGAAAATGGTATAATCTCACAATGGAATCCACTAGGGACGCCATAGCTGAATGGTGTATCTGAAAGGAGAAATCGAACACTGTTGGACATGGTTCGTTCCATGATGAGTTTAACCTATCTTCCGATGTCATTCTAGGGATATGCCCTAGAAGCAGCTACATATCTACTAAATAAGGTTCCCTCGAAATTCGTCCCTAAGACTCCATATGAGATGTGGACAGGGAGGAAGCCTAGTCTTAAGCATGTTAAGATTTGGGGATTTCCAGCTTATGTGAAAAGGTTTCAGAATGATAAGCTTGGGACAAGATCTGATAAGTGTACTTTTGTGAGATATCCTAAAGAAAGTTTAGGATATTATTTCTACAATCCTACTGAACAAAAGGTGTTTGTTGCCAAACATGATGCTTTCTTGGAAAAGGAGTTTATCCTTGAAGGGGCCAGTGGGAGGAAAATAGATCTTAAAGAAATTCAAGAACCATAAACCACTACATATCAAATGGATGAACCTGTCCAAGTAGAGATTCCTTATGTACCACACCCTATTCGTAAATCTGGAAGAGTACCAAAGATACCTGATAGGTATGGACTTGTCATAGAGGATGACGATGAGGTACGCATCATAGATGATGATGATCCATTGAATTACAAACAGGCTATAAGTAGTAAAGACTCAGTGAAGTGGCAAGAAGTTGCAAAATTTGAGATGGACTCCATGTATGAGAACCAAGTATGGACTTTGGTTTCACCACCTGAAGGAATTAAGCCTATTAGGTGTAAATGGGTCTTTAAAAGAAAGACTGGAGCAGACGGCAAGGTAGATACCTATAAGGCCCGACTAATCGCAAAAGGTTTCAAACAAAGATAAGGAGTTGACTATGACGAAACCTTCTTACCAATAGAAATGCTCAAGTCCATTCGGATTTTGCTTGCGATTGCAGCTTACCATGACTACGAAATTTGGCAGATGGACGTGAAAATAGCCTTCCTCAATAGAAAACTTGAGGAGGATGTGTATATGACACAGCCAAAGGGATTTGTTTCAATGGTTGGAACAAATCAAGTCTGTAAGCTACAACGATCTATTTATGGATTGAAGCAAGCTTCTCGTAGGTGGAACATCTGTTTTGATGAGACAATCAAAGAGTTTGATTTTATTAAAAATGAGGATGAACCATGTGTGTACAAGAAGGTTAGTGGGAGCGTTGTTTCATTCCTCATATTATATTTTGATGATATATAACTGATAGGGAATGATATTCCTATGCTACAATCAATTAAAATATGGTTATCTAAACACTTCTCCATGAAGGACTTGGGAGAAGCATCCTATATTTTGGGGATAAAGATCTATAGAGATAGATCTAAAAGGATATTTGGCTTATCCCAAGGAATGTACATTGACTCGATGCTAAAGAAGTTTAGCATGAAAGATTCCAAAAGAGGTCTCATGCCAATGAGCCATGGAATACTTCTCTCCAAGAAACAAGCCCCAAAGACACCTGAAGAGAGAGACCGTATGAATAAGATTCCTTATGCTTTAGCAATAGGAACTATTATGTACGGTATAATATGTACTAGAACAGATGTTGCTCATGCACTTAGTGTAACAAGCAAATATCAGTCGAATCCAGGAGAAGAACAATGGAAGGTAGTGAAAAATATCATAAAGTACTTAAGAAGAACTAAGGATGTATTTCTTGTTTATGGTGGGTCTGAATTGAAACTAGAGGGCTTCACAGACTCAAGTTTTCAAACGGACCAAGATGACAGTAAATTCGTTTCAGGGTATGTGTTTACCTTAAACGGTGGCGCAGTGAGTTGGAAGAGTTCCAAACAGCAAACAGTTGTTGATTCAGTGACAGAGGCAGAGTACATAGCTGCAAGTGAAGCTGTAAAGAAAGCAGTTTGGATGAAGAAGTTCATTATCGAACTTGGTGTGGTTCCTAGCATTACAGGACCAGTACCTTTATTCTGTGACAACACTAGAGCTGTTGCGTAGGCTAAGGAGCCCAGGTCTCATTAGAAATCCAAACACGTGTTGCGACGGTTTCATTTTATTAGAGAGATCATTGAAAGAGGAGACATCACCCCAGAGCATGTGGACTCTCAAGACAATATTGTAGATCCATTTACTAAAGCGTTAACACAACAGCAGTTCGATCGTCACTTAGAGAAGATGGGAATGAGATACCAAGACGATTGGCTTTAGTGCAAGTGGGAGATTGAAAGTAGTATGCATAAAAGCCAATCATGAATAATGATAAAGCATATACTTTGTAATCAATCTTATTTATTTATTAATAAAAGAATTTATTATCTACATGGTGCTGTTTTAAAAATATGTAATAAACTCATAGTTTTAAGCAATGCTTTTAGAATCATGATGAGATCATGCTAATGAGATCTAAATTCTTATATAGCTTAAAACTAAAATGTTCCCAATCAATGGATTACTAAAAAAGGGATTAGTGAATCCGGATAGATTGGTACGTACGTTGCTTGCTCATTGGATGAGGATGATTGATCTCATGATCATTTGTGTGGAGACACTAAAGCAAGTATGTTAGTGCTTATTAGAGAATAAGTTCACTGAACGTGACTCGCTAAGAAATACCTAATGGAGTTTTACTTGCATGTCAATAGGAATTCCTATAGTAATAGTAGTATAAATGATCCTTAGACTTGAGATCCTCATAGTATCTTATATATAATGAATTACACTTTGACTTATTCTTTAAGACTCTTCGAGTATATCAAAGGGTATGCTTGTGTCTAATAAGTTATATATGAAGATAATGAATGATCAATAAAGAATCTACCACTTCTAGTAAAAGAAGAGAAATGTCCTATGTGATTCGATAAATGACAACTCAGGAATCCTTGGCCAAGGTGGAATGAAATTAGAAAGTAGTTTCTAATTTGCATTCATTAGGAGTTGTGCATTTAGGAATCGAAATACATATAATTAAATAAAATAAGACTTGACAGTAATTTCATGTCTTATATTTAATTGGGACATTGTATGGTGGAAGGATTGAATTATACGGTAACTATTAACTTAAAGGTTCTTTTATGATTAATGTTGAAATTTATATTATCTGAAAAGTCGTTGATCGCTAGGGAGGCTTATCCCTATTGTAGAATAAATATTATTTATTTAAATAAATTAATTGTCTAATTTAATTATTTTAGTTCAGATTAGAATTATTCTAATTAATTTATTCACAACTGGTTTACTATGGAGAACATAAAGGTCACACCATAAAAGGAAGAATAATTATTTAAGAAGTTAATGACATAATCGTAATAATATGTTAAGTATATTTAATTTAATCTATAGTGATAGGATAAATTAAATAGCTTAATATTTATTATTTAATATTTTAGAAATATTAAATATAAATTAATAAGAGAAGTCTTATTAATATTATTACAATTATTATTATTTTAATTTCTAAAAGAGTTTAGGAATTAATTTAATAAAAGTACTCTCATTTATTCCTAATAAGATTAGGAGGGAAAATTAGTTAAAGGCGTTTAATTAATTATCCCTAATAGGATTAGGGAGCCCATTTAATTAAATAAATAATATCTTATTTTAATAGGGTTACCTGATATCATTATAAGAAGAATCTTATATCAGATATCAAAAATAGATACGCAATTCCAATAGTTGGAGAGAACGCCCCTTTTTCTATAGAGATAAAAAAAACTAGGGTTTGAGCCAATACACCCTTCTTCTTGAAAATTCTTCTTCCTTGGTGGATCACCTCTAGAGGCCATACACTTGGGTGGCCAACATTGATCAAAGGAAGGAATCTACTCGGAGATTCAAGGAGATCGCAGAGCAGTAGGAGGTAAACTCATACCTGTGGAAGCTCGTATCTACAAGGGTATAATTCCATAACTTCTTGTTCTTCGTTTTTATTAATAATATGCATAAAAGATGATCCGGGTAATTGGTTTGTGAAAATTTTAAAATCTAATTTTATTTTGCTTCCGCTATTTTTGTAATTTGATTGCTACTTTAATTTTCACAAAACCTAACAGAGATACCCTCTTCGAATCTTCAGGAGTATGGCTCTTTGGCCTTCTTCGGTCACAAGGGCGGCCTCGAGACATATCTCCAGAGTGCATAGGCTCCTCTCCTCTTCTTGATCACCTCTCTAGGGATCTGCTACGCTCTTCGGATCGAGCATAGCTTGACGCTTCATCCTTCATCTTAGCCATATAAACCATCTGTTCAGCAATTTCTTGCCTTTGTTTCAGAAGAACTTCTAAAGCTTTATCAACTTCTTCTATCATCTTGGCCAATTTGGATGCTCTATCGGTCTGACCATCTCAGCGTTGGGTTCTAGGTGATGTGCCTTCTACCCTTCTCCGATTCTGGTCAGGTCCTTTATCAACAGTAAAAAATAATCTTCTTTTGATGTCACCATGGACTTTTGCATAAGAACCTTCTAAAACATCTCGTGATGCGGTGCTGTCATGAATACTTTTTGAAGGACCCAACCTTTCCTTAACAGAGATTCTTTTCACAGATGAACTCACAGCCGTTGGCTGTCCTTCAGCAGTAGCTGTCTTACTCTTCACCATAACTTTCGACGTAGAACAGCTAATACGTGTGATTGAAATCAGAAACACTAGAAAGGTTCTCCTTCTAACGCCAACATTAACACCAAGATCTTTCCATGCGCCTCAATCACCGAAAAGCACGTCCAATCCTGCACAGTAAATAAGTCAATACCAGAAGCTTGACAGCTTGGACCGTCAGGGAATAGCTCCGGCGTAAGAGTCAGTACAGGCAAACACACGGATAACAATTGAGGTAATAAGTTCTAGTGTTTTGATAATAAAAATATCAGTTACACTTTTGTTCTCTGCTCTATCCTCATATACCCCAGTTTATATCCTTCATATCGCCGACCTGCTATGACATCAGCCGACTTCGTTCAACCCACTTGCTAATTCTATCACTGTTTGCCACTTAGTCGGGTTATGTCTAGTCCTCATTAAATAATATGCAAAGATAACAGTCAATGTTTATCTCTGTTATGATCACCGGTCAAAGTAAAAATGAAAACCATATTTACAAAATGGTCCGACCCAATACCCCAAAGACCCAAATAAAAATAGTTCAGATAGGTCCAAAATATTATGGCCCAATAGACTTGTTGTACAATTGGAAACCCATATGCTTAACTTGCTGCAGAATTAAACTCCATATATTTTACACAAAAACCATACGCAGTGGACTTTTAAGTACCTTATAGAATGTAGCTCAGAACTAGAACTCCAATAAATTTGAAGCAAAAATAATATTTAGTACAATGTAAAAGTTTAAACCTTAATTTTTCCCTTCTCCTTCAACACCTAAAAACCTATTTTATTATTTATTTTTGTTGACTTCTTTTTGTACATTAAGGTCCTCAGATATATAACAACACCTTTAATTTCAATATAAATTCTTTCAATAATAAATTTATTTTTTAAGCTTAATATTAAAATTTTATAATTAAGTTTATCATATACAAACTTTAATATATAATCTGATATTCAATGGGGAAAATAATTATTTTTGAGAATGAGGCAGAAACAATCAGCAAACTAAATGATTAATCGAAATTGTTTATTGAGGGGAAGCACTTCCCTTGTAACGTTCGTACATAATAAAAGGTATTTGTTAATTCAAATATTTTTAAAAAAAATGATATAAATTAATTCTTTTTTGTTTGTCAAGGAAAAAAATAATGGACATAATTAAGATGTTTAATATGTCCATCTGTACTTGCCATTAGCTGCTGAGATCAGAAGTAAGCTTTTGGTCATTATTAGCCAATGGCTTTAGTTTTGGATCAAAAATAAATAAATCTTAAAGGTAATGATCAAAGATATAAAAAAGATTGATTTGAAGAAATGAATTTGTCAAGATTGTACAATTAGCCCTTTGATTTTTCCACTCCAAGCCTTTCTATAGTTGGGAGAGCTTCTTGCTTTAGGTGTTTGGAGTGCTCTATGAAGTAACTGCTCCAGCTTCTGTTTCTGTTGAGCTATGTTGTGGAGTCTGTGGATCTGACATTTAACCATTACATTTTAAATATCAAAATCACATTAGCCAAAAAAATTATTTAAACACAAGGAATAATTTGGGTTGGGTTGGGTTGGGTTGGGTTGGGTTGGGGGGAGGGGAATTTTGGAAATATTTAAATTTTGTACCATCAAGTGTAAGTTGAAAATAATTGAAGGATTAGGATGCAATATTTTGACTTAAAGAAGGGTGTAATGAGTCATACAAGTCATCGGGTGCATAATTAAGTGTACCATACATGATTTCTCTATATAAAAATGAATGGCTTAGACATTATAACTATTTAAACATAAATCGTCACACCATATACTTAGATTCGGATTCAATGAAGGTAGCACTTTATAATTTTATTGTGAAACTTATAGCAACGAGTTAAATTTTTATATGACATAGTTGGATTCATTTGGCCTTTGATAACCTTTCATACCAATAATGCCAAGAAAATGCAATATATGCTATAAAAATTCAACTGATCTTTAATTGCTATAAACTTCACAATGAATTGATCAAGTGTTAGCTTGTTCAAATCCAAATCCTATAGTTCAATTTAACTTCAAAACTAATAAATGGACTTCATATTTGATCCTCCATAAAAGTAAGAGTGAATCCTATTGGTAAAAATAAGAGTAAATCCTATTGGTTAAAATATAATACTCCCTCCGTCCCAGGATAAAAGTCTTTATTACTATTTTAAGTAATCTCAAGTTAAATGTCTACGTATCTTAAATAATATATTTTTTACAATAATTTGCCAATAATACATTTATTATTAATTGTTATATTTTTATTTTCTATGCATATTTATGTAGCATCAATAGTAATGTACAAAAAACTATGCAATTAAATGAGAATTTAAATCTGAATAATTTTATCATTTTATCTTTTTTTTAATATACATAAAAAGTCAACCAGAACTTTCAGAACTTTTATCTTATCTTAACGAAAGGAGTAAAACTTGGGGGTGTTTGTTTAGAGCTGAATGGAGCTGAATCTGAATGGTTGAATCGGTCAGTGCGTTTGCTTTGGTCTGAATGACTGAATCAGTAAGATAGATGAGCTGAATGGCTAAGTCGGATTTTTTGAGCTGAATGGATGAAAGAGCAGCTGAATAGAGTAAAAATAATTTAAAAATAAAAAAAAAATATTAACTATTATATCAAGTAATATTAAATAAATTTACAATAATTTTGAATTTTTTTAGAGGGGTAAAATAATAAAGTTTTGTCATTCAGATGTTTCAGACATGTCAATTATCAAACAGTTTTTTTCATTCAGATTCAACTCATTCAGATTCAGATTCAGATTTATTCAATTTTTATCAAACACCCCCTTACACCTAATAACGGATAAAGGTATGGTCTGGGAACCCTATCTCGTACCTATCCCACTAATGTATATATACATAACCCCTGAATCCGACCCAATCTCGAAAATAAATACTCAATATCCTCCCGACCCCTTGCATTTACCTGAATTCTTCTCTTTTTCTAAATTTTAAAATATTTTTATATTATTTTTTTACAACTATTTTTAATTAAAAAACAAATAACATGTAGTATTTCTATTTCTAATAACACTATATAACGAAAAGTTATGAATTTTTAATTAAATAACTTAAATAGTTGCATCATTAGTTATATATTATTGGGTCACCGGAAAATAGTATATCCCATACCCAACCACACTCGATAGAATTTATAAATTTAGGATTGAGATCAAACGGATTGGTCGAAGTAGGGGAAAAAATTAATACTTATAATTACTGGTTATATGGGGTATATGGGGGTAGCGGTTAGTACGATATTAATTTTGATCAATTGACCAATACAGTATGACACGCTGTAAGGATTTAGATAATTAAATTCTTTACTAAACTTAAGTTCAGCTCAATTTATGGAGCTCAATTTATGGAGATTTGTGACTAAGAAGAGATTTATAGAGAGAGAAATAGTTCAGAGGAAGTAGAGAGAAGTTCAGAAGGAAGAACAATTCATTTCATACCCCAACTGATTACAGATAGTTTCTTTTTATACACAATAAAATGAACACTACGAAAAAGAACATAAGGAAAATGAACACACTATAACCAACCGACTCAATTATTACACAAAGACTATTATACCCTTAGTAGTGTTATAGTTGATCGTAGTGTAGCAGCTGGGTTCCTTACAATCTATCCCCCTTAAAAAAACCATTTGTCCTCAAGGAATAAAATCATGAAATTTAGCATGCAAATCATACCACAATTCCCGAGTTGCCTCTGAAGGTAGAGTGTTAGCCCATTGAACCAAAACTTCAATCTCAGCTGCATTATGTTTCTTAACCATTCTCCGATCCAGCATGGCAAGAGGTTCAATAACAAACTGGCCATGAGCATCAACTGGAGGCAGAACTGGGGAAACTTGAGGAGAAACACCAAGTTTCTTCTTCAATTAAGACACATGAAACACTGTGTGTATTTTAACAACAGAGAGCAGTAATAATTTGTAAGCAATAGAGCCTATCTTGTCCAGCACTGGAATGGGACCATAGTATTTGGAGTCCAACTTGGAATATTTAGATTGTATCATAGAATGTTGTTTATAAGTTCGAACCTTCAAATAAACCAAATCTCCCACATTGAAGACCCTTTCCTGTCTATTGGCATCAGAATAATTCTTCATACGACACTTAGCTTGGGAGAGATTATACTTCAAAAGTTGTAACAACTAGTTTCGAGACTGGCAATGCAATCTAGCTGTAGGATCAGAAATAGTACCATATTGATGATAAGAAACATGTGGAGCTGCATACCCATACATAGCTTGGAAAGGAGTCAACTGTGTTCCACCGTGGTAATAAGTATTATACCACCACTTAGCAAGAGATAGCCATTCACTCCCTGATTTAGGTCTCTGACTGAACATACATCTCAGATAAGCCTCCAAGCACTGATTAAGTCTTTCAGATTGGCCATCAATATGTGGGTGATAGGTTGTACTAAGTTGAAGTTTAGTACCCAAGAATTTGAATAGGGATTGCCAGAAATGTCTTATGAACATTCTATCCCTATCTGAGACTATAGAAATAGGTAGCCCATGCAGCTTATGAATATGATTGAGGAACAAGGTAGCAACATTAGTGGCAGTAAAAGGGTGCTTTAAAGCCAAAAAATGTGCATATTTAGTGAGTTAATCTATAACTAGTTGTAACTATGAGAAGCAGGTAATCCTTCAATGAAGTCCATAGCAATATCCTTCCAAAAAATATCAGGAATAGGGAGTGGTTGCAACAGCCCTGGCACCACAGTAGTTTCATGTTTGCTCAGTTGACAGATGTCACGTTCCTTAACAAAACTGATTACATCCTTCCTCAAAGATGGCCAGTAGAAAAACTTTGAAATCCTTTCAAAAGTCCCTCTTTTTCCTGAGTGACCTCCTATAGGAGAAGTATGAAATTCGTGTAAAAGCTTAGTTTTCATAACTGGAACATGTCCAACAACTAATTTATCCTTGTATTTAAGTATGCCATTAACGAAAGAAAAATCTGGCAAGGAAGTAGGATCTAATGCAAGTTGAGCTATCACCTGCTGAAATTTAGGATCAATTTTTCAAGTCTGAGCTAGCTTTTGAATCCAAGTAGGTGTAACTGAGGTAATAGCCAAACAATGGGACACATTGCTGATACCTTCTTGAGACATAGGATGAAGCTGCCTAGACAAACCATCGGCTGCTAAATTTTCTTTTCCTGTAACAGATTTCGTAGTCCAGTCCCATTAACCTTGTGATCCACTTCTGTTGATTAGTAGTAGTTACTGATCCAACAGATATTTGAGACTTTGGTGATCTATTTTAATAATAAACTTGTTTCCCATTAAGTAATGCCTCCATTTCTGCATAGAATAAATGACAGCCATCAACTCCTTCTCATAAGTTAACAAGCCTAAATGTTTTGAAGTAATAGCCTTACTTAAGAAAACAATAGGCTTGCCATTTTGCATTAATAATGCTCCAATTCCAGTAGCACTAGCATCAGTTTCTAATATAAATGGAATACTAAAATTAGGCAAAGCCAACACAGGAGAAGAAACCATAGCTCCTTTGAGCTTAACAAAAGCCTCTTCAGCTTCAACACTCCAATGGAACTGATCTTTTTTAGCATATCAGTCAGTGGTTTACTTATTAAACCATATTGTCTAATAAACTTCCTGTAATAACCTGTGAGACCCAGAAATCCCCTCAAACCCTTAAGGTTCTTAGGCTTTGGCCACTGCACCATACACTCTATCTTTGTAGGATCAGTAGAGACTCCCTCAGGTGTAATGATATGCCCAAGATACTGAACTTGTTGTGTATCAAAAATACATTTGGACATTTTGGCATACAACTGATGTTGCCTCAACAACTGTAATGTCATTTCCAAATGCTATAAATGAGTTTCATATGTGGGACTGTAAACTAGGATATCATCAAAAAAAACTAAGATGAACTTCCTCAAATAAAGGGCAAAAACAGTGTTCATTAAGCTCTGAATGGTAGTTGGAGCATTGGTTAGCCCAAAAGGCATAACCTTAAACTCATAATGCCCTGAATGAGTCCTACAAGCTGTCTTAGGAATGTCAGGAGGGTGTACTCTTATTTGATGATAACCAGACCTAAGATCCAACTTTGAAAACCAGCTTGAACCATTAAGTTCATCCAACAACTCATCTATTACAGGTATATGAAATTTATCTTTAATAATAGCATCATTGTGCTCTATAATCAATACACATTCTCCACGTATTATCATGTTTCTTTACTAACAAAACTGGAAAAGAAAAAGGACTGTTACTATTCTGAATAACCCCACTATTCAGCAACTCAGTCACTATTTTCTCAATTTCAGATTTATGGACATATGGATATCTATAGAGTCTCAAATTCATAGGTTTGCTACCTTCCTGCAAATTAACATGATGGTCATGAGATCTTTCAGGTGGTATACCTTTAGGTTCTTCAAAGACATATGAGAATAATTTCAAAATCTCTTTAAGTTTTGGACATGTAGGTTCTGAGGGTGGACAATCTTTACATTCCAAGATTCCATATAAACATCCAAAAAAACCATGAGATGTTGTTCGCAACAAGTTCTAGAACTCACTAGATTCCATTAGCTGTATTGTTGGAGTAACATTAATGTCTTCCCCTTTCATCAACAGTGTCTCCCCATTTTGCATAAATTGGAGCTGCAGTTTATTGAAGTCAAAAGTTACAGAACTTACTGTCCTCAACCACTTGACCCCTAGAACAGCATCAACACCACCCAAGGGAAGAATCCTCATCATTGTAGTGTAATCTCTATCATGCACTTGTCATTGGAACTCTGAACACACTTGTTCACTTTGCACCTTAAAACCATCTGCAACTGAGACCGTCACTGGTGGAGTATTTGTTAGCTTAACCTTCAATTTCTTAGCAGCGTGAGGATCTAAGAAATTTCCAGTGTTACCACTGTCAATTAATATGCTAACTGATCTGCCCCCCACTGTCCCTTATACTTTGATGGTATTGTTAACATTATGTCCAAATAAAGCATGCAATGTTATTTGTACATCATCCTTTTGATCCTCCAATAATGGTCTGTTTTTCTCTTCCTGCATCTCTACTTCTGTTACACAATTTCTTTGTTCCTTAATTTCTTTGTTTTATAGATTTTTTACTCGGTGATTTGTAATCAAATTGTGGCCCTATCCAAATCTTTTGGACTTGCCACTATTATATTGCTTTGGGTATTAATAAAAATTTGTTTCTCTGATAAAAAAAACAAGTTTCGTACGTTATGTATTAACAAAAAGAAAACAATAGTGATTCCAATGGTATTCCAATCCAGAATGTTGTGACAAGTTCTTTGGGAAATTATATGTGTTGGGTGTGGGTCCTCACCCATGAGATAGAATCCAAGATAGAAAAGAATTAATTTTCTTTGTGAACAAGTAAGCGCGTTTACTTGATATTAATCCAATTAGAAATTGGGTTAGTGGAAGCAAAATTGGAATTGGAGATTCCATTAAAGAATTTACTTGTTAGATTGGTTGGTCACCAAGACAAGGAGATGTGATCCCTAATTTGATTAGGAGAATAAATTATTTTTAATCCATAATAGGAATGGATTAGAAAGAGTACTATAAATAAGGTTATGAGGGAGTCTTATTGGATATATGAGAGAAGCTTGGTAGCAAGAAGGTACCAAAAGAATAAATTGAGAGAATTACAGTTTGTTGTTCGTGGATATGCGCTGCCATCTCCGTTCAATTGAAAGCTTAACGACTTTATTGCTTGGGGTGTTTTGGGTGGTGAAGTTAATTAGTTTCTCAACCTAATTAAACGTAAATATGTACTATCTTAATTTATTGTGTGTAACCTCAAGTTTTAGGGCATAAAACTTGAGAGGATTATTGTAAGCCCATTATTAGTGATATAGTGGAGATTCGGAGTTTGACGCATGGTTTTTACCTCTTAGTTTTAGAGGGTTTTCCACGTAAATTTGGTGTCTTGTTTGTGGATGGTTATTTGTTATTTTTGTTCTCATAATTGGTTTTGTTGATTTCATATTTAATTGCACAAAGACGGAAAAGTAATTCCTGGGATAGAGATTATTTTTGGCGTACTTTTCCCGACATTGGTATCAAAGCTTGTTTATTTTTGTGGTTTTCTTGTGCAAATTAAATGGAGGATTGGACTGCAGGTTGCATGATTAATCTCAAGGCTACAAATTATGCAATTTGGAAGCCAAGAATGGAGGATTTGCTTTACTGCAAGGATTTGTACGAGCCACTTGAGAACAATGGAGTTAAGCCCACAAACAAGAATGACGCGCAGTGGAACAAGATGAACAGGAAGACTATTGGTCTGATCAGATCGTAGATTGATCAAAGTGTGTTTCATCATGTTGCCACGAAAACTAAAGCCTATGCTCTCTAGCAGAAATTGGAGTCCATGTATGAAAGGAAGACGACGCAAAATAAATCTTTTTTTGATTAGGATGCTTGTGAATTCTAAATTCAAGGATGGAAACTCCGTTGCAGAGAACTTGACTGATTTTCAAAGTTATATAAATCAGTTGAGTACGATGAAGATGGTCATTGACGATGAGATGCATGCTTTGTTGTTGTTGAGCTCTTTTCCTGATAGCTGGGAGACGCTGGTTGTTTCACTGAGTAACTCCACTCCCAATGGTACGCTGACTATGGATACAGTCAAAGATAGTTTGTTTAATGAGGAACAAAGGCGAAGAGATACTATGGTGATTAGCGCTGAGTCACAAGTTTTTGTCGCGTAGAGTAGGGACAAAAACAAAGGGAGAAACTCTCCTGAAGACGACAAATCCAAGGGAAGGTCAAGAGATAGAAAAGAAGTAATTTGTTTTCACTGCCAGAAGTCCGGTCACATAAGACGAGAGTGCGGATTTTTAAAGAAGGAGCAGTCTAAGAAAAAAGATGAGGATAAAGATTTGATTGTGTATCTATCCGACGTTGATGTAGCCATTATTTGTGATGATAAACCCAAATGCCATGTTAATGATTGGATTATCGATTCGGGTGCTTCGTTCCATGCTACTTCGCCTAGTGAAATATTCACATCCTACAGTAGTGGTGATTTTGTCTATGTACGGATGGGAAACGGAAGTGCATCCAAGATTATAGACATTGGAGATATTTGTTTAGAAACTAACAGTGGTTGCAGGTTGATGCTGAGAGAAGTCAGACATGTTCCAGATATTCGTTTTAATTTGATCTCTGTTGGTAAGCTTGATGAGAATGGTTATAAAAGTTACTTTGGTGAAGGTCAGTGGAAGCTTACCAAAAGGTCTCTAGTGGTGACTAGAGGTAAGAAGGTATACACTCTTTATATGATGCGGGCGCATGTGAGAGGTGTTGAAGATGGGGGAGTTAGGCAGAAAAAGGTGTGGTACAAAGCCGTGCAAGATGGGAGAAAATCCTTGCATGAGAACCATAAGAAGAAAACTCTTTGCTTTAAATGGGTACCAAAAGTGAAGAAGGAAAGTGATAGCTCGCAGCCAGGGTACAAAGCGGTTGTGAATGAATTTGGCAAGCAAAAATCTGTCAAGTTTGAGTTAGATCCTCCCATTGAGAAGAACCATGCCGATGAGACAAAGCCGGACATGAAGATATTTAAAAATTCCAAGAAGCTTGAATTAAGCCTAGACTTCGTTGGAATTGACTCCGAGTAAGGAGTTGTGGATGGTGATCCCTCATCTCATGGGTTCGGAGGGGGAGATTGTTGGGTGTGGGTCCTCACCCATGAGATAGAATTCAAGATAGAAAAGAATTAATTTTCTTTGTGAACAAGTAAGTGCGTTTACTTGATATTATTCCAATTAGAAATTGGGTTAGTGGAAGCAATATTGGAATTGGAGATTCCATGAAAGGAATCCAATTTGAAAAAGGATTTACTTGTTAGATTGGTTGGTGACCAAGACAAGGAGATGTGATCCCTAATTTGATTAGGAGAATAAATTGTTTCTAATCCATAATAGGAATGGATTAGGAAGAGTACTATAAATAAGGCTATGAGGGAGTCTTATTGGATATATGAGAGAAGCTTGGTAGCAAGAAGGTACCAAAAGAATAAATTGAGAGAATTACTTTGACGCCCCCAAAATAGGTCCATTTCATCCAACCCATTTTGAGTTGCCAAATACATGGTATAGAAATAACTACAACTTTATTAATACATTTGTCGTACAAAATACGACAACCTATATACTATGAGTTTAAATACAAATATTGTCTTCTAGACAATATCCACATGCAAATAAATCCTCATTATTGATACACTATTTTACAGAATAGTGAGGACTACTAAAACAGCTATCTAGAACCATCACTCCACACCCCGACTAGTTCCTGTTATAATCTCGCCTCCTGAGAAGAAAAATGGAACAAAATGAAAGGGTGAGCTCAACTAGCCCAGTAAAAAATGTTATGACTAAGATAATGTACAACAAATTATCGTTAGTCTTCAACAGGAAAAAATCTGATAGAATACAATAGACAACAAGTTTCAGATCAATATTCGCAGCGGAAATAATAATTCATAGAAGAGTTACGTAGAGAATGCAAACTACTATCTTCTATATATGAATTTAAAAGTTCATCGTCGATATTTTACCCCTGTAACATCAATTAATATATATCTGGAATCAAATATTTATCTTTGCACTACAGGCCAAAGATATTCATCAGTTGGTCATGTTCATCTAAACACATGTTCATCTTTGTACTACAGGCCAAAGATATTAATCAGTCGGTCATGTTCATCTCAACACCTGTTCATCTTTGCTTTGCACTACGAGCCAAAGATATTCATCAAGAAATCATTCATCTTTGCACTACAGGTCAAAGATATTCAGTAATATCATCATTTAGGACTGAGGATGATGAAAAATATTTTAAAGAAAACGAATCCAGTGAAACAAAAGAACAAGTATTAAGGATTCGTACTTTAAATAATCCAAATTCAAAAATACTTCATAAATAATTAGATTGGAGTAAAATTCAAGAATGAAGATCAAAACATAGATCCAATCAAAGATAGGAATCATAACAGACAATCTTGGACACAGAAAAGAAAATTTAATTTTTTTGTGAATAGTGTCGTATTCGTGAATAGTGCCGTATATGTGAATAGTGCCGTATACGTAAATAGTAACTCCGACCTCAAAAGATAGAAATTTTATAAAAAAAACATCATCACGCTTCGTGAATAGTACTCATGAATAGTAACTCGTGAATAGTAACTCGTGAATAGTAACTCTGACATGAAAAAGTTCTAAATTTGATAAAAAGTTAAGAACAATATTTCGGCATAATAATATTGAAGAAGATAATATCATTTAAGAAGAAAATAACATCCCTTACCTCAGAAAGAATAGTACTTCTGACCGCAATACTAGATATAGTGCTGAAAGAACTTGCACCGTATAGCAATACTCAAAGTACTAAAATACTCACAAAATACGCTCGATATTATAGAGAGAGAAATAGAGAGAAAACTTCAGTTTCTGGTGTGATTTTCAATTCTAACCTAAGCACTCTATTTATAGAAAATGCTTAGAACACCAAAATAGAAAATTTAATAAAATATTAATATATATTATAAATTTCCTTAGCCCACCTTTGAAGATCTGAATTCAGCACATTGATAACACATGTGAGCCCACTAATTGTACAAAAAATGTTTTTCTTAAAAAAATATTTTAAACTCCGAAAATCAATTATTTCGGAACTACAGAACTTCAATAATTCACAATAAATATTCCTTTTGTCAGAAAATTCGAATCTGCGACTTTATAGGAAATTCAATTCTCTATAACTTTGCAGAAGAAAGTTTTTCCAAATTTCAAACAGAAATTGACCAAAATTCATAAACGGGCGATTTTACAGTCTATAATCAATTTTCAGTCAAGAAATGGGGTCCACCGACACACAAAACATGTGTTAAATATTTAATCCAACAAAAATATTCTTCCTCCTCATATACTCATATATCCCACATTAAATGTAAAAATATCACCATTAATATATTATTAAAATAATATATTTAAATAAATTATTTTATCAGAAAAAGATAAAATATTAATTTTTAACAATTGTCACATTAAAAATTTTCTCCATCTATATCCACATAAAATCAATATTTTCCTCATCATATAAATCAATAATTAATTATTCACAAATAATTTTACAGAATCACTGTACTGACAACCAGGCCGTTCCCAGGAAAGAGGGGCTTTTCAATAAGGATTTCTCCTTACTGGCGCGCAATTAGGTGACCAAACCTCTCCATAGACAGAACTTTCTAGACATTGCCAATAATGTTATCTAATAATATTATTCAGATAATATAAATTATTGCTCCGATAATGAAAAATACTGTGTAGTGACAATTTTTGAAGCAACAGTAATATAAAAAATCATCGCAGCAATTATTGAATTAATAAAATAAAATACTGAACAGTAATTACTGTAACAATTATTGAGTAATGCCTTCTTACGTAAGAATCAATAATTGATGCAATACCGTGTGCTACTGTGCAACAACGCGTATTACTGTGTTTTAACCACCGGGTATTCCAACAGTATTAACGGTAACAACTGCGCCGTTATTTATAAACAACTTATACTTGTCGTTTTCTTCATCCAATTGCTTTCCGTTATATGACCCACATAAGGGTGCGTCGTCGTACGAATATTCCCCGACAACAAGAATATTTTACGACCAAACGAATATTCTCCGACAACAATGAGTATTTTATAACCACTTACTTATTTAAAATATTTGCGCATTTTACCCACAACTAACTACATTAATCAAATCAACCCTTATTATTTCAAAATAATAAATAGAGGAATTAAATTTCATTTATTAAAAAGTTGGGGCCTTACAATTACAGTTTGTTGTTCGTGGATATCTGTCACCATCTCCGTTCAATTGAAAGCTTGAAGACTTTATTGTTTGGGGTGTTTTGGGTGGTGAAGTTAATTAGTTTCTCAACCTAATTAAAGGTAAATTTGTACTATCTCAATTTATTGTGTGTAACCTTAAGTTTTAGGGCATAATACTTGAGATGATTATTGTAAGCCCATTATTAGTGATATAGTGAAGATTCGGAGTTTGACCCGTAATTTTTACCTCTTAGTTTTAGAGGGTTTTCCACGTAAATTTGGTGTCTTGCTTGTAGATGGTTATTTGTTATTTTTGTTCTCATAATTGATTTTGTTGATTTTATATTTAATTGTACAGATAAAAAAATAATTCTTGAGATAGAGATTATTTTTAGCGTATTTTTTCAACAATATGTACCTATAATAATGAAATAAAATCAATTATAGTGGCAGAAGATTCTAATAAACATGCTTCCATGGACCACTCCAGTGAATCTTTAGGACCAAACTTTTATCATTTATTAGGTATATACTATTGACTCCACATGCAGTCACAGTTAGCTTGCCCACTGCCTATCTGGCATGCATCATTTTTTCGAGTGACCCATTGATGGGTCACAGCATAAACCAAACAGCTCATATCACATGCTTAGAGCTTCTCATGTGGGCCCCCATTTCTGCATGCATGTTACCCTATATATATACTATCTGGGTCCCGTGCCTCCGACACTGTATACAATATGATTTATCTCAAATTTTGAACGACCAAAATAATTTATTGAGTGAGCGGAAAATTTAAAATCATTTGTATTTTATTAAATTATTATTAGATTTTTAGATAGATAGATGTATTTTATTAGATAGATGTATGAACGGTGGGATTTATCCCAAATTTTGGACGACCCAGATGATTTATTAAGTGAGCGGAAAATTCAAAATCATTTATATTTTATTAGATACTAGCTGGGTCCCGTGCCTCCAGCACTGTATGGGCAGTGAGATTTATCTCAAACTTAGAACGGCCCAGATGATTTATTAAGTGAACGGGAAATTCAAAATCATTATTAGATAGATTAGATAGATAGATGTATTTTATTAGATAGATGTATGGACGGTGAGATTTATCTCAAACTTTGGACGGCCTAGATGATTTGTTGAGTGAGCGGGAAATTCAAAATCATTTGTATTTTATTAGATAGATATATATATATATATATATATATATATATATATATATATATATATATATATGGAAATATATATGAAATTTCTGTTGCATGTTAATTGTGTCATGTAACATACACAGCATACATGACGATATTGTGTCTAGGTCGTTGATCAGGTACGAAAAACACGGAGTTTATGATTCTCGTTTATAGTATATTCATGTCATTTTTGGACAATGAATTTGTATGTATTTATATATTTATGCTAACAATTATTTATTAATTGAGACAGTAAATAATATTTTGAGTAATAGTTACTTTCTCATTAAGTACCTTTATGTTACAAGCAATTGTATATGGCCTATAATCTCGTGATTATTATAATGACTATTAATTATAAGATTAAATAATCATAATCACATGTTTATTTTTCATGGAATTATTTATGAGATAAGTTAAAATAATCACATTTATATTTGTTTTTTTCAGAATTAATTAAATGATTGGATAAAACAATATCATTTAGACTATTATACCATTACTAATAATAACATATTTTAAACTATAAATTAAGCGTATTTATACATAAAAAAATGATGAACAATTAATTATAACACAATATCTTTAAGTTTGTTTTATATAATTGATATCGATTCATTATAAATCTTCCTTTATGCTAACGAAGATGATGTTATAAAAGTAATTGACGAAGTTATCCTATCAAGGGTAATTGACGAAGATTAAACTTATTTTATGCTGATGAAGATTATGTTATAAAAGTAATTGACGAAGTAATTATAAAACTTCTATCAACAGTAATTCTTATATATAATTATATATTAAGCTATTTTATAATCATTGACTAATAGTTTTAAGTTTAAATTTAAAAACAAATAAGATATATGGAATTAATAGTTATATCCCAAATATAATGCTTGTAAACAAACATACTCTAATTGTATACTAATAGAGAGAAAGCAATTCAATTTACACCGTATGACTTGGGTACTCTTTTTGCATAATAACAAATTTTAGTTGTTATTCAGGTAGGCATTAAGCAATCGTTTTCCCTTGAAAAATGACTATTATTGGTGTTGGGGCTTATGATGATGTATTTTTGGAAATAATTAATTAAATATTACTCTCTGTTAAAGAGTACTACTTTATAAATATTAAGTATGTATTTTTGTTCGATATTTATTGTTAATATATTAAATTTTTATTTTAGTTGTACGATAACAAACTTGAGAATATTGTATCCTTTAATATTCCTATGATAAAAAGTTTTTTATATTTGCAAAACAAACTAAATTAACAAATGAGACTATTTTTATGAATTTGAGGACATAATATTTTTTCTTTGTTTCAAAAAGTATTATGGGCGTGAGGAAAAAAAACAAATTATTGAACAATATATATACATGTTACAAATGTGTGTGTATATATATATATATATATATATATATACAGAAAGGATCAAGAGCATAATTCTTAAATAGCATAATGCCTTAAGTAGCATAATTTCATCAAAACGACGTCGTTTTCATGGGACGCGGTGGCATTTTTGTAAATACGCGGTGGCATGGTATTTACAAAAATGCCACCGCGTCCCATGAAAACGACGTCGTTTTGATGAAATTATGCTACTTAAGGCATTATGCTATTTAAGAATTATGCTCTTGATCCTTCCCGTATATATATATATATATATATATATATATATATATATATATATATATATATATATATATATATATATATATATATATATATATATATATAGTCCGGATCAGGTCCGGACTTCCGGATTTTAAAAAAATCCGGACCTTTTTTTTGTTTTTTTTAAAACAACTAAAAAAAATTTTATGGAACTTGAATTTTTACATAATACAGTGTTTTGGGTGTGATTTGGATACGTATAACAAAATATATCTGTACAGTCTGGGTAGACTGTACATACATTGGTTGGTGTAGGTATTAAAAACGCACCCAAAACATTGTTTTATGGAAAAATTTTAGTTCCATAATTTTTTTTAGTTGTTCTACCAAAAAAAAAAGGGTCCGGATTTTGGATCAGGTCCGGGGTCCGGACCTGATCCGTGTTGTATATATATATATATATAACTATATATATATATATATATATATGTTTTCCATGCTGTGGAGCAACCCTTTTTTAGTCTTGTGTTGTAGCGGCTGGAGAACAAAAATAAAATAAAAAAATTGACACAAGGTTAAAAAAATAGTTGCTATGGAATTCCATATATATATATATATGTATATATATATAGACACACTCTAGGGAAAATGCTAGAATAGTTAAAGAAGAGATGGATTAATTACCGGTAGAAGAAGGGGTAAAAGGAAGTTCTGTAGATTGCAGTAAAGTGCGTGGTGGGGGTGGATAGGTGGAAAAGGACCCTTCCATGTGCGTAGGATAGTAAAGATAAGGTTGTGGTGGGATACGTTGCGCCTGGGGAGCAGCAGAAAATGTTCCCCTTGTAGCTTGCATGGAGTATCCATAATAATATGGAGAGCCCATTGCTGAAGATCCCACTCCGTATGGACCTGCTTGATGATAGTATTGAGGTTGCTGAAGTTGTTGATTATATATGCTCTGCATCAATTATTATATCCAGCAACCAAATTAATTACTCAAAATATATGCTATTATTTTGCACTTAATTATTACTTCCTCTGTACCAAAAATTACTGCTCAGTTTTGATATTTGTTTTTGTTAAATTGACTAATTTTTTTAAAATAATAATTAAGCATATGTAAATATATTTTTTGAGATTTTTAAAAATGGGGTTAATAGGAAGTTATACGCAATTTCTTTAGATTATAATCCATCCACCTGTATTTTGTCAAAAATTGTATAAATTAATTCTAAAAAATATTCATTTTGAACATACAATAAAAAGGCCAAAATTGAGCAGTTATTTTAGAACGGAAAGAATATATATATATATATATATATATATATATATAGGTGATAATCAGTCCTAAAAGGTTTTTTGCAGTAAATTATAGTATTCTTACCCCTAAAATGTACTACAAAATATCTTTCACAACTCTTTACTCTTAAAAGTTAGATGTAATCTAACGTTAAGTATGAGTAAACACTCACACACACACACAGAGTATATGGTATGGGCTATATGTATATATATGGGCTATATGTATATATACAGCTGTGTATTACACAGTAGGCCTAGGACGACAGATTTTTTGGGTTATAGTGACGGTAAACTGTCGCCATAGCCCAGAATAGCTATGACGACGGGTGAAACCGTCGCTATAGCCCAAAAAATCGTCGCTATAGCCTACTGTGTAATACACAGCTGTGTACACACATTTTTTCCTATATATATATATATATATATATAAGACAGCGAATCTATATAAAGAAAGAGGAAAGGTTGAAAGAACTAACTTGGTGGTATCCATAATCAGGTGGGTAGGTTGCGTACCTGCAGAGACAATTTTTGGAATAACTTTCTTAGCAAATGTAGGATACATGCAATTGAGTGGAGAGGGCAAAAATGTAGAATGGACATATAATTCTATCCTTAAAATGGGAAATTTTTCTTTTTTTTTAATACACCTTATTAGGCACTTGTTGATGAGTTGAAAAGATCTTTGAAAGATTACTCAAACTGCCGTGTATCAACATTAAACAAAATAAAATAATACATTTTAATATTTATTTTTTTATTTTTATATTAAAAAAACAACATCTAAGGTCCTACATTCGAATTGCAACTGACACCAACCATACCGTTAGTTATGGAATTTAATAAAGGCATAAATATGGCACCAATACGATGATTTAATATATATATATAGGGAAAAATATATATACACAGCTGTGTATTACACAGTAGACTACGTCGACAGTTTTTTATGCTATAGCGACGGTTTCATCTGTCGTCATAGCTATTTTGGGTTATAGCGACAATTTACCGTCGCTATAGCCCAAAAAATCTGTAGCCATAGACCTACTGTGTAATACACAGCTGTGTATATACATATACGGAAAGCTTCAAGAGCATAATTCTTAAATAGCATAATGTCTTAAATAGCATAATTTTATCAAAACGACGTCGTTTTCATGGGACGCGGTGGCATTTTTGTAAATACCATGCCACCGCGTATTTACAAAAATGCCACCGCGTCCCATGAAAACGACGTCGTTTTGATAAAATTATGCTATTTAAGTCATTATATGCTATTTAAGAATTATGCTCTTGAAGCTTCCCGTATATATATATATATATATTGGGGTTCTATCCACAGAAACTGGTTACTGCGGAACAACTATTTTTTGGCCTGTTAAATTTTTTCGGTTGCTGTGGATGGAACCCCATATATATATATATATATATATTTTTTTTTTTTGTGTGTGTAAACTTTGGCAGCTAATATTTTTTGAATATATGGTTTTTTAAAATTAAAATAAAATCATATAGTGTATGAATTCATTAGGGCAAGTAAAGCACATGGAGTATAATGGGTAATGGCATTTTATGTATAGTGTCACAGAATTGTAACCGATCATATCAACAGTAGAATTACTGAATTCTTGATCTGCCAATGTACAAACTGCATTAGTGAAAGAGAATTGATATTTTTACAAGTAAATTAAATAATTTTACAATGTCTTCTCTCATATGATGTGAACCCCACTTCTTAACTATTTATGTGAGAAGGAACTTGTGAAATTATCAAATTTACTTGAAAATACTCTATCCGTCCTTTAATATAAGACTTTTTAGAGTTGTGCACATGTATTAACGAAATGATTGTATAACATTAAATATAATATTAAATGTCTATATTGCCCTTGTATTGAAAAAAGAGATTGCTATTTATTGGGCAAAAAAATCAGTGAGAGAACCAAAGTTATGGAGTATTTGATACTTGGGATAATATTAAAAACTAAGCAATTAATTTTTACTTGAAATTTTAAAACGTCATATATTAAGGGACAAAAACACTTCTCTAAAATGTCTTATATTAAGGGACGGAGGGAGTCAATTTTCTAAATGAAAATAAATAGAACTTCTCTGAAAAGGCACAATGCTAGAGTAAAATTTAGGGAAGGGAAATTGATATTTCCACACAAACCTCACTCACATGAATATGAATTCCCTTTTACCATTAATGTGAAGAGAGTCTTTTAGAAATATCAATTTCTTTTCTAAAAATATCAATTCCCTAAATTTATATGCCCACTTTTGTCCATTTTACTCCCTTTCTTTTTGTTTACTTCCTAGTTTTTTTTATTATTATTTATCGGAAAAAGGAAATTTCATTAAAAAAAAGAAAGAAGAGAGATACATTTTATTAAATATATCACTAGGTTTTTCTCTATCACTACTTTTATGGATTATTTATACCATTTATGAAAAGAAAATTAAGAAAAAAATGAAAAAAATGGAAACTTACGCATAAGGTGGATAAAGGACAGGAGGTGGTGATGGGGGTACCGGTGGAGCTAATGGCGCTGCGACTCCACTATAAGATGATGGTGATGCACCTTGTGGTGGTGCACCATGATATGGCGAACCACCTTGATTTCTTCCTATATATATTATTTTTAGAATAAGAAATATATAAAAATTAGGAAAAATTTTTTGTTGTCATTGATCGAAGAAGTATTGCAGTACAAAAAAAGAAGTCAGCCGATAGACAATATTGTCACCAATAAACATAATGTAACGCACTTTGGTCAATTGTCCTCCACTAGTAAATTTTAAGTAAAATAACCGCATTTATAAAAAAAAATTAGTGAAGTACATTTATCGGTTCTCACAAAAAAAATACTAATGCACAAACCTTGAGATGGTGAAGGTCGAGGCCGGCCAAGAGAAGCAATGTTACAATTTGCCCTTCTCCCATCAATCACAGGGTTTGGTTCCGCACAAGCCCGCCTAGCAGATTCAGCTTCACGAAAAGTCACCTATATATATATATCCAATATTGTTATCATTATTTTCAACCTGAACATACCTAAATTCATTTAAACAAATACTATTACTTGTGTACATTTTGGAATAATTACTTACAAATCCATATCCTTTAGATTTTCCAGTGTTCTTATCGGTGATGATAACGGCTTCAAGAATCTCTCCAAACTGCTCAAAATAACTTCGCATTACATCGTTAGGCGTCTCCCAAGCTAATCCCCCAACAAAAACTTTGGTAAATGTTGTATCACCAAACGGTGATCGATAATGCTGATACGCCATCGCATTCAATTAATCATCAAATATCACTTAATAATTAATTCACTCGTATAATTGATTTCAGCAAGCGATTTAATAGTCGCAAACTCTCATGAATAATTTTTCTTTCCTCTCTTTCTGCCCATATTCATAAAGAGAGGAAAAATGTAGATGGAAGTAATATTTGATGGGATGTTTTTATTTTTTTTAAACAAAAGAGAAGTAAAGGGTGAGAGAATAAAAAGGGAGATCCGACAATTGCAAACTCTAATTTGCTGGAGATGAGGAGCAAGAGGGAGGGGGAGGGGAGGAGAGGTGAGGGGGAGGAGATTGGGTGGGGTGGGTTGGTTTTGTAGTATAAGAATGACAGCTGCATGAGTAGAGGGGGGCACTTAGTCTGTCCTCTCTGTCTCAATTGCATTAATATACCCTCCCACTCTCCAATCAATTACTATCAATAATAATGCCGTCTCTTTCTTCATACTTAGTTGTATTCCTGTTTTCTTCTCTTTGTTTTCTTTTCGTTTTGGTCTTCCCCTCATATCTTTAAAACCCTTATAAAATTGGGTAAAATTAACTGCACGTATCAGAAGAAATCTCCTAAAAATTGCACATAGACATCTTTTTCCTAGCTATACAAGAAAATATCGCATTGTTAAATTAAATTAAACAACTTCAAAAGATGCAACACTAACTTGATCGGTTAAAATATGTACTGTAAGTGCACAGTGTCTATTGTAGATTTGGCAAGTGCAGGTCGAACCATAGAGACTAGATCAATTCTTTAATATATCCTTAATTAATATTTTAGGCAAATTAGAAAAAAAATGGTGGAGAAGATTTATTAACTAAATTATGCAAACTATTAATTAATAACGGAAATTATTAATGAGAAAAGATACTTAGGAATCAGAATCCACCAAATATTAACATAATAAATAATTTCTTATTTCCTAAATCAATTCCCAAATTATTCTCCCTTCCCTTTAAAAATAATGATTCATATAATTAATATGGGTAAGCATAAGTTATGAAAAATTCACAGATTAACTATAACTTATCAAAACCTTGCAATCAATATAAAAATCATATGCAATTTATGCGGAGCAAAATATGAAGGTGAGAATAATTAGACATTAATTTTGGAACGAAAAGAAAATATTATTATGAAATACTTAGTTTCATCATAATCCTAGGTATTATAAATTTAGCTAGCCATGGAATTAAAAACAAAATTAAATAATATTAGTACTACTATTTGCATGAAATAAGAACAATAATTAAAAAGAGAATTTCTATTATATAAATAAAAGAAAATTACAAATACTCCCTGACAATAGTACCACTTGTGTTATTTTCTTTATGCACATCAAAAAGTTAAGTCGGTGCTATTTTTCGATATTTTCAGTCTCATTGTACTATCTTTGTCGTAAAATATTTTATTAAAATTTTCTTCCTAATTTTAGTTCTTCATATTTCTTCTTTTTGCACCATATTTTATATGAAAAGGCTGTGCTATTCGTTAAGATTTTATATTTCACTATACTTTTCTTGCAACCTTTAGTTGTTCTTCACATTTCTTCTTTTTGTATCACACATTTTTTTTTGGGTTTCTTATATCCATGGTGGGGTTGGCATAACTAACGATGTGGACCCCGAAATATCATATTTGGGTTGCTACTTCCATAACCAAGAAAATTGTCAAACATCATTTGCATATAAGATTTATCAAAATCAAGAATTTTAATTAATCCTCGGCCTTGTTACGGAGTACGTAATGATGCCTTTTTGAACTAATGGTTTAGGTTACGGGTTAAATATAGAGTTTATTATATGAAATATTATCATATTCATAATTAGGCCCTTAAAAAATTTTATGTTTATAGTTTATTATATTAAGTGTCTAATTTAATCCTCAATTTTTGAATTCGATCAAAATTGGCCAAAATTCCTAATTTTCCGGCCAAATAAGAATTGTATACGATTTAACCGTATAGAATACAAGCTAATAACACTTATGTTACATCAAGTACCGCCAAATTCATAATTTACTACATCAAGTACCTAATTCGTATAAAATTTATATAAATACTTATTTTGACGTATTAAATATGTATAAATCCTTATAAATAATTATTATATGTTAAATTATTAAAATTAAATATTAATACAAAGATTACCGAATATAATTTTTTTATTTAAAAATTTAAAAAAAAGACTTAATTTGTAAGACCCCAACTTTTTATGAATACAAATTTAATTTTCTCTAAATATTATTTTGAATAATAAGGTGTGGTTTTGATATAATGTTATAGTTGTGGGTAATATTTATAAATTTTGCAAAGTAAGTAAGTTGTCATAAAATATTCGTTTGGTCGGGGAATATTCATTTTATCAGGGAATATTCATTTTATCAGGGAATATTCGTTTTATCAGGGAATATTCGTACGACGACACAATCATTAATGGACCCCACAACGGAATTACTGTTGGATATAGAAAGTGACAAAAATAACCTTTTTATAAAATAACGGCAAGACTTTTACCGTTACTATTGAAATACCGGTGATAAAAGTACAGTAATACGCGTGGTTATGTAGTGCTGCATAGTGTTGCATAGTGCTGCATAGTGCTGCATAGTGAAATCAGAAATTTCAATCGAACGCCTGTGATTCCTTTTCTCTTGTTCACCCGTGATAAATATTCAAATAGTGTCATGTTATTCTCCTATAAATAGGATGCTCAATTTAAAAATGAAAATCACACCAGAATCAGAGAATTTTTCTTCTATAATATTGAGCATATTTCTTTTGAGTTTAAGGAAAATTTGAGTGTAGCAAATAATGCAAGTTTTCTTCAAGAATATCCCCGCTACACTAGCTAGAAGTACTCTCCTTTTAAGGTAAGAGATATTGTTATGTTCAATATTCGTAAGAAATAATATTTTCTTCCATACTCTGTAGTATGTAAGTAATATTATTTTGTTTTATATTCCTAAATCTACACTTATTTTGATAAATATTTCTCTTATACTCCTTAAAATTAGTAGAATATTTTTGAAATTTGCGCTTCATCTAGTTTCGTTCCACTGAAATATTTTTCTAAACATTCTTGTTAAATTTTAACCTTTTCATGTTGTAGTACTATTTATACATATGGCACTATTCATACATACAGTACTATTCACGGGGTACTATTCATGAGATACTATTCACAAAGTACTATTCACAGGATACTATTCACTTGGGGTACTATTCACTCAGGTACTATACCTATTTTGGGGGCGTCATAGTTGGTATCAAAGCTTAGGGATATGATCCCTAGTGGATATCTAATGTAAGACCCCAACTTTTTATGAATAAAGATTTAATTTCTCTAATTATTATTTTGAATAATAAGGTGTTGATTTGATATAATGCTTTAGTTATGTGTGAAATGTGCAAATTTTACAAAGTAAGCAAGTGGTAAAAAAATATTCGTTTGGTCGGAAAATATTCTTTTTGTCGGGAATATTCGTACGACGGCGCAATCATTGGTGGACCACATAACAGAATAACTTTCGGATATAGCAAGCGATAGAAATAACATTTTTATAAAAATAACGACAAAATTTTTACCGTTAACTGTTAAAATACCCGGTAATAAAAGTACAGTAATATGAGTGGTTGGACAGCAGCACACGGTATTGTAGAGTATTTCTGATTATTGATTCTTACGTAAGAAGTCACTTAGTTTCATTCAATAATTGCCACAGTAATAGTTGCATAGTATCTTATATTATTGATTCAATTATTATCACAGAATAATCTGCACAATATTTTATATTATTAAATTAATAATTAACACGACACAGTTATTCATTTTATTAGTTAGCATTATTGGTAATGTCTAGAAAGTTCTGTAGAGGAAAGGGGTTGGTTATCTACTTGCGCGCCAATAAGGATAAATCCTTATCGAAAAACCCCCTCTTTACTGAGAATGATCTGATTGTTAATTTTGTGAGCTTTTAATATAAATTAAGAATAATTATTATGTGGTGGATATTGGTTCAATTTTGATATAAATGAAGGAATTTAGCATGAAATATTTGTTGAAAGTTTGACAATTATTTTCTCCGATAAAATATTCATTCAAATATATTATTATAATATTATAATTTTTTAATAATTTAAATGGTAATATTATTATAATAATATATAATTTTTAACATGTGAATAAAAGTGGAGTGAAGTTTATCATTTTGATTTTGAAATATTCTTCACGTGCATTCATTTGGAGGAGTAATTCTTCTGCAAACCATTTTTTTTCTCCAAAATTATGGGGCCCAACCATTGAAAGTTAGATGTTAGACATGTGCTGGTTTTATTTTCATTCTTCTTGCAAGCCATATTCCAAAAGGTGGGCCCTCAAATATGGAAGGTAAGGAAATTGGGAGAGAAGGAATTGCCTGCAAAGTGATGTGGACACCATAAGGAAATAAGTGAATTAGGCAAAAAATAAAAGTTAGGCGGAGAAGGAAGTTTGGCAAGTTAGGCAAAAAAATTTATATTCTTCCTTCGAGGTTTCACTATAAATAAGAGGTAACCCCTCTTTCCTCAACACACCATGTGACAACTTGGAAAATTGGATTGTCTAGAATTTAAGTTTAAAGAATTAATTATTAATAAAAGGAATTTTTTATAATAATATTATGTGCTATGTGTTTATTAATCGTTCTAGAATCTAGGATGATTAGAATACGGGAGGATTCTAGCTACGAGCTAGACTGAACGAGTAAGAATTTTCAAGGCGAAAATAAAAATTTTCAAGGAACAAAAATATTTCTGAGGAAAAAGACGAAATAGACACTATTCACCCTACGAAACCCTAAGGGTTAAGGTTTGAATAATCTAAGCCTTTCCGAGAGTTCAATATGTCGAAATGACATTTCGTCGAAAGATTTGATAATAATATATCGTTAAAAGTTAAGTAAGTCGATAAAAGTTTTTCTCAAAAAATGTGCAGAACTCGGATGAAATAAAAAATGACGAAAAATACTGTTATGTACTTTTCATTCGTTTAACTACGCTAGGGAAAAATGTGAAGGAAAATGCTTAACATCAAAAAGTGTTTTTCAATTTTTTGGAGATCTGAATAATGCGTAAAAGTTAATCTGTAGAGGAAAGAGAAAATATCCAAAAATATTTGGATTCCTAGAATCGCAGTTTTTAAAATTATCGGACGAATTTCGAAAGATGGAAGCACAAAGCTTCCAAGAGAAGCTTCGTGAATAGTGTGGAGGTGTGAATAGAAACTTTGGGGAGAAATGACTATTTTAACCCTAGCCTTGGTTTTCTATATAAAAAGAGACTTAGCTCATTTGTTGGTGATTTGAAAATCACCAACATTTGAGAGAGAGAGAGAGAGGTCGGATGAGGAGGAGAATGAAGAGGAAAAGCTAGCCTAAGTGCAAACTTTGTCCAACGGAAGAAGATTAAAGAAGAAAGGTAATCCAACACCTAGTCTCATATAAATTTTCTTTAAGTTTTATATGGAATCATATAACTTAATGAGAATAGAAGTAAAAGATGTTAAAAATGATTTTCATATGGTTAAGATCATGAGAAAAATAAGAAATAAGTATTAGAAGTTTAGTTTATAAATTTCTTAAGGAAGTATGAGTTTCATAATGAATTTGAGCGATCCAAATGAATCATATGAATGATTCGATGAATTAAGTAAGGAATGATATTTTATAACACCAAATTCGAAGAAAAAGTGAAATCATAATCAAAATATCGATTAAAAATGAAGAAAGAACGAAGAACACGCGAAGAACACGAAGAACGTTATTGATGGATAAATTTAAAACCATCGTAGTATAATTTGTTGTTGATGGACAAGTTTAAAACCATCACATATATGTTAGTTTCTTATTGCTTGGTTAGGAACGATAGAAACGTTCATGAAGAACGGATTACACTTAGCTATAACGAAGTTATGGAAAAATTTTTATAAAAGACAAACGAGAATTAGAAAGTATGTAAATGAACCCGAATGTGTAGGGTTTCATAAGAAAGTAAGAAAACTTAGAAAATGTGGGTCGTGGACTCAAGAACGAACAAGTTTTGAGTTTGGATGACCGAATTACGGACGAATGAACGAAGAGCGTTAAAAACGTAAAACGAACAAATGAGGTGTGACACCCCCAAAGCTGGGTACTCCATTTCCACAGAATTTGGTGCTCACTATCCAAAACCATTACATTGTCGTATATGTTAAGAAGTCGAGTTAGTAATAATAACTTGGATGGCGTTCTAAGTCGAATGGATGGGACGTTGTAAGATAAGAATAAGGTAACGTAAAATGCTTAACGCTATGAAAGCATAGAATTAATATTGAATAATCGTTCTGAGTAAACAAAAGACTGTATGACTTAGACGACAAAGAATAAATCCCGAGGTATGACATTTAGTTGCCAGAAAGCCATAAGGAATGAGAAATTAACTTAACGAAAATTATAGTTTTAATGGTTCGGATAAGTTAAGATAAGTTTAGTTTGTGGTACAATCGTAATCTTTGATGGTTGATATATGGGAGCTGGGATAAACAATTTGTTCAGAGAGCGGAGGTATATATGAAACTGGCAACCGATCTAACTCACTATGAAAGGTAGTGTAGATGAGACGGGAACTTGTTTGTTGGTTGTTTGTGAGAAACCACTCATAGTACCAGCAAGGACACGATGTGTTCTGAGTCCTAGAAGAGTTATAAGAAGAAGATAATAATGTAAATCATCATAGATGATGATCGTATGAGTTAAGACATCTCCGTATGACATGAAGTCGTAAATTGGTAAAAAAAAAGTTGGTCGCGTAAACTTAGATTGCAAGAATGCGAACCCTAAGAAGAAAAGTTAAGTAAACCAATGCGTAAAGTCAAGTATATGACTAATTGGTGTATATGCTATTTCCTTATGTGCTATATAGGAATTGGAATAAGCAGTGCAACGTAAACTATAAGCTGTAGCTGTGCGTATGACAAGTTTCCTAACTTCATTCATATTTTTATGAATGTTAGTTTATTAACTTTCTCAGATATTGAAATTGAGAAGTTCTGTCTATGTGCAAATGTGTGATATTTGTACAAGGTGGTAGAATGTATGAGGCCTTGTGCCACAATTTTAACACTTTGGTGTTTCTATGAGATGAAATGTTCTTTGATTGAACTGTTTAATATGAGAATGTTCTGTTTATACATGAGCCGTTATTGTTAAGTCTGTACTAATGATTCTAGCCAGACAGTGTAACGCCCGAGAAAAAAAATGGATTTTTATGAGAAATAAATTTTTATTTGATTATGTGGATTAAATGAATTTAATAGATTATTTATGTGAGTAAGCTATTTGAAGGTCGTTCTGTGACCTAGAATGTGCGGATGTGGTTAGGATTTTGGCTATGTAGTAGAATTAAAGTGATTGAATTTCCAAGATAAAAATAAAAGTTTTCCTAGAAATTTTGCTAAAAACACTATTCATCCGTTTCTGTGACAACATGATATTTTAGATACAAATAAATCATAAATTTTGCGTATAATTTTTTTTTAGGATGAGGATTTGTACAAGATAATGAGTATATGTATTTATGTGGTAAATAAAAATATATTTATTACATGATTATTTACAAGTAAATTTAATTTAGAATTATCGATTATTAAAAAAATATATTTTTAATAATAATTAATTCCTTATTGAGAATGTTCTATTAATTATTTTTTATGAAAGTATAAGTATATATTATTCAAATAATATATAAAATGATTTTAGAATAATTATAATGATTATTTCATTATATGAATTTTATTCAGGTTATTAAGTAAGTTTTACCTTAATTATTAAGGTTAAATAGAAAGAATAAATCAGATATGGAATCCAAACCTTAATTTTGGATTATTGTCAAGGTATGGGAATAATAATATAATATTAATTATATTTTGATTTTTCAGTGCTATAAATATATACTGTAAAAATTGTACTGTTGATGGTTGGTCAATTATGGTATATTGACCAAATCCTAGCATTAATTGATTTAACTCTATTTATCAATTTAAATGGGAAATGTAAGATTATTAAATATCTGTGTTATATGATATATGGTTAAGTATTACTTCATGGAGCGCTAATTAGGCGAAACCCTAATTTTATCGCGAAACCCTAATTTTGTCGCGAAACCCTAATTTTGTCGTGAAACCCTAATTGTGAAATCGAAACCCTAATCGATATTTCTGTGAACCCTAATTGTTAATTTTAAGCACTAATTATTCAAGTGGTAAAGTTAATTATGATATAATACCCTAATGTCCATATATAAATAAAAAAATTAAATTTATATCAAGAACCCTAATTTTATTAATAGGAAATCTAATTATATTTTAGTAGCCCTAATTATTAAAAATTGTGAACACTAATTGCCAAATTGGCAAGGGTAATTATGATTAGGTGTACTAAACCCTAACATTCATGTATAACATAATTAGTAAACCTAATCTAATTAACAATCTTAAATTTTTTAAATTTTAGAAACTAAAATAATTTTATTTATTTTATTTTATTTGGCACGAACCCTAATTGCTAAATTCTACAAATTCTTTGTAATAAACCTTAGGGTTAAACCCTAAGGGTCAAACCCTAAGGGTTTGTTAAATGCCAAGAATGCCATTAATTGGAAAATCAAATGACAATTATGCCCTTTTTAGCATTAAAGAAGCTATATGTAGGTTTTGACAATTGTTACGAGTTGTTGGCTAACCCTAACAACTCTACCTGCCCAAAATCTCCAGCAAATCAGCAGCACTCAGCCATATTCATGCATCATGTGATTATAAATTGATTTAAGGAGAGAGAAAAATCATTTTTGTACACTAACTTGTTCAATTCTCATCCTAGACCTTCTCTCTCTAAAGCCAACGAAAATCTTTATCATTTCAGTCCCCAATCCAAGCCCCACCATCAACCATAACCAAAACAGCAACACAAAATCAGATTTTGGACAAGAAAGGTATAAAACCCTATCTCAATTTCTGTCCAAAAATCGGTTGTTAGATCCTGTATTTATGTGTTAGGATATGTTGTTTATAAGTTATTATGATGATCTGGGTTGCTAGATGTTGAATCCATAACATCTAGAGGCTCGGATTAGGCATATTACAAAAACTGGAAAAATAAATTTTTGTCTTCTGACAACGAATGCCAGTCCCTATATCTATGTGATCTGTAAAGTTTTTTTGTGCTTTGAAAGCTTGAAGTTGTAGTCGTGTATGTGTTCTTTAGTCTGAAAGTGGAATCAGGGTCATGGGATGTGTATATTTTAAGTTATTCACGGTCAAATACCGTTGACCGGCATTGACCGGAACTTTCTGGGCAGTCAAGAACTTGCCTAGATTCGTCTGACAGGAAGTTCAACGGCTCAGATCGTGCTGTTTGTTAATTGTTTTGTTGATTTGTTGGATCTATGTGGTAGTCTTGTATATGGACTATATTTTTATGCCTTAAAATCTCCTTAAAAGTGTAAGGATCGAATGTAGTGGATGGTCAAAGTAGACCATCCGATCATGATTTCTGTTTCTGGAAAATTCCCAGAAATTTTTTTTGGCTTATTTCTGACATGGTTTGACCATGACGGATCTGGCTGTTCTATGGTTGTTTTAGTGATGTTTTGTGATGGATCTATAGTATTACATGTGTTTTATATACTTCATCTTTTAAATCACTATAACAGATCATATCTTGCAAGTTGTGGAAGCCCAAAAGAGGATGGATGAACTGTTCTTCATTTCTGGGTAACCCAGAAAATGAAGAACTGGTCTGACAGCCACTTTAAGGGCTCAGATCTCGTTTGTTATGCATGATTTAAGCATATTTGTTGTTGGATTTTGTAGTCTTGCAATTTCTCTACATGATCTGACCAAAACCGAGCCCAGAAACACATCACACACGAAATTACAGTCGGTCAAACTAGTCTGTCCGTTCACTGTTGCGTTTTCTGGGTTGGCATGAAGAACACCAAGAACACCTATAGCGACGGTTCTGTCGCTATAGGTGGTCTTTAGCGACAGTTTTTTTTTAAAATTTCCAGAAATTATTAAAAAAATAGAAAAAAATAGTTTTTAATTATTAAAAATACAAAATAAATTATTAAAAATTATTTTAAATTCTGAAAATTAGTTTTTAATTATTTTAAATATATTTCATAAATATTTAATATTTTTAGAATATTAAAAGTATTTAATTTATTTAATTATAATATTAAATAAATTATTTAAAAATGATTTTAATATTTGAAAAATCATTTAAAATTATATTATGGCATAAGAAAATAATTTAGGTTATTTTTGATAACTTTTAATATTATGTGATAATTTTCATTAATAAATTAATATTAATGATAATTAAGTTATTAATTAAATGAATTAAATAAATGAATTAAAAAAATGATTTTATTAAATTAAAAATCATTTTAAATAAGAATAAGGTATTTAAAAATATTTTAAGTTATAAAATATAACTTTTAATTTTTAAATGTAAATTTCATTAATTAATTATTATTAATGATATTAAAGTTATTTAATAATTTTATTAAATAATTTAGTTTAAAAATGATTTTTATATTATAATAATCACTTTAAATGAAAATAAAGTATTTAAAGATATTTTAAGTTATAAACTATAACTTTTAATATTTAAAGGATAATTTCATTAATAATTTAATATTAATGATATTTATTTAATGATTAATGATATTAAATTTATTTAATAATTATATTAAATAAATAGTTTAAAAATTGTTTTATTCATTTAAAAATCATTTAAAAAGGATATAAGTGAATTAAAAATATTTTAAATTGTAATTAATAACTTTTAATATTTGGATAATGATAAATTAATATTAATTACTTAATTATGATTTTAAATATTTTAAAAATCATTTACGGGTGATATAAATGTTTTAAAACTATTTTAAGTTATTATTAATGACTTTAATATTTTGGCAATGGTTTCATTAATAGTTTAATATTAATTAAATATTAATGATAATGGAATTGTTTGATATTTAAATCATTTAACAATGATTCTGATATTTCAAAAATTATGGTAAATGGTAATAATTATTTTATAATTATTATAAGGTCATGAAAAATGTTATAACGGTTGTTTAAGATATCTAAGTGGATATTGTATAACTATATAGAGTCATAGACTCGATATTTACCCAATAAAGTTGTCGTTAGGCCGACATATTTCAGAAATTGATCTGGACTTAGCTAGATTGACTGTATAAGTGAATTATTTGTGATTCAATGGTGTTAAAGTTATGTGACAATGTGATTAGGAATGTGCTGACTGTAATAAGCAGTATTATATGATATGATATATTATTCTAATCAGACAATGATTTATTTAATGATAGGACTTGATAGAAAAGATATATCTAAGTTGTGTAAGCAGCAGACAAGGCAAGTATCTAACCCTTTGCATTTACTTTATGCCAAGGACATGCGTAAGATAATATCTGAACTGTTCAAATATTTCATCCTTTATATATACTTATGCAATGATTCTGTATAAGCAAGTTATTAAGCCATAATTGTTGTACAATTTCCTTTATCCTGTTAATATTGATCAAATTATTTATTCTATACGTTAATTTCTATAACATGGTTATACAAGTGTCCTCACTTGGATAATCATTATATTTTATCACATGTTGATACATACTTATAGTGCTTAGTATGTATACCTTGAAATAAAAGTTGTCTAAGCTATTTGACCCAGCTAGACATATATCTAAAGTTGTTGTTGAACAAGATAAAACTTATCCAACCGAATTGTTTTGGTATGGATTCAAGACTGTTATGAACATCCCGATTATGGGAAATTTTTATGCGCTACAGCGGACAAAGGATGAACGATAATATCGTTCTAGCAATGTAGTATTGATCAATACAGGGCATAACAGGCTGATCACCCCCTGTGCCCGTAAGTAATGACGGTTTACAGATGAAGTTCTGTTTAAACCTTTTCAAAAATATAAAACAATGTTCATAGTCTGTCAACTGATCATCATTTATAGTCTGTACGTAGTTTCAAAAATTTGAAATCAAAATGACATGTTGTTGCTTATTGGTTCAGCTTACTTCACAACTTTCGATCCGTTGTAGAAGTATCTTTCAAAGAAAATATTTAATCCTTTCAGTTAACTATTATTGTTGTTATTAATTGCTGGGCACTCGAATGCTCATTTTTGCTTAATTTTAAATGTTTTCAGCTAAGTGTGAACAACCCGAAGGATCTGCCAAGAACAAGGGGAAAGGGAAAGTTGCTGATTAAATGTTTAAAACTATTCTATGTAATAGTCTGAAATTATAATAAGGATAATAAATATTATTATGATCATGTAACGAATGTTAAAGGTTTCGTACTTGGGAACTAAACTCTGATAATATGTAAATTAAGTTTAAAAATCTATATTATTATTAGTATTTCCGCTCATAGAAATGATATCGTGAAGTACCGAGTTCGGGTTTCAAGTATCCGGGTTCAAGGACTTTACAGGATGGTATCAGAGCTATAGGGTTAGAAACCTTAGGTGGGATAGACCTTAGGCTATAACCTTAGAACAGAGGGAAACGTTGAAAATATAAATAACTCATATAGAGTTTAAAGGTAGATGAATCGGATAAATTCATCATCAAACAAACTAAAAGATAACTTATATAAAACCTTTATGTGTTATGTGTATATATTCTACGCTAATCAGGATAATTTGTGTGTGTAGATGTCAGGTGAAAAAGGATTAGAATACCCTTGGATCGTAAAGAAGAAGCCGATATCAAAGCCAATAGCTGAAATAGAGGCTCAAAGTGAAAGCAACCTCGATGAGGTGGTTATTGTGGAGAATGTCGTACCATATCCAGAAATGGTGGAACTAACCGACAGTGATTCAGACACTGAAGTTGGAGCTGACCAAGCATCAACTGAAGTGCAGAATCTGCGGGACCAGGTTTCCTCTTTGGAATGATTGTGGGAAATAGAAAAATTACTAAATAGTCAACTGCGAAAAGCATTAATTGAAACAATGGAAGAACAAGATAAGCTTAAAATCCAAATTGACCAAATAGGAGCTAAAAGCAACAAGTCAAGTGCAGCTCCGAACCAGAAAGGAAAAAGAAAAATGAATGATCGTGATCCTGATACCAAACAAGGAAACTTTAAACACATAGAAAAGTGTACAAATTGTGACAAGAAGCATGAAGGCGTATGCAGAAAGGGGGAATATGTTTGCTATAATTGCGGACAGAAGGGACATTTCTCTCCTCATTGTCCCAATCCAACACAATGTGTCTGTTTTAATTGTGGAATAGGAGGTCATCAGGCGAAAAAGTGTCCAAGGAAAAGGTGTAATAAATAGATAGTATCGATACTGTGGTGTAGGTTTGTTTAATATTATATGTGTACTTAGTATGTTTGTGTAATGCAATATTATCTACCTTTGTGTTAATCAAAGTTGTAAATCCCGACTTTTGTAGTCACAAAGGGATAGTAGTATGGACTATGCTATGTAAATTACTTTGAATTAATAAAAATGAACTTATGTTTGGATAATGAAACAAGTTTAATATATATTAAACTTATATGATAAGGTTTATAATGTAAGTTAAATTATGTTTTATTTAACCAGATAATGCCGCCTCGACGACAAACTCGTAATCAAAGGGCAGAAGAATCGGTCAACAACATTGAAGGACAACCACAACCAGATCCAATGCAGCAATTCGCAAATATTATAGCTCAAGCCATGCAACAAGGAACGGCAGCCGCTGGGAACAAACTGGACAATCGCTTATCAAACTTCAAGGACTTCAAAGCTGTAGGACCTCCCGAATTTAGAGGTACAACTGACCCTGTAGAAGCCCAAACTTGGGTTGAAGAAATAGAAAAGGCGTTTGTAATAGCTAGGGTGGCTGAGGAGCAGAAGACGGTTTTTGCTGCTTATATGATGAAGGGTGAAGCAAATTTTTGGTGGGAAGCTAATCAGGCAAGGGCTGGGGAAGGTATAATTGTTTGGGAAAGGTTTAAGACCCTGTTTTTTGAAAACTATTTTTCATCTAGTATGCAGGCTAGGATGGAAGTAAAATTTCTTGAATTAAAATAAGAGAATATGTCTGTTGCGGAATATGCCACAAAATTTAATGAATTAGCTAGGTTCGCCCCGCATCAAGTCGATACGGAGGCTAGAAAAACGAGAAAGTTTGAGCTGGGATTAAAACCCTGGCTCTACAACAAGGTGGCAGTATTGCAAATCCCTACATTTGCAGCACTCATGGAGTGACACTTATTGCTGAGGAAGGGAGTGAGGCCATGAGCCTTTATAACAAAGAAAGGAGGAACAAGGGAAAAGTTGAGGGAACTGGGAAGGTGGAAGCAAATACTGGGAATAGGGAGGATAAAAGGAAGGTGAACAACTTTGGAGGGGTGCAAGTAAAACAAGAAGGTGCAAATAATAAGCCAATGGTGCAATGTGGGAATTGTGGAAAAAATCATTTAGGGGAATGTCTAAAGGGAAAATTTGCATGTTTCAAGTGCGGGCAGGAGGGCCATATCTCTCCCAACTGTCCCAATTCTAAGACAATTGGTGGGTGTTTTCTGTGCGGATCTAAGGATCATAGGGTGAAAGACTATCCAAAAAGGAAAGCGGAGGCAGCAAGTGTGAACATGGGGAAAAGCGGCGGAACTTTGGCAATCACGGGACCAACTTCATCCAGCAAGCCGACAAAATCTACCGCACGAGTCTTCAACATGACAGTCCAAGACACGGTGGCAGCTGGCAGTAGAACTCCAGGTACTTTTCTTATAATTTTTATTTTTCTTATATATGATTTTCCTATTTATAGTAAATAATTTTATAATAAATTTTGAAGGAGGAATTTGAGTTTCTTTAGAAATCAAATTTTCGTATAATCAGTAAGACAAGCTCTAAGTAAAAAGTTAAAGATCAGTCTGATCAAAGTAATTAAAATCTACTTGCAACGATTATGAATGTCATGTACCCTGGTAGGTATAGGTTTTAAAGTGGTGATTCCGGGGACGGAATCTTTATAAGGGAGGGTGAATGTGACAACCTGATATTTTAGATACAAATAAATCATAAATTTTGCGTATAATTTTTTTTTAGGATGAGGATTTGTACAAGATAATGAGTATATGTATTTATGTGGTAAATAAAAATATATTTATTACATGATTATTTACAAGTAAATTTAATTTAGAATTATCGATTATTAAAAAAATATATTTTTAATAATAATTAATTCCTTATTGAGAATGTTTTATTAATTATTTTTTATGAAAGTATAAGTATATATTATTCAAATAATATATAAAATGATTTTAGAATAATTATAATGATTATTTCATTATATGAATTTTATTCAGGTTATTAAGTAAGTTTTACCTTAATTATTAAGGTTAAATAGAAAGAATAAATCAGATATAGAATCCAAACCTTAATTTTGGATTATTGTCAAGGTATGGGAATAATAATATAATATTAATTATATTTTGATTTTTCAGTGCTATAAATATGTACTGTAAAAATTGTACTGTTGATGGTTGGTCAATTATGGTATATTGACCAAATCCTAGCATTAATTGATTTAACTCTATTTATCAATTTAAATGGGAAATGTAAGATTATTAAATATCTGTGTTATATGATATATGGTTACATATTACTTCATGGAGCGTTAATTAGGCGAAACCCTAATTTTATCGCGAAACCCTAATTTTGTCGCGAAACCCTAATTTTGAAATCGAAACCCTAATCGATATTTCTGTGAACCCTAATTGTTAATTTTAAGCACTAATTATTCAAGTGGTAAAGTTAATTACGATATAATACCCTAATATCCATATATAAATAAAAAAATTTAATTTATATCAAGAACCCTAATTTTATTAATAGGAAATCTAATTATATTTTAGTAGCCCTAATTATTAAAAATTGTGAACACTAATTGCCAAATTGGCAAGGGTAATTATTATTAGGGGTAATAAACCCTAACATTCATGTATAACGTAATTAGTAAACCTAATCTAATTAACAATCTTAAATTTTTTAAATTTTAGAAACTAAAATAATTTTATTTATTTTATTTTATTTGGCATGAACCCTAATTGCTAAATTCTACAAATTCTTTGTAATAAACCTTAGGGTTAAACCCTAAGGGTCAAACCCTAAGGGTTTGTTAAATGCCAAGAATGCCATTAATTGGAAAATCAAATGACAATTATGCCCTTTTTAGCATTAAAGAAGCTATATGTAGGTTTTGACAATTGTTACGAGTTGTTGGCTAACCCTAACAACTCTACCTGCCCAAAATCTCCAGCAAATCAGCAGCACTCAGCCATATTCATGCATCATGTGATTATAAATTGATTTAAGGAGAGAGAAAAATTATTTTTGTACACTAACTTGTTCAATTCTCATCCTAGACCTTCTCTCTCTAAAGCCAACGAAAATCTTTATCATTTCAGTCCCCAATCCAAGCCCCACCATCAACCATAACCAAAACAGCAACACAAAATCAGATTTTGGACAAGAAAGGTATAAAACCCTATCTCAATTTCTGTCCAAAAATCGGTTGTTAGATCCTGTATTTATGTGTTAGGATATGTTGTTTATAAGTTATTATGATGATCTGGGTTGCTAGATGTTGAATCCATAACATCTAGAGGCTCGGATTAGGTATATTACAAAAACTGGAAAAATAAATTTTTGTCTTCTGACAACGAATGTCAGTCCCTATATCTATGTGATCTATAAAGTTTTTTTGTGCTTTGAAAACTTGAAGTTGTAGTCGTGTATGTGTTCTTTAGTTTGAAAGTGGAATCAGGGTCATGGGATGTGTATATTTTAAGTTATTCACGGTCAAATACCGTTGACCGGCATTTACCGGAACTTTCTGGGCAGTCAAGAACTTGCCCAGATTCGTCTGACATGAAGTTCAACGGCTCAGATCGTGCTGTTTGTTAATTGTTTTGTTGATTTGTTGGATCTATGTGGTAGTCTTGTATAAGGACTATATTTTTATGCCTTAAAATCTCCTTAAAAGTGTAAGGATCGAATGTAGTGGATGGTCAAAGTAGACCATCCGATCATGATTTCTGTTTCTGAAAAATTCCCAGAAATTTTTTTTGGCTTATTTCTGACATGGTTTGACCATGACGGATCTGGCTGTTCTATGGTTGTTTTAGTGATGTTTTGTGATGGATCTATAGTATTACATGTGTTTTATATACTTCAGCTTTTAAATCACTATAACAGATCATATCTTGCAAGTTGTGGAAGCCCAAAAGAGGATGGATGAACTGTTCTTCATTTCTAGGTAACCCAGAAAATGAAGAACAGGTCTGACAGCCAATTTAAGGGCTCAGATCTCGTTTGTTATGCATGATTTAAGCATATTTGTTGTTGGATTTTGTAGTCTTGCAATTTCTCTACATGATCTGACCAAAACCTAGCCCAGAAACACATCACACACGAAATTACAGTCGGTCAAACTAGCATGTCCGTTCACTGTTGCGTTTTCTGGGTTGGCATGAAGAACACCAAGAACACCTATAGCGACGGTTCTGTCGCTATAGGTGGTCTTTTGCGACAGTTTTTTTTAAAATTTCCGAAAATTATTAAAAAAATAGAAAAAAATAGTTTTTAATTATTAAAAATACAAAATAAATTATTAAAAATTATTTTAAATTCTGAAAATTAGTTTTTAATTATTTTAAATATATTTCATAAATATTTAATATTTTTGGAATATTAAATGTATTTAATTTATTTAATTATAATATTAAATAAATTATTTAAAAATGATTTTAATATTTGAAAAATCATTTAAAATTATATTATGGCATAAGAAAATAATTGAAGTTATTTTTGATAACTTTTAATATTATGTGATAATTTTCATTAATAAATTAATATTAATGATAATTAAGTCATTTATTAAATGAATTAAATAAATGAATTAAAAAATGATTTTATTAAATTAAAAATCATTTTAAATAAGAATAAGGTATTTAAAAATATTTTAAGTTATAAAATATAACTTTTAATTTTAAATGTAAATTTCATTAATTAATTATTATTAATGATATTAAATTTATTTAATAATTTTATTAAATAATTTAGTTTAAAAATGATTTTTATATTATAATAATCATTTTAAATGAAAATAAAGTATTTAAAGATATTTTAAGTTATAAACTATAACTTTTAATATTTAAAGGATAATTTCATTAATAATTTAATATTAATAATATTTATTTAATGATTAATGATATTAAATTTATTTAATAATTATATTAAATAAATAGTTTAAAAATGGTTTTATTCATTTAAAAATCATTTAAAAAGGATATAAGTGAATTAAAAATATTTTAAGTTGTAATTAATAACTTTTAATATTTGGATAATGATAAATTAATATTAATTACTTAATTATGATTTTAAATATTTTAAAAATCATTTACGGGTGATATAAATGTTTTAAAACTATTTTAAGTTATTATTAATGACTTTAATATTTTGGCAATGGTTTCATTAATAGTTTAATATTAATTAAATATTAATGATAATGGAATTGTTTGATATTTAAATCATTTAACAATGATTCTGATATTTCAAAAATTATGGTAAATGGTAATAATTATTTTATAATTACTATAAGGTCATGAAAAATGTTATAACGGTTGTTTAAGATATCTAAGTGGATATTGTATAACTATATAGAGTCATAGACTCAATATTTACCCAATAAAGTTGTCGGTAGGCCGACATATTTCAGAAATTGATCTGGACTTAGCTAGATTGACTGTATAAGTGAATTATTTGTGATTCAATGGTGTTAAAGTTATGTGACAATGTGATTAGGAATGTGCTGACTGCAATAAGCAGTATTATATGATATGATATATTATTCTAATCAGACAATGATTTATTTAATGATAGGACTTGATAGAAAAGATATATCTAAGTTGTGTAAGCAGCAGACAAAGGCAAGTATCTAACCTTTTGCATTTACTTTATGCCAAGGACATGCGTAAGATAATATCTGAACTGTTCAAATATTTCAACCTTTGTATATACTTATGCAATGATTCTGTATAAGCAAGTTATTAAGCCATAATTGTTGTACAATTTCCTTTATCCTGTTAATATTGATCAAATTATTTATTCTGTTCGTTAATTTCTATAACATGGTTATACAAGTGTCCTCACTTGGATAATCATTATATTTTATCACATGTTGATACATACTTATAGTGCTTAGTATGTATACCTTGAAATAAAAGTTGTCTAAGCTATTTGACCCAGCTAGACATATATCTAAAGTTGTTGTTGAACAAGATAAAACTTATCCAACCGAATTGTTTTGGTATGGATTCAAGACTGTTATGAACATCCCGATTATGGGAAATTTTTATGCGCTACAGCGGACAAAGGATGGACGATAATATCGTTCTAGCAATGTAGTATTGATCAATACGGGGCATAACGGGCTGATCACCCCCCGTGCCCGTAAGTAATGACGGTTTACAGATGAAGTTCTGTTTAAACATTTTCAAAAATATAAAACAATGTTCATAGTTTGTCAACTGATCATCATTTATAGTCTGTACGTAGTTTCAAAAATTTGAAATCAAAATGACATGTTGTTGCTTATTGGTTCAGCTTACTTCACAACTTTCAATCCGTTGTAGAAGTATCTTTCAAAGAAAACATTTAATCCTTTCAGTTAACTATTATTGTTGTTATTACTTGCTGGGCACTCGAATGCTCATTTTGCTTAATTTTAAATATTTTCAGCTAAGTGTGAACAACCCAAAGGATCTGCCAAGAACAAGGGGAAAGGGAAAGTTGCTAATTAAATGTTTAAAACTATTCTATGTAATAGTCTGAAATTATGATAAGGATAATAAATATTATTATTATGATCATGTAACGAATGTTAAAGGTTTCGTAATTGGGAACTAAACTCTGATAATATGTAAATTAAGTTTGAAAATCTATATTATTATTAGTATTTCCGCTCATAGAAATGATATCGTGAAGTACCGAGTTCGGGTTTCAAGTATCCGGGTTCGGGGACTTTACAGTTTCTGCTCGGTAATTAAGTTTGAAATTCTTAGAAACACATAATGATAGAATTCTAAGACGAGATGGAATATCCAATAATATTTCAGTGATTGAAAACAAAGTTTTCGCATGCGGACTTAAAACCTAAGGATTAGGGAAAGTGATTTTCGAGAAGGAAACAAAATGCGTATAATGATTAGGGTTCTTATATATGTGATATACGAGTATGATAAAAAATAGTATACAATTATAGTACGAAGATTAATATGACGTATAATATGAATATCGTACGAATACTATACAAAGAGAATACGAGAATTATACGAATAAAATACGAATAGTTCTTAATGGACTTTAGTAAGTGGACTTTGTCATTATCTAATTGGACTTGGATTATGCCAAGCCCAATGTTAAGTAGAGTCAATCCCAAGATAGGCCCAATAAAAATAAATGCTAAGGCCCAAATTAAGAAACTAAACCGTGGATCGAACCGATAGGTTACCAGATGGTTAAAACCCATGGGTGACCCAAAGTGGTGGACAAGTAAAGTGCTTATACTTGGTGGCTAAGCAGATGGATAGTAAGGAGGTTAATAGTAAGGAGGTGGACTAAATGACCATTATACCCTCCATTAGATTTTCCTATATAAGAGAAGCTAGGTTGTCATTTTATTATTTTCACCAACTCTATATAATATTGAGAGAGAAAAAAGAGCTCTAACACGTAATCAAGAGCAATCCAAAGCAAAACATACAAGCTTTAGTCAAGAACGCGAAGAACGTTAAGGTAATATACATAAACCTAAGTTTTTGATCTTTTTCAATTTCTTTTTCGTAGAGAAGTATGAAATGGTGGAGCATGTATGATAAGGAGTAATAAGGATGACTAATAGTGAATTAAAACATTGATAAGTCATGAACAATTAAGAATCATAAGCGTTTACAAAAATTTAGGCAAAGAAAACTAATAAGCGTTTATTTGGTTGTTGATGGACAAATTGAAAACTATCATAGGGTATGTGTATCTTGTTTGGTTAGGATGTAGATGATGAATCAATGGAGTTGTTCCATTTAATTTGGTGTATAGAACACGAGTAACGAACTTATGGCAAAATTTATGAGATTAGGAGTTAAACGTCGAAATTGTATAATTTCGGATTAGTAGTCGAAAGTTGCCGTGGAACTCGGAAACTTTGGTTTTCGATGGAATAACTTAGCATAACGTATTTGAGAGTCGTGGACTTAAGAATCGTCGAAATCTGACTTATAACGAAGAAAACGAGCTTTGAACGCTCAAGAACGTTAACGAAAGTGTTATTAGAATGTTAATAGTAAATTCATCGTTACCCGATTTGAAAACTAGTTTTGTCCGGGTAAAATCACAGTGTATGTTGCGTATAAGAAAATGGCTTTTGAACGAGCCAATTCGGACTTATAACAATCGAGTTACGAGTTCAGAAGGAATTGAATCAAGAAAATTTTAAAATTTCTTAAGGGTTAAGGGTCGGTGCCGTAGCGCCACCTAAGCTATAATCACCCACGCCACAGCGCCAGGTAGAGAGGTTAGACACTACAGAATGGCACCGCAGCGCGACTCGTAAGTAGGAGTCTTGCACCACAGCGCCGAGACCGGGAGTTTGGTATTGAAGTCTGGCGCCACAGTGCTAATGGTAAGCATAAGGACGGCGCCGCAACATCGAGTAAGGAAAAATGTTGGGCAAATTTAATTGTGAACCCAATGGTTTGCAAAACAAATATAGGGCATATATGAAGTTAATATACATAGTAAGACCATTACTCTATCATGTATATAGTGATGATTCTAGGAATGAAACGATTGTTTAACTAGTAATTAAACGAAAAACGTAAATTGTATAAAAGGGTAAACTGTATTCAATTACTATGGTACTTAACCAATGCTTATTGAGTATTGGTGTAGTAACATAATAAAGATAATTGATTGATGATGAATTAAGTACTTAATTAACTTAAATTAGCATCCTCGATGGGGACTATAAACGTTGAGAATTATAACTAAAAGGTTGTTAACGATTACGTGAACGTGAACGTGAAACAATGCGATAAAACTTAAGAACAATGTAATGCGATAACCGTAACGAATGTTAATAAATCTAATGAACAATTAGATTGAGAAGACGAGTAAGATACATTACGAACTTTACGTGATTGTGTATATCCTAATATGGTATGTTATGTGGTTATGTGTTGTAGAGACTGTAAAGACCAAGAATTGCTGAATATTTATTTGAAGACGCTTGAAGGCAAGTTTTCTTAATGTTTGTCTAACCTTTGTGTTAACCAAGTTTTCTGTGATTCATGTTCTGAGATGCATGAATTATTTTACGAAAGGGTCGATGCCAGTTTTAACTCGGCTAGAATAATCTTAAAAGATTGATTGATTTCTTTACAAGTCTTTTAATATAGAATTGATAACGCTATCCTACGCCAATTGTTTGGTACGAATTCAAGGTAAGCCTGAGTATGAATAGACAAGTATATTTTACATCGATTATTCGATGGGCACGCGAGGTTGCCAAAACTTAAATGTAAATACGTTTAATGGATGAATGTTGATCAACATAGAGTACTATAGTCTGATCACCTAGAAGTGCTCGTAAGAAATATCGGACGCACGGTCTTAGTACCGAGTTGTCCTTTTTCAAGAATAAAAACTAAAGAGAATGTTCATGGTCTGTTGACGTTGACCTACTCAGAATTTCTAAGCTACTATATGTACTTCAAAATTATTTTATCAGATGAGAAGGGCTATTCAATGTTCCATAATACTTCATAACTATTGTTCAGTTATTGAAGAATAATCATATGATTCTCAAAGTGGTATTTATATAATATTTTGTTAGACTTGTTGAGCTAGTTATGCTCACTTCTTGTTTGAGTTATATGATTGCAGCTAAGGTTGAGCTAACCGAGAATTCTAGTAAAGATAAAGGCAAGGCGAAGATGAATGATTAGTTTATCCTGTAATAGACTAGTATGTTGTATGAATTATATTATGACGAACAAAGAATGTAACGGTTTCAGAACCTGGGAAAAGGATTATTATTAATATTGTAATAAAAATGTAGTTAATACAGTCGTTCTAATGTTGTTTCAATGGAATGAATGTATAGTTATGAGTACCGTGTAGCACCATCTGTCGGGTTGGAAGATATCCAGATTTGGGGGCATCACAGGTTGTTATCAGAGCATTAGGTTATAAAACTTAAGGGCAGAAGAACCTTAGACTAATAACCTCGTTAGTAGATGAGAAGTAGGAGCGAATGAACTCTAGTTAAATGAGTTAATAAGGTATTGAGGAAACTCAGTACCGAATGATTTAAAAGATGGAAATTAACCCTAAATAAATTAAATGTGATTTGTGTTTATATTATTGTGTATTATGTACTAATCAACATGTTATGTGTTATTGTAGATGTCCATCGATAGCTTCATGTATAAGGATATGTTGGTCGATGTTGATGGGGAGATGGAGGTAGCATCGTTTAATACGGTGGTACCGGTACTAGAGTCAACACCTCTAGAGGAAATGATGGCAATGTATCTGGCAGTGCTTGACCAAATTGTACAACTGTGCACTATTGTGCAGAACCAGAGGAAGGAGATTAGTGATCTCCATAAAGCTAAGGTGTCTGCAGAAGCAGATTTTGAGATTGAGCATGACGAGAAGGTGCTCATGAAGGATAAGGCGATGGATTGTAAGAATGAGGCCGATGAGCTTCGTAAAGAACTGGGGAAGAAGAACCAAGAAAGAGCACAGATGTCTTACATCCATGAGAGTGCTCATAAGGATTTCAAGCTAATAATTTCTTGTTATTCCATTGAGTCGGGACAGACTTGATATACTATTAGTCGGGATACTGTAGCGATGAGTGCGAATAAGAAACACGAGGACATTGTTATGCATTATTAGAAGTCTGGAGTTATAAATATGTGTCTAGTGACGTAAAACCATCTTTTGTATAAAAGGGTAGTCTTTTTGTAAATCCCAATTTTTGTGAAATTCAATTGCGGGATAGGAATGTGATAGTTTTGGCTATAAAATCAAATTGTAAATAGTTTGAATAATGAAGCATATGAATATAATGATGTTTTATTAAATAAGCTTTGTTTTCGTATGAGTTTTATTTCGAAATGATAACTAAGTAAGCAAATAGATAATAATGAAACTTTATTTATTTAATCAGCATAATGCTGCCAAGAAGAAGACAACGTAATCAGGAGGCTGAGTCCCATAACGATAACCAAGGGGGGTTAAAATAACCCTATGCAAGAGTTCGTTAATTTATTAATGGCTACATTTAATCAAACCAGGGGTAGAGTACCCGTAATCCCTAGGGTAGCCAGAATAACTACCTTTAAAGAATTTAAAAGCGTAGGTCCGCTGGAGTTCAAAGGAACAACAGACCCAATTGAGGCCCAAACATAGGTAAAGGAAATAGAGAAGGCGTTTGTTATTACAAACATAGGGGAGGCTCAAAAGACTTCTTTTGCGACCTATATGATGAAGGGAGAAACCAACTTTTGGTGGGAGGCTCACCAGGGTTGGGCTAGAACAGATGTGGTAATGTGGGAACATTTCAAGAAGGTTTTCTTCGATAACTATTTCTCTACAAGCAATACACGGCCAAATTCAATGAATCGTCAAGATTTGTTCCACATCAAGTGGACACTGAGAAGAGGAAGGCTCGTAGGTTTGAGCAAGGCCTAAAACCCTAGCTTTATAGTAGGATTTCGGTTTTCCAGAATGCTTCCTATGGGACCATTCTGGAGAAAGCAATTATTGCGGAGGGTGGTAGTGAGGCTTTGAGCCAATACCACAAAGAGAGAAAGAATAAGAGTATAGTAGAGGGAGGACCCATGGTAGAAGGAGTTAGTGGCAGTAGAAGTCTGCCCAAGAGGAAGAATTTTAACTCCGGGAATACTGGAGTGGGATAAGGGGATCCTAAGCTTAGGATCGAAGCATGTAAGACATGTGGAAAGACTCATTTGGGAGTTTGTCTGAAGGGGAAATAAATTTGTTATAACTGTGCACATGAGGGTCATATATCACCCAATTTTCCTAATCCTAAGAAAAACCATGGTTGTTTTGTTTGTGGGTCGATGGACCATATGGAAGAAGAGGTTGGAGGAAAGTAAGGGTGCTAGTAGTGGTAAGTTAGCCATTACTAGATCACCATCGTCAGGTAGACCTATGATCGTACTTTTAATATGACTATCGAAGATGCGATTCCATCAGCGGATGTAGTAACAGGAATCATTCCAGTCAATAAAATGTATGCTTGTTTGATTGGAGTGCCACTTGTTCTTTTATAGCATGTGAATTTGCTAAGTGATTAGGTTCATTCCCGAAACGATTATAAATACCTTTAAACATTAAGGTATAGAAGGAGGAAATAACTCCCGTTGAACATATTCATGAGAATTATTTCATGGATAATAGAGGTAAACAAGTATCGGTAGATAAGAACCGATAAGGTTGAAAGAACTTGAAGTAATTCTTGGTATGAATGGGTTAATTAACCATAAAAATTTAATATATTGTCAAAGGAAAAGTGTGAACCTTCAGATTTTTAAGGAACCCAAGGTAGTGTTCTACTGTAATAAATCACCGGGACACTCTTGTTGTCTAACCATGACGCAAGCTAGGAGGATGTTGAGGAAGAGGTATATAGAATACATATACAAAGATGTGGACACCCAGAGAGTAGGAGCACTGATATTATTAGTAAATAAGAAGGATGGATCATTACGTTTGTGTATCGATTATCGTGAGTGGAGTAAGTTAGCGGTTGAGAGTAAATATCCATTGCCTAGGATCGATGATCTATTTGATCAGTTGAAAGGGGCAAAATATTTTTTTAGATAAATTTGTGTACGGGGTATCGTCGGTTGAAAGTAAGGAAGAATGAGGTACCTAAGATGATGTTAAGAACTCGTTATGGTCATTACGAGTTTCTGGTTATGTCATTTGGGTTGACTAATGTACTGAAACTAGACCTTCCATAAGGGGCGCTAAGCAAATCCATGGAAAATTGATAGGTACTCTTGTGAGGTGTTATGGTTAGAAGTACCATTAGCTTTATAGAGTGTTCAAATAATATTTGGGCGAGTGTGTTGTAATGATCATTGGTGATATTCTAGTATATTCTGAGATGTCAGAAGATCACGCTGAAAATTTGAAGATAGTGTGGGAAACACTACGGAGGGAGAAGTTGGATACGAAATTCACTAAGTGTGAATTTTGGCTTAAAAGATATACAGAATTTAGTACATGTTATTGATAAGTATGATGGGAATTAGAAGTGAGAAAAATAGTTTTCAGGAAATAAAAAGGAAGGTTAAGTGAGGAACCTGTACTATCTTTATCAGATGATACGAGGAACTTTGTAATTTATAGCGATACTTCATATAGAGGAATGGGTTGCGTGCTCATATATCATGGCAAGGTCATTGCGTATGTGTCACATTAGTTAAAGGAATATGAGAAGGTCTATCCTACTTATGATCTAGAATTGGCAGCTGTAGTTTTGAATTAAAAATATGGAGATAGTATTTATACGGGGAGATAGTATTTATACACGGACTGTAAGAGTCTGGAATATATCTTCACACAGAAGGAGTTGAATATGAGGTAGAGAAGGTGGTTATAATTGATAAAGGATTACGACTGTGATACCTTATATCATTTAGGGAAGGTAAATGTAGTAGCCGACGCGTTAAGTAGGAAGGGTAGGGAAAAGCTATCAATGTTAACGACTCAGAATGAGTTAATAATGGAGATGGTGAGAACGAAGTTAGAAGTTAATTTACGGAATGAAACGATAGAAATGTTATTCACAATGTAGACTCAATCCATAAAAATGGAACGAGTTAAGAAAGTACAACTAAGTAACGAGGAGTGCAAGCGAATGAAGAAGAGAATGGAGGATGAAGAGAAGGCCGAGTATAATCTTGTTTTGAAGGAGGAATTTGAGTTCCAAATAATTTGAAGTTAAAAGGACTAATGAGAGAGGCCCATAGTTCGAGGTGCTCAGTACTTCTAGATAGTACTGAGATATATTAACACCTTCGATGGAGCTTTGGTGAGCCAAATATGAAAAGAGATATAGTTTAATGTGTTAGTAACTACTTAACTTCCAATTCAAATTTTTGATAGGAAGGAACAAGTCTTGATAGATAAGATAATACCTTCAGTGAAGATGAATTGGAGGAACCACAATGTCGAAGAAGCAACGTGGGAACTCGAGATTAAAATGAAGGAAAATTTGCCTCATTTGTTTATGTAATTGTAGCGAGAATCTGGGGACAGAATCCTTATAAGGGGGGAAGGATGTAACGCCCGAGAAAAAATGGAATTTTATGAGAACTAAATTTTTATTTAATTATGTGGATTAAATGAATTTAACTGATTATTTATGTGATTAAGCTATTTGAAGGTCATTCTATGACCTAGAATATGAGGATGTGGTTAGGATTCTGGCTATGTGGTAGAATTAAAGTGTTTGAATTTCCAAGACGAAAATAAAAGTTTTCCAAGAAATTTCCATAAAAATACTATTCATCTGTTTCTGCTCGGGAATTAAGTTTGAAATTCCGAGAAACGCGTAATGATAGATTTCTAAGACGAGATGGAATATCCAATAATATTTCAGTATAGTTATGAGTACCGTGTAACACCATCTGTTGGGTTGTAAGATACTAAGATTTGGGGGCATCACAGATAGGATGTGTATGGAAAAAGGTAGAAGAATGAAATTATTTCAAAGTGAATGTGACTAATTTTTTAAAATTATAAGAATCAGAATTATTCCTATTATTCAAGCTATTTTATAACCTTTGTTCGGTTACCAAAGTCTTAAAAGAATGTTTAAATTCTTGAAGTTGTTTGTTCAACTGCTGTGACTTGCTGAGCAATTGAATGCTCACACTTGTTTTAAATAAAAATATTTTTAGCGAACGATGTTAGAAAGAACTTAAGGATCCCGTAAAGATTAAGCTGATCGATATCCAGACAAAGTGCCATTTAGTATATGAATGTGCGTGAAGATCAAGCCAATACTTGTAATGTAGAATAGTTTAATTAAACTATAGATTAGTTTAATGAACTGTTATGTATCCTTGGTGGCGGATAAAAGTCACTCGTGTAAGATGTAAAGAATAATGTAATTATCATTATTTATAATGAACAAGGTTATAAGTTATTAGAACCTGGGATTTGAGAATGTATGTTTTTATATTTAGCTATATAATGATGTATGTTTGGGAAGAAGTGGGACCGTGACATATGGAATTCGGGTGAGAAGATAGACCGAATTTCGGGGCATTACATTATGGTGTCAGAGCTGATAGGTTATAAACCTTAGGTATGAGTACCTAAGGCTATAATCGTTGAGAGAAGGATAAGAAGATCGTTTAGTTAAAAGATTAAGGAAGAAGATCACCACGTTATCATATTGAATCGTAATAATGGATGTTCTGTTAAACGATGGATGATTTGTAACTAATGCTATAAATAAATGTTACTATGAAGTATTATAGGAAGAAGAACTCAGATTGAGTTGTAAAGGATAGCATACGATTAAAGAAAATTCGTATTAAGTAAAGAGAAAGTTAGAAGTGGTAAGATTTCAATTGAGGACTCATATGATAGCTGAGTTGTATGAACCTTTGTTATGGGTAGAGGTTTGTGCTTTGGTGTAACAACTTCTTAGCTTATTACAGTGATAATCATTGGAGTATTTGGTCACGCTATCAATATGTATATGAAGAGAAGGTGAATCGTTTCTCATGTATATGTGTGATAGGTAGAGAATATTAAGATTAGGTGCGAGTTCTTGAAACTTATACTTATGAAAAGTTTGTAACTCATAGTTATATGCTATGTTTCTGAGCCCTAAGTATATGGATAGTCCTTGATTTGTTCTTGGATTACATATTGCGAAGTTAAGTTCTTAAACACATATGGTTGTGGAAAGTTCCTAAACACATAAAGAGTAGTGAGTTGATGGACTATACTAAGGTATAGAGATGTTTAGACTAAAAACAAGTATTTTCAGTATACTTAGCATTGAAGGTGCTAGAGAAGATTAAGTATTGTCGCAAGTGAGATAATGATGGAAGATGGAGAAATAGGATATTCCAAGTCATCTAGCTATGCTAGATTTCGAAGTTTATTGAAATCGTGGTTATGTGTGCGCATTTTGAAAATGAAAGAATTTATTCAACTTTTGGAACTAATGGATTTTAAAAAGAACTATTCTTTATATGTCTATGCTAATTTTTTTGGCTAGACAAAAATTGATTTGAAATATCAAAATGAATTTTATATCATTAGTGCATTTGACACAAGGATGGTAAAAGGATGGTGTTATTAATGCAATTGAACCTGGTGTTGGATGTGATCTTATGATCAATAACCCGCTATGGTATGATGTATAATGATGAAGTCATAAACTGACGAAGTCCTCAACGTAATGTGAAAAGTACGGTATCATGACGTCATAAAACGTTTTGATGTATTACGAATGAATTTAAAGAAGTAGTTGATGTTAATTGATTTGACTAGACGAATGTTTCAATTTGATGTCCAATTTATTGGTATGGTCTAAGCTATTTGATTTGGCTAAGACAAATGGTATGTCATATCATAAGAAAATCAAGCTTTCTTTGAAGAGTTATTCCGAACCGAATTATTTTGGTGTGGAATCTAATGATTAAGTCTTAGGTGAACATACCCTGAAATGGGGTTATACGATGGGTTGATCGCCTACGTATGGAAGATGTAGTTTGCTTTCTTGGTGATTGTAAACTGACCGTGATAAAAAGGTTTGCGGTGAAATGCTGTTAAACCTAGTAAGAGTTCATAGTCAATTTTACCCCTCAACAAAAGTATAAAATGTTTTAAAGGAATCTTTATATTCCTATTTATTCCTTCTACTTCATGATTCTTGGTAAGTTATGAAGGTTAGGGAATATTTGAAAGATAAGAACTTCTTTGAAGAGAAGTTCAGAAGAAGAGTAAGCTAAAATTTCGAGGATGAAATTCTGTGAAGAAGGGGTGAATATGATGACCCGAGAGATTGAAAGTATAGTTAGACGTGAGGTTTAACTAATGACAATTATGCCAACAGATGATCCTTATAAAAGAGGATGAGTTAAGATTAAACCTTTGCTAATGGTTGTAGGAATAAAGCATCCGGGAATGGGTGTAGTTTTACAAATTCCGAGGATGGAATTTTTATAAGGGGGGAAGAATGAGACAACCCAGAAAATTCGATTGTCCAGAATTTAAGTTTAAAGAATTAGTTGTTAATAAAAGGAATTTTTATTAGTAATATTCTTTGTTATGTGTTTATTAATCATTTTAGAATCTAGGATGATTAGAATACGGGAGGATTCTGGCTATGAGCTAAACTGAACGAGTAAGAATTTTCAAGATGATAATAAAAATTTTCTGAGAACAAAAATATTTTTAAGGAAAAAGACGAAATATGCACTATTCACCCGACGAAACCCTAAGGGTTAGTGTTCGAATAACCTAAGCCTTTTCGAGAGTTTGGTATGTCAAAACAACATTTCATCAAAAGATTTGATAATAATATATCGTGAAAAGTTAAGTAAGCCGATAAAAGTTTTTCTCGAAAAACGTGCAGAAATCGGACGAAATAAAAATAACGAAAAGTACTGTTATGTACTTTTCATTCATTTAACTATGTTAGGGGAAAACATGAAAGAAAACATAACATCAAAAAGTTTTTTTTTTTCAATTTTTTGGAGATCCGAAGAATGCATAAAAGTTAATCTGTAGAGGAATGACGAAATATCCAAAAATATTTGGATTTCGAGAATCGTAATTTTTAAAATTGTCGTACAAATTCTGAAAGACGGAAGCACGATGCTTCAAAAAGAAGCTTCCAAGAGAAGTTTCGTGAATAGTAAGGAGGTGTGAATAGTAACTTTGGGGCAAAATAACTATTTTACCCCTAGCCATGATTTGATATATAAAGAGAGCCTTAGCACATTTGTTGGTGATTTTGAAAATCACCAACACTTAAGAGAGAGAGAGAGAGAGGTCAGATGAGGAGGAGAAGGAAGAGGAAAAGCAAGCCCGAGTGCAAACTTTGTCCAACGAAAGAAGATTAAAGAAGAAAGGTAATCCAAAACATAGTCTCATATATTTTTTTTAAGTTTTATATGGAATCATATAACTTAATGAGAATAGAATTAAATGATGTTAAGAATGATTTTCGTATATGGTTGAAATCATAAGAAAAAGGAGAAATAAGAATTAGAAATTTAGTTTATAAATTTCTTAAGAAAGTGTGAGTTTCGTAATGAATTTGAGCGATCCAAATGAATCATATGAACGATTCTGTGAAATAAGTAAAGAATGGTGTTTTATAACACCAAATTCTAAGAAAAAGTGAAATCATAATCAAAATATCGATTAAAAATAAAAAACGAACGAAGAACGCGAAGAACACGAAGAACGTTGTTGATGGACAAATTTAAAACCATCATAGTACAATTTGTTGTTGATGGACAAGTTTAAAACCATCGCGTATAAGTTAGTTGCTTATTTCTTTATTAGGAACGATAGAAACGTTCATGAAGAACATATTAAACTTAGCTATAACGAAGTTATGGCAAAAATTTCAGAAAAGACGAACGAGAAGCAGAAAGTATGTAAATGAATCCGAATTTGTAGGGTTTCATAAGAAAGTAAGAAAACATAGAAAATGTGAGTCGTGGACTTAAGAATGAACAAGTTTTGAGTTCGGATGACCGAATTATGGATGAACGAACGAAGAGTGTTAAGAACGTAAAACGAACAAAGGAGGAAATTTAAGCTAATTGAATGGCATGTTAACGGATTCAGAATGAATTTCTATATGAGGGAAGTTACAGTACGAAAGATAAGTAAAGGGAATAACTTTGGAATGACCTCGTTCTGAGTTATAACGAAGAAGTTATGAGATTGTGAAGTAAGCATCTCAAACCAGTACAAGACGTAGAAAAAAAATTCCAAGTTCTAGGCCTGGCGCCATAGCGCCAGTTAAGCCTTGGGAGGCGGTGCCGTATCGGGGCAACCCGTGCAATCAGCTACTGCTGAGTGCCGCTACAACATGTGGCGAAAGGAAGGGGACCGACACCACAACGCCGGTGCAGTGCAAGGCCCAGAGAAGAGGTTTTAACTGCTCAACTCTTGGGGGAAGTGTAAGGGAAGATAAAGAACATATATGTGACAACCCGATATTTTCTATAGAAATAAAATTGAAATTTTGCGTATAAATTTTTTTTATTATTATTATAAGGACTAGGATTTGTACAAGATAATATGTATATGTATTTATGTGGTAAATAAAAATATATTTATTACATAAATATTTGCAAATAAATTTATTTTTAGAATTATTCATTATTATCAATTATAATTTTTATACTAATTAATTCCTTATGGGAAATGTTTTATTAATTATTTTTTTAAGGAAAATATAATCTTATATTATTTAAATAATATATGAAATGATTTTAGAATAGTTATAATGATTATTTCATTATATGAATTTGTTCAGAATATTAAGTTAATTATTTTAACTTAATTATGACAGATAAATCAGATATGGAATCCAAACCCTAATTTTGGGTTTTGATTAAGGAATGAGAATAATAATATTATATTGTTATTTTTTAGTGTTATAGATATGTATGGTTATGTGTGTAATGTTAATGTGTGGAACAATTTTATTATATTACGACCAAACCCTAATAATATTTTATAAACTCTATTTCTGGTTATGGAATGAGGAACGGTGATAATAATATAATATTAATTATATTTTGATTTTTCAGTGCTATAAATATGTGTCGTGTGTACGTGTTGATGATGATTGGTCAATTATGGTGTTTAATTTCAAAACCCAAATGTTAATTGGTTAAACCCTAGTTTTCTGTGGAAAACCCTAATTTGAAAATAAATTGTGAGTTTAAGACCGTTGTTTTACTGTGTTATATGATATATGTTATGCATTATATAATTTTATTATTAAACTCTAAATAATATTTAGAAACCATAATTTAAAAATTGAAACCCTAGTTTCAAACTATTAAACCCTAATTGATTTGAAACTCTAATGTGAAAGTCATTCATGACTTTGAGAATGTGTTAAGTCGTTAAGTAATCACGATAATGTGATTAACGACTGGTGATATACGAATTTAAAACCCTAATACATAGAATTCTAATTTGATAATTAGAAAACCTAATTATAAATCGATAACCCTAATTATCAAAATCTTAAACCCTAATTGCTAAATTAGCAAAGTCAATGATAATTATATGATCTAGAAACCCTAATTAATTTATTTTTTTTGAAAACCCTAAGATATTTTAAAAACCCTAATTTTCTATTAAAACCTTAAATTTTAATTAGTAAGTTATAATTAAAATTTTATTGAGTTTTAGTCTTAATTGTTCAAGCCCTAGAAATCATTTGGGGAACCTTAAGGATTAAAATCTAGTGATTAAAACCTAGATTCAAGTAACATGGACAAGAATACCCTTAATTACTTTGTTAAATTATTAAAATAGCATTTTTGATTTTATTTTATTGAGCTTTCTTACAAATCTTTCCAAATCTTGGGTTGTTCACCAACCCTAGATAATTCCACGTGCCAAAAATCAATTCTAACCAGCCATGTAATGACAAAAACATCAGATTCTTGCATCTAGCTCACTATAAATATAGATTTAGAGAGAGAAAGTCACTTTTTAATTCCATTTGATCACCACACTCATCTTAGAACTTCTCTCTCTAAAACCTATGAAATTTGTAAGTTTTATAGTCCCAAAACACAGCCCCACGTCCACCATAATCAAATCAGCAACACACAATCAAGAATTTGATCATCAAGGTATAAAACCCTAGATTTAATTTCTGTCCAAATTCGGTGTTAGGTGTTATGATTAAGTGTTAGAATATGTTGTTTATGTTGTCTAATGATGATCTGGGTTGCTAGATGTTAGATCCATAACATCTAGATGCTCAGATTTGAAGATCTACAAATTCTGGAAAATGTTTTTTTTGTTGTCTGACATAAAATGTCAGGGGCTGTAGATCGTTGTGTAATTATTGTTTTTGTTCTTTAAGTGTTTACATTTGAAGTTTTGTATGAGATCTTTAATCTGAAAGTGTATTCACTGCCATTGGATGTCTAGATCAAAGGATATTGATGGTCAAAGGTCGTTGACCGACCATGACTTCTCCTTTTCTGGGTAACCCAGAATTTCCCAGATCGGTCTGACAGATTGTTCATGGGCTTTGATCTTGCAGGTTATACGTGTTTTGTATATTATGTTGCATAAGTGCTATAGTATATTAGATGGACTACACTCTGAAGCCTTTAAATCACTTATACATCATACTGGATGAAAGTAGTAACCGGTCAAAGTAGCTAGGTAGTTCACGTTTACGGTTTTCTGGGTAACCCAGAAAACCTATGAACGTGGTTTCTGGCATCCTTTGACCGGCATGGATTTGATTACTGTGATGTTGTTTTGACTTGTTTTATACTACGTAGCTGATGTCTTGAATGTTGTCTACACACTAGAATACTTAAATCACCAAACCAGTACATGTGTTGCAAGTAGTAGAAGCCTAAAAGTGGCCACTCGAACTGTTCATCATTTCTGGGTTACCCAGAAATGATGAACAGCTCTGACAGTCATTTCGGAAGCCTAGATCTCAATTGTGTTATGTAACTTGCTCATGTTTGTTGTTGGATCTTGTAGTCTTGCATTAGCACTACACGATCTGCGTAACAAAATGTCCAGAAACACTTTTTGTAAGAAATTATTCTCGGTCAAAGGGAGCAACTCGAACACTGACCTGTCAGTGTTCTTGGGTTCAAGAACACCTATAGCGACAGAAAGTGTCGCTATAGCCCTTTAGCGACGATTTTAATTATAAATTCCGAAAATTAATAAAAAAATAGATAAAAATGGTTTTTAATTATTAAAAATACATAATAAATTATGAAAAATTATTTTAAAGTCTGAAAAATAGTTTTTAATTATTTTGGGTATATTTTGAAAATATTTAATATTTTTGGAATGTAAATGGTATTTATTTATTTAATTACAATATTAGATAAATTATTTAAAAATGGTTTTAATTTACGAAAAATCATGAAAAATTATATTATTGTGTTAGAAAATAATTTTGAGTTATTTTTGATAACTTTTAATATTTGGTGATAATTTTCATTAATAAATTAATATTAATGATAGTTAAGATATTTTTTAAATAAATTAAATAAATGAATTAAAAATGATTTTATTATATTAAAAATCATTTTAAATAATAATAAGGTATTTAAGAATATTTTAAGTTATAAAATATAACTTTTAATATTTAATGGTTAATTTCATTAGTTAATGATTATTAATGATATTAAAGTTATTTAATAATTATATTAAATAAATTAGTTTAAAAATGATTTTAACATTATAATAATCATTTTAAATGAAAATAAAGTGTTTAAAGATATTTTAAGTTATAAACTATAAATTTTAATATTTAAAAGATAATTTCATTAATAATTTAATATTAATGATATATTAATGATATTAAATTTATTTAATAATTATATTAAATAAATAGTTTAAAAATAGTTTTATTTATTTAAAAATCATTTAAAAAGGATATAAGTGAATTAAAAATATTTTAAGTTATAATTAATGACTTTTAGTATTTAGATAATAGTTCATTAATATTGAAATATTAATGATGATTATTTAATGATGATTTTAAATGTTTTAAAAATCATTTAAGGGTAAAATAAATGTTTTAAAAATATTTTAAGTTATTATTAATAACTTTAATATTTTGGCAATGGTTTCATTAATAGTTTAATATTAATTAAATATTAATGATAATAGAATTGATTGATATATAAATCATTTAATAATGATTCTGATATTTTAAAAATTTTGGTAAATGGTAATAATTAATTTATAATTATTATAAGGTCATGAAAAATGATATGACTATTATTTAATTAGTCTAAATGGATATTAGTCAACTGTTTAGAGTCTTAGACTCGATAATTACCCGATAAAGATGTCGATAGACCGACATATTTCAGAAATTGATCTGGACTTAGATAATGTGATTAGTTAATTGTTTAATTGTGATTCAATGGTTATTAAGGTTGTGTGACAATATGATTAGGAATGTGTTGATGTTTGTTTGTGATGCCATGATTGTAGAACATGTGTGATAAGATGATTAGGTTATGTGCTGATTGCGAAATGCAGTACTATGTGTTATGATATATTGTTCTAATCGAACGATTGATTTGATTAATATAGGTCCTGATAGAAAGATAGAACTGAGTTGAGAATTGTAAGCAGCGCATCAGGCAAGTATCCTAACTTTGCATTTTCTTTATGCAATGGACAAAAGTGAGAAGTTCAAAATTATTATTATTAATGTACAGATTGTTAAACCTATATTATATACACCCTTTGATTATCAACATGTTAGTATAAGGTAATTCAGATATATATTCTGATCGTTAATTTCTATAAATGATTATACAAGTGTCCCCACTCGGATAATCATTGTATTTAATCATATGTTGATACACCTTTATTATACATATATGTTGAATTATAGATTATTGTTGGATAAAATAAAACCTTTTGTCTTGAACCCTGACAAATATGAACATCCCGTTCACGGGAAACTTTTATGCGCCCAAGGCGGATCAAGTAAATGATAACATCGTTCTTGTAATGTAGTATTGATCAATACAGGGCACAACGGGCTGATAACCCCCGTGTCCGTAAGTTATGACGGTTTGCAGATGAAGTTCTGCTAAACCTTTTCGAAAATAAAAACAATGTTCATAAAATGTCACTTAAACCTTATTTATAGCCAGTACGTAGTTTCAAAAATTTGAAAGAGGGTTGTTATGTTATTAATATTGGTTCAGAATAATTCACAACTATTGACTTGTTATAAATGAATATTATAAAGAAAACATTTAAATTCTTTCAACTTATATACATATAATACTTGTTGGGCACTCAAATGCTCATCCTTGCTTAATTTAAATGTTTTCAGATAAGTGTGAACAATCAGAAGGATCGGTCAAGAACAAGTGAAAAGAAAAGCAAAAAGATTAGGTTTACGGTGTCATTTAGTAAAGGTTGCGTACTTGGGATTTAACTCTGATAAAGGTAAGATAAGTTTATAATTTATATTATTGTTATTATTATTAGTAATATTTCCGCTCATAGAAATGGTATCGTGAATTACCGAGTTCGAGTTTTATGTATCCGGGTTCGGGGACTTTACAATATAGTTCACCTAATGTAACACTTAATTAAGTGAATTAAAACCTTTAGTAAAGGTTGAATAGAAGGATTGAACATGATTAAAAGATACAGAATGTAAACATAAATTACAGAACCGATATCGGGGAACCGTAGTCGCGATAAAACGAACGTGTGGAATTGCTATAATTGTGATTCCTTAGACATTGAGTGACGAGGGTAATGAATAACATTTCGATGTTATGTTGTACTAATGAGAGATAAGTATAAATCGTATAGATGATTTGAACGCAATGCTGTTGAGATGAACAATCGGTCTTAGAATACAATGAATTGTATGACTTCGACATTAAGAAAGAGTAATAAATGTGGGGTTCATGTAATGGATAACGAAAGTAGTAAGTAAGATTTTATTTATAAAGAAAGTCGTAATGAATGGTAACAAGATTAATAAAAGCTGAATGTGATTCGAATAGAGAATGTTAGAATGAAATGTAAGCGTTAAACACTTTTACCGACGTGAGGGTTGAGTGTACGTAAATATTAAATGGGCAGAACCTACACCCCGTGTATGGTTTGACCGTAAGGTAATGAAGAATGATGATTAAATGTGTGAACGGTGAAGAACTAAATTAAAGATATTATCGAATATGTTAAGAAGCCGAGTTAGTAATAATAACTTGGATGACATTCTGAGTCGAATGGATGGGACATTGTAAGATAAGAATAAGGTAACGTAAAATGCTTAAAGCTATGAATGCGTAGAATTAATATTGAATAATCATTCTGAGTATACAAAAGACTGTATGACTTAGACGATAAAGAATAAATCCTGAGGTATGACATTTAGTTACCAGAAAGCCATAAGGAATGGAAAATTGACTTTACGAACATTATAGTTTTAATGGTTCAGATAAGTTAAGATAAGTTTAGGTTGTGGTACAATCGCAATCTTTGATGGTTAACATATGAGAGCTGGGTTAAACAGTTCCTTTAGAGAGCAGAGGTATATACAAAACTGGCAATCGATCTATCTCACTGTGAAAGACAATGTAGATGAAACAGGAACTTGTTTGTTGGTTGTTTGTGGGAAACCACTTTGAGTACCATATGGAGTACTAGCAGAGACATGATGTGTGCTGAGTCATAGAAGAGTTGTAAAAAGAAGATAAGAATGTAAATCATCAAAGATGATGATCGTATGAGTTAAGACATCTCCATATGTCATGAAGCCGTAAATCAGTAAAAAAAAAGTTGGTCGCGTAAACTTAGATTGCAAGAACGCAAACCCTAAGAAGAAAAGTTAACTAAACCGATGCGTAAAGTCAAGTATATGACTAATTGGTGTATGTGTTATTTCTTTATGTGCTATATAGGAATTGAAATAAGCAGTTCAGCGTAAACTATAAGTTGCAGCTGTGCGTATTGCACGTTTCATAACTCATTCTATTTTTAGAAGGCTAGTATTCTTAAAGTTTCTCATGTTGAACTGAAAAGGTTTTGCTATGTGCAAATGTGTGATAAGTTTTTGTAGTGCAATACGCGTAAAAATATGAATTTTCTCTTTCATACTCATATTATGAAAGGAATATATTTTTATTTCGTATTTCTAAATTTAAAAACTACTAATGGTAAGTATTACTTCTATAATTCTCGAATGATAGAAATTCCTTAATTTGCTATTTAGCTAATACATTTCACTGGAATATTGGTGTTACCTTTCGTATTAAATTTTTAACTATTTTATATCTGATACGATCATGCGGTACTATTCATGGGCACTAGTTATAAATACGTACGATCACAAAAATTTAATTTGCTTTTTTTGTCCGAATTATTTTTGATACTGAATATATTTTTTTTGAATTTTACTCCACAAGGAAGATCATGTGGACAATTTGTGACATTTTTTGAAACTCTGGATAAATTGAATTATAAATATCCAATATTTATCCTTTATCTCATTTGATTGAATCTTTATATCATTATCATCATCCTTATGCTTAAATTATGTTTAAAATTCTCTTTGGCCTATAGTGTAAAGATGAACTGTTGATTGATGAATATCTTTAGCCCGTAGAGCAAAGATCGACAGGTGTTTGGCATGATCTTGACCACTGACGATGCTAACGAATATCCTTGGCCCGTAGTGCATGGATAATTTGTTGATTTAAAATATTTATTTAATGGTGTTACAAGGATAAAATATTAATGATTGACTTTTAAATCATAAAAGATAGTAGATATCATGCTCTACTTGACTCTTCTAATGGATTGCTATTTTCGCTGCAGTTGTACTCTAAAACTTGTTGTTTATTATATTCTATCAGATTTTTCCCTGTTGTGGATTATGGATAATTTGTTCTATATTATCTTAGTCATAATATTCTTTACTGGGCTAGTTGACCTCACCCTTTTCTTTTTGATTCCATTGTTCTTATCAGGAGGCAAAAATGTAGACGTGACTAGTCGGCGAGTGGAGTGATGGTTCAAGATTATTATTATACTAGTCCTCACTATTTTATAAAATAGTGTAACAATAATTGTAATGAGAAATTTATTTGAGTTTGGATATTGTGTATAAGATAATATTTATATTAAAACTCTCAGCGTATGTGTTATTATATTTTGCACGACAGTTGTATTAATGAAGTTTGTATTTAAATTCTGTACCATGTATTTGGCGACTCAGAATGTATTGTGTAGACCTATTTTGGGGGCGTCACATCTGAGGCTAGAACTAGAAGGGGATAGACGAATAAATCCTTCACTAGTGTGCCCTACCTAAGCTTATTTGTTATTTAATTAGTCGGTCAGAATATAGGTATAATATCTGGCATGTCAATTAACCCTTCTTTTGTGGCAGTGTTTGAAAATGGCATCTAAAAATTTTGAGATAAACAATGGAGCACATGAGATCATTGAGACACCGCCAATCCATAATCAGGATAATGTGCATCAGGAAGGCCATATTCTTATTGTAAACAACTATAAACGTCGGGATTTTTATTTGTCCCTTTTCGTTACTTGTTCTTTGGTGTTCTTATGTTAATGTGAGATTTGTTTGAAAAAACAAGTGAAAAAGGTCCGACATGTGTAATGTCGACGATTTGATTTTAAGAGTCACCAATTGGTGTTTTTAACTGGTTGCACCAACACAAATGAAAAGGTTTGCACATTGACTCAGTGATATGACACTGCCAAATGGGTCTGTGAAATCGAGATTCTTTATGGGTCCGGGGGCTTGATTATGCGAAGGGAAGGTGTTAGGCACCCCCGACATCTGTGTTGCCACTGTGACCGCCACTTCTCAAAGAAACTGTTATATAAATGTGTGTGTGTGTGTGGATCAATGTACAAATATTTAAAAATAGTGCGAGGCCTCGTTCGCACCTATATACACCGGGTTTGAATTTATAGAAAAATTCAGTTTTAACCAGGAAATTGCAATGAAGTTTTGTAAAAGACGTTTTTCAAACCCTGTGCTCAAAAGGAATTAAGACCTTTTCATACTTCCATTTTATTGTTAAATGTTCGGCTTATTTACTTTTATTTTCGAGATGCGAGGCATCTTCGAGAAAATAATATACAGCAGTGCCGAACCCCTTTATGGGCATGATGTGACGCCCCCAAATTTGGGTCTCTTCCAACCCGACAGATGGTGCTACACGGTACTACCATTCATTCATTCATTCATTCAATTGAATAGTCTCAAAAGGACAAATATAACTTCTATATATCCAAAATAATATTACATTTCCCAGGTTCTTTGTAACCCATTCGTTTGTTCTTGGCATAATATCAAATATATTACAATCATTCACCTATACTATTACATAAGTAATCTAAGGGTTCGTCTTTGCCTTGCCCTTGTCCTTGCCTAAGCCTTTGGTCTGCTCAATCTTGGCTGTGTTCATATGATTCAAGCAAGAGTGAGCATAACTAGCTCAGCAAGTACTACAATTCTAATAAACAACATGCTTGAAACATAGAACTCATATATCTTATGTAACTGAACAATAGTTACGAAATACTATCGATAAATAAAAATAACACTTCTTTTCCTTCAAAACATTTTATAACAACCATACTAAGTGGAATATCAATTATGGCTCAAGACTAAGAGCATTCATAAGTTCTTTTGAAAAGGATAACCCGACACTAAGTCCATAAGTCTGACATATCTTACGAGCACGTCTGAGTGATCAGCTCATAGTACTCTATGTTGATCAACACTACATTCAATAAATGTGTATACGTTTAAGTTGTGGCAACCTCACGTGCCTGTCGTTAAACGACAAAAACATTTTAGCATACTTGGTCTTCAATTGAAAACCATACAAATATAACTCAGTAAATATAAATCATGCTTGACAGAATCATAATATAAGTCTAGCGAAAGAATTGGCTTAAGACTTCATCATTCAAGACTTCATGCGAAAGAATACATGAATTGCAAAACTTGTTCAGACTGAACTGAAACAAGGGTTAAAATACTTGCCTTTAGCATCTGCTTACTGATTAACACTTGTACACTTTAAGTTTCTACGTATCTACAATACATGATCATATAACATACCACATTAGGTCATACATAATCAAGTATGAATACTATTATATCTTACCCTTCATCTCAATGTAAATCATGACTTAGATCTACTATTATGGGTTTTTGGCTTTCATTACGACATTCATAATTCGTTCATCTTTGCTTGATTATTAACTCTTAATCATCATTCATTAGTGTCTACAATGTCTTAACAACGTTATGCATATACCTTAATTCATTACTATCAAGTCCCCTTTCATTCTATACTAGAAGACAATCTTTTCTAGCAATTTCTTGTGATTGGCGCCGCGGCGCCACCTATAACTCTTCATCTCGCACCGCGGCGTGAGTCAACAGTAGGCCTCAACACTATTACGGCGCTGCAACGCCACCATTTGGCCTTGGGTTGGCGTCGCGGTGCCAACTCTGTGCCTTAGAAAAATTTTGCAGATTTTGAATTTTGTGAACTTCCTAGACGCATAACTTCTTCGTTATAAGTTTGAATTGGCTCGTTCAAAAGCCCACGGTTCACAAATTACGTACTCTATGCGTTCATGCAAGAATTTTATCTATTTGACTTCGTTTGCTAAAATTTGACCTATTAGTACATTTTTAACGAAAACGATAAACGTTCGTGGACGTTCAATGCTCGTTTCTTCGTTCTAAGTCGGAATACGGTCATTTTCGAGTCTGCAACTCTATAATGCCAAATACGACTTGTCTCCTTCGAAAACCAATGTTTCCGACTTCAAATACAAAATACGACTTCTATTCCTAGAATTTCACGGATTCGACGATTATCGTCCAATCGTGTGAATTCGTGTAAAGCTTCATTCTTAATGAATCTAAATGGATTTTAATCAACATAAGATCATTACAAGTTACTTATTAAACCAACTTATAAACAAATTAGGTTTTGACTTATTCTCATAATTCATTAACTTATTCAACTTATGAACTATAAATCTTTATGCCCATGCCTTATTAATAACTTAAGTCCACTAATCAATGTTCTCAAGCTATAATCAACATACTAATCATCATATGACAACATATAATAAGTTCCTCATGGTTCTAGCAACTTATTAATGTTCAAGTTGGTTATCCAAATTATTCGACTTAAGTTCATTCCTTATTAACCTATTACATGATCTTAACATACATGTTCATTAATAACACTTCCCTTATCATCCTATCATAATAGAGATGAAAGAACATTGGACACAAGATAACCTTTGAAGTCTAGCTTCTTCTTCTTTGAAAATCTAACTTTGACTTAAAACAAAACTGAGATGACTTCTCACATAAGCATCAATAGTCAATACCGTGTGCTACTATGCAACTACGCGTATTACTGTACTTGTACTACTGAGTAGTTCAACAGTATTAACGGTAAAACTTTCGCTGTTATTTTTAATAAAATATTTTTATCGTTTTCTCAATCCGACAATAATTCTATTGTGGGGTCCACCAATTAATGTGCCACCGTATGAATATTTCCTGTTAAAATGAATATTCCCCGACCAATCAAATATTATATAACAACTTACGTACTTTGAAAAATTTATAAATATTACCCACAACTATAACATTATATCAAATTCATTTCATAATATTCAAAAATGATAATTATAGAAAATTCATTTTTATTCATAAAAGTTGGGGTCTTACAATATGGTTCAAGCAAGAGTGAGCATAACTAGCTCAGCAAGTACTATAATTCTAATAAATAACATGCTTGAAACATAGAACTCATATATCTTCTATAACTGAACAATAGTTATGAAGTACTATCGATAAATCAAAATAGCACTTCTTTTCCTTCAAAACATTTTACAACAACCATACTCAGTGGAATATCAATTATGGCTCAAGACTAAGAGCATTCATAAGTTCTTTTGAAAAGGACAACCCGACACTAACTCCGTAAATCTGGCATATCTTACAAGCACGTCTGAGTGATCAGCTCATAGTACTCTATGTTGATGAACACTACATTCATTAAACGTCTATACGTTTAAGTTGTGGCAACCTCACGTGCCTGTCGTTAAACGACAAAAACATTTTAGCATACTTGGTCTTCGATTGAAAACCATACCAATATAACTCGGTAAATATAAATCATGCTTGACAGAATCATAATATAAGTCTAGCCGAAAGAATTGGCTTAAGACTTCATCATTTAAGACTTCATGCAAAAGAATACATGAATTACAAAACTTGTTCAGACTGAACTGAAACAAGGGTTAGAAAACTTTCCTTTAGCGTCTGCTTACTGATTAACACTTGTACACTTTAAGTTTCTACATTTCTACAACACATGATTATATAACATACCACATTAGGTCATACATAATCAAGTATGAATACTATTATATCTTACCCTTCATCTCAATGTAAATCCTGACTTATATCTACTATTATGGTTTTTCGGCTTTCATTACGACATTAATAATTTGTTCATCTTTGCTTGATTATTAACTCTTAATAATCATTCATTAGTGTCTTACAATGTCTTAACATCGTTATGCATATACCTTAATTTATTACTATTAAGTCCCCTTTCATTCTATACTTGAAGACATTCTTTTCTAGCAATTTCTTATGACTAGCGCCGCGGCGCCACCTATAGCTCTTCATCTCGCACCGCAGTACGAGTTAGCAGTAGGCCTCGACACTGTTAGGGCGCTGCAGCGCCACCATTTGGCCTTGGGTTGGCGCCGCGGTGCCAACTTTGTGCCTTAGAAAAATTTTGCAGATTTTGAATTTTGTGAAGTTCCTGGACGCATATGTTCTTCGTTATAAGTCCGAATTGGCTCATTCAAAAGTCTACACTTCACAAATTATGTACTCTATGCGTTCATGCAAGAATTTTTATCTATTTGACTCCATTTACTAAAATTTGACCTATTAGTTCATTTTTAACGAAAACGATAAACGTCCGTGGACTTTTAATGCTCGTTTCTTTGTTCTAAGTCGGAATCCAGTCATTTTTGAGTCTGCAACTCTATAATGCCAAATATGACTTGTCTCCATCTAAAACCAATGTTTTCGATTTCAAATACAAAATACGACTTCTATTCCGAGAATTTCACGAATTCGATGATTATCGTCCATTCGTGTGAATTCTGGTAAAACTACATTCTTAATGAATCTAAATGGATTTCAATCAACATAAGATCATTACAAGTTACTTATTAAACCAACTTATAAACAAAGTAGGTTTTGACTTATTCTCATAAGTCATCGACTTATTCAACTTATGAACTATAAATCTTCATGATCATGACTTATTAATAACTTAAGTCCAATAATCAATGTTCTCATGCTATAATAAACATAATAATCATCATATGACAACATATGATAAGTTCCTCATGGTCCTTGCCCATCAAGCTTACCCATTTCCTACTTGGTTTGACCCATGGATCAACGCTTTTTATTGGGCTTTGATAATTAATCTAACTACTTTCTTAATGGGCTTGTGTTACATAGTTTGGACTAATGATATATCAAACACTTGGGCTTGTTTGTCACATTATATTGGACTTCTATATTAGGCTATTAATTCTACAAGTTCATTACCTTAAATTACATAACTTAACATTTATACCCCACGTATAATCTTCATATACTAACTCGTATATTAATTCGTTATATACGTTATTTTATTCTTCATACATAATAGTACAATACGTCGTATTATACTTACATCCAATACTTCATATATTGTATACACATTATATTATCACAACTTTATTTCCTTAATGCTTAATAAACCTAACGTTCCCAAATTAGGTCCACATGCGAAATATTACGTTTTCCATACTTAAATTATTATTACATAATCAATATCGCCTTGATATTATAACGTTACGTATTTCTCGGAAGTTCAAAAATAATTCCCGAGAAGAAATCAATAAATAGTGTTTTTCAGAAAATTTCTCGGAAATCTTTTATTTTCGTCTTAGAAATTCAAACACCTTAATTCATTCACGAAGTTAAAATAGTACGATATTTCGACGTTTCTAGGTTATATAATGACATTCATCTTCTCAACACGTAATAATAATAAATAATATTATTTTATTCATTATAAAAAGTAATTACAAAATGTTCGATTTTCTGGGGCGTTACACTCTATCCCCCTTATAAGGATTCTGTCCCCAGAATCTTGCTAAAAACAATTACACAAATAAATGAGGGTAATTCTTTTTCATTGTTTTTTCTAACTCCCACGCTGCTTCTTCTGTATCGTGGTTCTTCTATATCACCTTTACTGAAGGTATGACTTTATTCCGCAGAATTTGTTCTTTTCTATTGACAATTTGAATTGGCGTTTCCTCGTACGTTAAGTCCTTTTCAACATGAATAGGTTCATATTCTATCACATGCTTATAATCTGGCTTATAAGGATGTGATACGGATACGTGAAATACATTATGTATTCGTTCTAGGTCTGGAGGTAATGCTATCATATAGGCTACCTCACCCACCCATTTTAAAACCTTAAAAGGTCCTATGAACCTTGGACTTAACTTTTCCTTCTTCCCAAAACGTATCTTTCCTTTCCAGGGAGATATATTTGGGAATACGTACGAACCTACTTCAAACTCTCGATTCTCTCTATGCGGATCCATAAACTTCTTCTGCCTGTCTTGAGCTGCTAGAAGACGCATCTAAATCTTCTTGACAATATCCGCTGTCTGTTGCACCAATTCTGGTCCCAAAATTCGGCATTCTCCAAACTCATCCCAATACAGTGGCGTTCTGTATTTCCTCCCATACAAAGCTTCGTAAGGCGGCATACCTATGCTTGCATGATAACTTTTGTTATACGTAAACTCCACTAATGGTAGATGATCATCCCAACTACCCTTGAGATCCATGATGCAAGATCTTAACATATCTTCTAACATCTGAATTGTCCTCTCGCTCTGTCCATCCGTCTGTGGATGATAAGCCATACTTAGCTTCAACTGCGTTCCCAACTGCTCTTGTAGACTCCTACAAAAGTTCGACGTGAATCGTGGATCACGATCTGACACAATCGATACTGGTACCCCATGTCTGGAGATTATTTCCTTAATATAGAGTCTAGCTAACTGATCTAAGTTATACTTAACTCTAATTGAAAAAAAGTGAGCCAACTTTGTCAATCGGTTTACTGTTACCCAAATTGCATCATGCCCTTTTGTTGTAGTCGGAAGTCCTACCACAAAATCCATAGTGATATCATCCCACTTCCACTCCGGAATTTTCAATGATTGTAATAAGCCACTTGGTCGTTGATGTTTGGCCTTAACTTTCTGACAAATTAAGCACCTACTTACATACTCTGCTATCTCCTTCTTCATGTTTGGCCACCAAAAACTCTGTCGAAGGTCTTGATACATCTTGGTACTACCAGGATGAATCGAAAACCTCAAACTATGAGCCTCTTGCAATATCTACTCCTTTAATTTCGTCTCATACAGAACCCAAATTCTTCCTTCAAATCTTAATAATCCCTCATTATCAAGATTGTACTTACTATCTTTTTCATTTGTCAGCCGCTCCTTCAAACGGTCACACTCATCAGCTTTGAGTTGCACCTTCTTAACCCTCTTTACGATGGTTGGTTGCATCGCTGTTGTAAACATCATTTTCCCTCCTTCACTTGGCATCTTCACTTCCAACTCCATCCTAGCCATCTCTGTTATTAACTTAGTTTGAGCTGTTAACAAAAATAACTTTTCCCGACCCTTCCTACTTAAGGCGTCGGCAACTACATTAGCTTTCCCAGGGTGATACAGGATTTCACAGTCATAATCCTTTATCAACTCCAGCCATCTCCTCTGCCTCTTATTCAACTCCTTCTGTGTGAAGATATATTTTAGACTCTTGTGGTCCGTGTAAATTTCACATTTTTCTCTATAAAGATAATGTCTCCATATCTTTAGAGCAAAAACTACTGCGGCCAGTTCCAGATCATGAGTAGGGTAAACTTTCTCATAATTCTTCAACTGGATAGATGCATACGCAATGACCTTGCCATGCTACATGAGTACGCAACCAAGTCCTCTATGCGAAGCATTGCTATAAACTACAAAATTTCCTATGTCATTGGGCTATGACAAAACAGGCGCCTCACTCAACCTCTTCTTCAGTTCTTGAAAACTATCCTCACACTTGTCAGTCCAAGCGTATTTCACCATCTTCCTCGTCAAGTTAGTCAACAGAGGAGCGATCTTCGAAAAATCCTGGATGAATCTCCAATAGTAGCCCGCTTACCCTAGGAAACTCCGCACCTCAGTCGGCATTTTCAGTTGTTCCCAATTCATCACAGCTTACACCTTCACTGGATCCATTGAAATTCCCTCATGGTCAATGACATGACCTAAAAACTGCACCTTCTCCAACCAAAATTCACACTTAGTGAATTTCGCATATAAAATCTCCATTCTTAGTGTCTCCAACACTAATCTTAGGTGTTTAGCATGATCTTCTGGCGTCTTAGAATAGACTAGAATATCATCTATAAACACCACGATGAACTTGTCCAAATATTGTTTGAACACTCTGTTCATCATATCCATGAATGCAGCTGGTGCATTTGTTAACCCAAACGACATCACCAGGAACTCGTAATGACCATAATGAGTCCTGAATGCTGTCTTTGGCACATCCTTCTTCCTAACCTTCAACTGATGATATCTCGTTCTTAAATCTATTTTAGAAAAATACTTAGCCCCTTTCAACTGATCAAAGAGATCATCGATCCTGGGCAATGGGTATTTATTCTTTATCGTTAACTTGTTCAACTCTCAATAGTTGATACACAGTCTTAACGATCCGTCTTTCTTCTTGACAAACAGTATCGGTGCTCCCCACGACGAAACACTCGGTTAAATGTACTTCCGATCCAACAGTTCTTGCAACTGCACCATCAAATCCTTCATCTCAATTGGAGCCATACTATACGGAGCCCTAGAAACTGGTGCCGCTCCTGGCACAATGTCTATCACAAACTCTGTCTCCCTATCCGGCGGATGACCCGACAATTCGCTCGGAAATACATCGGCGAATTCCCTTGCTATAGGTATTTGTTCCATGGTTGCTACCACTCTTTGGGTATCAACAACATGACACAAATAGCCTACACATCCCTTCCTTAACAATTTCCTAGTTTGTGTCATGTTTAGACAACACGAATGTCCCGGCGATCTATTCCCGTAAAATACTACCCGAGGTTGTTCTAACGTCTTAATGTTCACACATTTCTTTTGATAATCTATAATTACCCTATGGTTCACTAACCAATCCATCCCGAGAATTACGTCGAATTCTCCTAACTTTATCGGTAATAAATCTGTCGATAATTTAGAACCCCATATATCTACGCAACAACTCTTATGAACATCTTCAATAGGAATTATTTCTTCATTTGCTACCTTAATATTTAAAGGTATAGGGAACTTTTCGGGAAGTAATCCTAATCGTTTAGCAAAATTGTATGCTATAAACGAACAAGTAGCAGCCGAATCAAACAGCAGGTACGCATTGATATCGTTAATCAGAATAATACATGCGATGACGTCCCCTGATGCAACTGCATCTTGGACTGTCATGTTAAAGGTACGGTCCATCAACCTACCCGGCTTTGCTGGCCCATTAATAGCTAGCTTACCACTATTAGCGCCCCGATTCCCGTCCGTCCCCTTCTTCGGGCAGTTCTTTGCCATGTGGTCAGTTGATCCACACACAAAGCATCCATGGTTCTTCTTCGGACTCAGAAAATTAGGTGCAATGTGCCCCTCCTACCCACAATTGTAACATACGACCATCTCCTTGAGACAGACTCCTAAATGAGTCTTCCCACAAGTCTTATAGGCCTCCATTCTTTTCATCGGGTCTCCTTGCTTTACTCTGGTACTCCCTGAGCTAAATACCTTTCTCTTCTGACCCTCGCCACTACCACTGGCTCCCTCAATATTGACTCTACCGTTAACCTTTTCCTTATTCTTTTTTTCCTTGTGGTATTGGCTCAACGCCTCACTACCACCTTCAGCGATTATCGCCTTCTCCAAAATGGTCCCAAAAGAAGTACTTTGGAATACCAATATATGGTTATAGAGCCAGGGTTTCAAGCCCTGCTCGAACCATCGCGCCTTCCTCACCTCGGTATCTACTTGGTGTGGAGCGAACCTCGCTAGTTCATTGAACTTGGCAGCATATTGGGGAACTATCATGTCCCCTTGTTTCAACTCGAGAAACCTCATCTCCATCCTTCCCTATATGCTCGTGGGAAAGTAGTTCTCGAAGAATATCTCCTTGAACCTATCCCACGTTAGAGTCGTTATCCCAACCCTACCCTAATTGGCTTCCCACCAAAAGTTGGCCTCTCCCTTCATCATATAGGTTGCAAAGGCAACCTTCTGGCCCTAGTCGACATTTTCTATTACAAATGCCTTCTCTATCTCTTTAGCTCATGTTTGGGCTTCGATAGGGTCCGTAGTTCCCATGAACTCCAGCGGACCTACACTCTTGAAATCCTTAAAGGTAGTAGCTCGTGCTACTCCTGGATTCACGCGGATATTAGCCCCTGTTCTATTAAAGGAAACTGTTAATAAGTCAACAAACTCCTGCATCGGATTAACGGGACCTCCCTCCGTTTGATTCACATTCGCACTTTGATTACGTTGCACTCTTCTCGGTGGCATTTTGCTGATACAATAAACACATTGCGTTATTATTCCTTTCTTTATTAGTTATCATTTAATATTAAACAATAACTCCAACATCCATAACTCATTGCTTTCTTTAAAAAGGTCCTTATATTCATTCTCGTAGTATAATACTACATCGGTTACATACACAACCTAAGTTGATTACATTAGTTTCCCGCAATCACTTTCCAAAAGTTGGGATTTACAAAAGACTACCCTTTACTATACAAAAAGGGCTTTACGTCACTACTACTTACATAATATTTAATTATTAATCTATCTACCAGTAGTCTACATCTGCCTCAAGGCATTATCGAAATCTGCCTTGGCAAGATCGGCAATAATATCACGACTAATAGTATGCCGTGTTTGCCCCACCTCCACCGGATATCCAGCTACCTGCTGCTGAAAATCCGTGTGAGAACTCCTATAGATATAGGACATTCTCCCTATCTCCTGCACTTTTGTCTTTAGCTCCTCCTTGAGCTCAAAGACCTCGTGCTTTAAATCCTGGACTTTATCCTTAGCCAGAATTCTCTCATCGTGTTCCTACTCCCACATGGACTCAACATCAGTCTTGTCCTCTATAACCATTTGGAACTCTGCCTTCAGCTCCTTGACCTCCTGATAGTAATGGATATTTTTATCCAACACTAACATGAATAGAGACATCATCGACCACCCAGAAGCTATTTTCGCTGCTATAGCCACCGGGTTAAAGGAGACTGTCTCTACCTCCTCCTCTATCATCCCATCAAACACTGATATGTAGTCAGCTTCCCCTGAGTCTCCAGACTCAATGATCACTATATATGGCTCTGCTGCTATAGGGTTCGGTATAACCTCTACTTGGTTCACCGATTCTTCACTAATGGCTTGACCATCTACAAACATTCCATTTACTCCTGACATCTACACAAAACAGTTTAGTTGATTAGTACACGTCAGTAGAATAATAAAAACACTTAACATAATCAAAATGCATTTGTATAAGGTTATTTTTTTCTTGTATTTCTTTGACTTCTCTTAAGGTTATGACTTAAGGTTTTTAATCCCTCCCTTAAGTTTTATAACCTATTGCTGTGATACCAACCTGTGACGCCCCCAAATCTGGGTCTCTTCCAACCCGACAGATGGTGCTACAAGGTACTACCATTCATTCATTCATTCATTCAATTGAATAGTCTCAAAAGGACTAATATAACTTCTATATATCCAAAATAATATTACATTTCCCAGGTTCTTTATAATCCATTCGTTTGTTCTTGTCATAATATTAAATATATTACAATTGTGCACCTATACTATTACATAAGTAATTTAAGGGTTCGTCTTCGCCTTGCCCTTGTCCTTGCCTGAGCCTTCGGTCCGCTCGATCTTGGCTGTGTTCATATGTGTGACGCCCCCAAAATAGGTATACATCACCTATTCTGAGTCGCCAAATACATGGTACAGAATATAAATATAATCATTAATATATAACAAGAGAGCTATGAGTTTTAATACAATTATCATCTTTTAGACAATATCCACTCTCAGAATAAGTCCTCATTACATTTATTGTCACACTATTTAACATAATAATGAGGACTACCAATACTATCATCTCGGTCCGTCACTCCGTTCCCCGACTAGTCACGGCTATGTTCTCATTTCCTGAAGAGAACAGTGAAAGAAAGGGTGAGCTCAACTAGCCCAGTAAGAAATATTATAACTAAGATAATGCAGAATAAATTATCATTAGTCTTCAACAGTGTTAAACTGATAAAATACAATAGACATCAAGTTTAACTGCAGTGGAACATGCAATCCAATAAAAGAGTCAAGTAGAGAATAAAATCTACTATCTTTTATGATTTAAAAAGGTTTTTCATCATTTTTATCGTTGGGACTCAGCTTAATAAATAATCCACATCATCCCTGCACTACAGCCAAGGAAATTCATTAGTATCACAACCAAAAATTATCCATGCATTACGGGCCAAGGATATTCGTGTATTCATCAATGGTCATAATCATGCCAACAACTGTCCATCAATGCACTACGGGCCAATGAGGACTTTTACCACATCATTTGTAACATTACGGTCATGATTACACCGAATAATCCCTGGTCATAATCATACCAAGTCCATCTATGCACTACAGGTCACAGATGACTTTCAACAAAATATAAATATGAGGATGATGACAATGATATAACAATTCAATAAAACAAGTTCAAGAATTAATTTATTTAGGAACTAATAACGTCCAAATTGTCAACATGATACTTCTTTGTAGAGTAAAATTCAAGAATGCTCAGAAGAATATTTCCACGAAAAGATACGGGATGAAGGGCAAATATCAAGGATATTCCACTAATTTCATGGAGTATAGAAGTCAAAACATTAACCAACTGAGTATAATAAAGAATGGAATAACACAAGAAATCACCATGCATGCGGTACTTCGCATAGACAGGTTATTCCAACAGAATAATAAGTAACGGAACCAGGACAGGCGTAATACGCACCGACAGGATATTCCAACAGAATAATAAAGAATGGAATAACAACAGAAATCACCATGCATGCGGTACTTCACATAGACATGTTATTCCAACAAAATAATAAATAACGGAATCAGGTCCGGCGTAAAACGCACAGACAAGATATTCCAACAGAATAATAAAGACAGAACAAGGTCTGGCGTAAAACGCATAGACATGATATTCCAACAGAATAATAAAGACAGAACCAGGTCTGGCATAAAACGCACAAATAGGATGTTCTAACAGAATAATAACGAATGGAATAACAACAAAAATCACCAAGTATAGGGTAAACCGCATATACAGGTTATTCTAATAGAATAATAAAGAACGAAATAACAGAAGTTCTCTTCATGAATAAGAAAAAAATACCCCTTACCGTAAAAGAAACTTGATATAGAAGTGGTGAAGTAGCAGAACACTTTTCTTCTGTCTCTCTATAGTTTTTCTCTCTAGAGTTTTAGTTAATTCGTAAAAAATAATTAAGGAATGAGCTTCTATTTATAGAAGAATGGACTGCATAGTAACTAATTCATGAACGGTCCAGATTGATTTACTTTTAATCGGACGATCCATATTTAATACAAAATCTTTTAAATAAAAAATATATATTATATATATATATATATTATATATTAAATATATATAACTGGCATGTGTTAAAATATTCACGGGATACACTCCCATGAACAAATTTACTTCACTCCCTCATTAGTCAACTAAACTTAACATATATATATATATATATATATATATATATATATATATATATATATATATATATATATATATATATATATATATATATTAATTGTACTCCCTCCCCGTAAAATCCAAAACCACCTCCACCCAATTTGACAACTTGAAAACTTTACATATATATATATATAATATATATATATAAATACTTACCTTATATATATGTATAAATCTTATATATATATATATATATATATATATATATATATATATATATATAAGTAATAAAACAAAATTGAGACGACTTCTCACGTAAGCATCAATAGTCAATACCGTGTGCTACTATGCAACCACACGTATTACTGTACTTTTACTACTGAGTAGTTCAACAGTATTAACAGTAAAATTTCCGCTGTTATTTTCAATAAAATATTTTTGTCATTTTCTCAATCCGACAATAATTCTGTTATGGGGTCCACCAATGATTGTGCCTTCGTACGAATATTTCCTGTTAAAACGAATATTCCCCGACCAATCGAATATTATATAACAACTTGCGTACTTTGCAAAATTTATAAATATTACCCACAACTATAACATTATATCAAATTCATTTCATAATATTCAAAAATGATAATTATAGAAAATTCATTTTTATTCATAAAAGTTGTGGTCTTACAATCTCCTATTCCTATGAAATTTCGCCCTTGAAACTAGGGTACGTACCTGGTATGTCGAAAAGGTAAGGATACCTTGATTTCATTTCAGATTCTAACTCCTAGGTCATTTCCTCAACATCGTTGTTCCTCCATAACACTTTGACTTGAGGTATAACCTTGGAGCGTAAAATATGTTCCTTCTTATACAAGATTTGGAAAAGGAAACTCTTTATACGTTAAATCTTCCTCTATTTTGTCCGGTTCTAACTCAATAATGTGGTTCGGGTGTTTAACATATTTACGTAACATGGATATATAAAAAACGTTATAAACACGAGACATTCTTGGCGGTAAAACGAGTCTATAGGCTACAGTCCCTACTTGATCGAGGATTAAAAATGGGCCAATGAATCAAGGATTGAGGTTTCCTCTCTTTCCAAATCTCGTAACTCCTTTCCATAGAGCAACACGTAACAACACATGATCTCCAATATCGAATTCCACATCCTTTCGATGAAGATCAGTATAACTCTTTTATCGGTCTTGTGAGGTTTTTATACGTTGTCGGATCGTTTAAATATTTTCCGTAGTCATACGTACCAACTCCAGTCCCAACAACGTTGCTTCACCCACCTCATCCCAGCATACTGGAGAACAAAACTTTCTTCCATACAACGCTTCGAATGGAGCCATGCCAATGCTTGCTTGATAACTGTTGTTGTAGGAAAACTCCACCAATGGTAAGAACTTGTCCCAACTTCCCTTGAAGTCAAGGACACAGAGTCTTAATAAATCTTCAAGAGTTTAAATAGTCCTCTCTGATTATCCGCCCGTTTGAGGATGATATGCCGAACTAAATCGTAAATCCGTGCCCATAGCTTTTTGTAAACTAACCCAAAATCGTGATGTGAATCTTGGGTCTCGATAAGAAACTATGGATACTGGTATATCATGTAATTTTAAAAACTCGTTTATGTATATACGAGCAAGATATTTAAGTGTATAAGTTTCTCGTAAAGGTAAGAAATGAGAAGACTTGGTTAATCTATCAACAATGACCCAAATTGCATCTATGCCTTGAGAAACCTTGGGAAGGCCAGTAACAAAATCCATGGTAATGTGCTCCCACTTCCATTCTAGAATTTCAAGTGGTTGTAATGGACCTTTTGGTACTTGATGCTCTGCCATGACTCGTTGACAAGTTAGACACCTTGAGATAAACAGCGCTATCTCTCTCTTCATATTGCTCCACCAAAATGTATGTCGAAATCACGATACATTTTGGTACTCCTAGGATGGATTGCAAACATTGTGTTGTGCGCATCCATCATGATTTTATGCTTTAACTCAGGTTCGTTAGGAACACAAAGTCTGGAGTTGACTTAAAGTATTCCTTCTTCATCGATTCTTGTTTCCGACATAGCACCTTCTTGCACTTTCTTCCACATACGCATCAGCTCCATGTCTGTAGCTTGAACAGCTTTAACTTTATCGATTAAAGTCGGTTCTACTCTTATATTCTCCATCATCACGTGGGTCCTTGGAGTCTTTAACTCTATCTCCATCCTTTGCAAGTCATACAAAATGGGCCTTTGCGTTGACAATATCGCACTCGTACCCGCATATGATCTTCTACTCAATGCGTCAGCTACCACGTTTGCTTTTTCTGGATGGTATTGGATGGTATGATCATAATCTTTCAACAGTTCAAGCCAACATCATTGTCGCATATTGAGTTCGTTTTGAGTGAAAAAATATTTAAGGCTTTTATGATCCATAAAGATCTCCACTTTCTTCCCATTCAAGTAATGCCTCCAAATCTTTAGTGCAAAAATGATTGCTGCTAACTCTAGATCATTAGTAGGATAATTCCTCTCATATTCTTTGAGTTATTGTGAGGCATAGGCTATGACTTTCCCATATTGCATGAGAACACAACCTAACCCTTTGCCTGAAGCATCATTGTACATGACAAATCCCTCCGAGCCAGATGGTATTGTCAGAACAGGTGCTGAAATGAGTCTTCTCTTGAGTTCATGAAAACTCTTCTCACATTACTCACTCCAACCAAATTTTGTATCTTTCCGAGTCAGCTGAGTTAATGGAGTAGTGATTCAAGAAAACCCTTCTACGAATCTCTGATAATAACCAGCTAAGCCGAGAAAGCTATGTACTTCGGTCACTGATTTAGGTTGTTTCCAGCTTTGAATGGTTTTGATCTTTGCCGGGTCGACAGATATTCCATGACTTGATACCACGTGCCCAAGGAATGCTACGTCCTCAAGCCAGAACTAACATTTCTTCAACTTGGCATAAAGCTTATATTCACGAAGCTTTTGAAGTATCAACTTCAAGTGTTGCTCATGATCTTCACGGCTTTTGGAATAAATAAGGATGCCATCAATAAAGATGACCACAAAGTGATCCAAATATTCCTTGAATACTCGGTTCATCATATCCATGATGGCAGCAGGAGCATTAGTCAATCCAAAAGACATGACTAGGAATTCATAATGCCCGTACCGAGTTCTGAAAGCCGTGTTTGGAATGTCATCGGTTCTAATCTTCAATTGGTGATATCCAGAACGAAGATCAATCTTTGAAAAGAATTTGGCGCCTTGCAACTAGTCAAACAAGTCATCAATACGTGGCAATGGGTACCTATTTTTAATTGTGACATGATTCAACTCCCGATAATCAAAACAAAGTCACATACTCCTGAAGGAGAAGTACTAGGACGAATAAAGCCAATGTCTAACAATTCCTGCAGTTGGGTCTTTAACTCCTGAAGTTCAATAGGAGCCATTCGATATGGGGATTTGGAAATAGGTTTTGTATCGGGTTCAAGGTCATAACAAAATTTAATTTCACGCTCTGGGGGTAGGCCAGGAAGTTCTTCAGGGAATACGTCAGGAAATTCATTAACAATAGAAATATCATTCAAAACTGACGTATTTTTGTTTAGATTTGTGACATGAGCTAAGAAAGCTTGACATCCATTTTTTAATAAATGAATATCTTTATGTCTTGAGATGACAATGATTGATTTTAATGGTTTGGTTGCTTGAATTCGCATAATAGGCTGATTAGGATTATGAAAGCTAACAACCTTACGAAAACAGTCAATTTTTGCATAATGAGTAGTTAACCAATCAATCCCTAGAATTACGTCAAATGCAAGTATTTTTAATGAAATAAGATCGACAAGTAATGTGTGGGTACCAATTTGAACCAAACAAGACTTATAAATAGTGGATGTAATGAAGGTTTCTTCCAACGGAGTTTCAACAGATAAGTCAAAGTCTAATTTCTCCGGAGTCAAATTTAAACGTTGAGCGCAAGTAGGAGATATAAAAGAATTGGTAGAACCGGTATCAAATAAGGTATATACTTCGCTAGAATTTATGACAAGCTTACCCGTGATGACCTTATTCAGGTTTCTTGCTTTCTGGGTGGTCACGACAAACGCTCTCCCTTGCACTACTGGCTTTGAATTTTCTGGGACGTTCTTTGTTGCCTCCATCCTAGCTGAACTTGTCTTCGATGAACGAAAAATCAGGATAAGTGACCTTCTCTTCCACAATTATAACATGCTTTGGACGACATCACATAGTTTGGACTGACGTGTCCTTCCCCTCCGCATTTGAAGCATATGATAAGTGGTCGTTCTCTTTCTTTAACCATGGGTGTTGATGCTGACGTCTTTCCATTGTGACAACCTGATATTTTAGATACAAATAAATCATAAATTTTGCGTATAATTTTTTTTTTTAGGATGAGGATTTGTACAAGATAATGAGTATATGTATTTATGTGGTAAATAAAAATATATTTATTACATGATTATTTACAAGTAAATTTAATTTAGAATTATCGATTATTAAAAAAATATATTTTTAATAATAATTAATTCCTTATTGAGAATGTTTTATTAATTATTTTTTTTATGAAAGTATAAGTATATATTATTCAAATAATATATAAAATGATTTTAGAATAATTATAATGATTATTTCATTATATGAATTTTATTCAGGTTATTAAGTAAGTTTTACCTTAATTATTAAGGTTAAATAGAAAGAATAAATCAGATATGGAATCCAAACCTTAATTTTGGATTATTGTCAAGGTATGGGAATAATAATATAATATTAATTATATTTTGATTTTTCAGTGCTATAAATATGTACTGTAAAAATTGTACTGTTGATGGTTGGTCAATTATGGTATATTGACCAAATCCTAGCATTAATTGATTTAACTCTATTTATCAATTTAAATGGGAAATGTAAGATTATTAAATATCTGTGTTATATGATATATGGTTACGTATTACTTCATGGAGCGCTAATTAGGCGAAACCCTAATTTTATCGCGAAACCCTAATTTTGTCGTGAAACCCTAATTGTGAAATCGAAACCCTAATCGATATTTCTGTGAACCTTAATTGTTAATTTTAAGCACTAATTATTCAAGTGGTAAAGTTAATTACGATATAATACCCTAATGTCCATATATAAATAAAAAAATTTAATTTATATCAAGAACCCTAATTTTATTAATAGGAAATCTAATTATATTTTAGTAACCCTAATTATTAAAAATTGTGAACACTAATTGCCAAATTGGCAAGGGTAATTATGATTAGGGGTACTAAACCCTAACATTCATGTATAACGTAATTAGTAAACCTAATCTAATTAACAATCTTAAATTTTTTAAATTTTAGAAACTAAAATAATTTTATTTATTTTATTTGGCACGAACCCTAATTGCTAAATTCTACAAATTCTTTGTAATAAACCTTAGGGTTAAACCCTAAGGGTCAAACCCTAAGGGTTTGTTAAATGCCAAGAATGCCATTAATTAGAAAATCAAATGACAATTATGCCCTTTTTAGCATTAAAGAAGCTATATGTAGGTTTTGACAATTGTTATGAGTTGTTGGCTAACCCTAACAACTCTACCTGCCCAAAATCTCCAGCAAATCAGCAGCACTCAGCCATATTCATGCATCATGTGATTATAAATTGATTTAAGGAGAGAGAAAAATCATTTTTGTACACTAACTTGTTCAATTCTCATCCTAGACCTTCCCTCTCTAAAGCCAACGAAAATCTTTATCATTTCAGTCCCCAATCCAAGCCCCACCATCAACCATAACAAAAACAGTAACATAAAATCAGATTTTTGACAAGAAAGGTATAAAACCCTATCTCAATTTCTGTCCAAAAATTGGTTGTTAGATCCTGTATTTATGTGTTAGGATATGTTGTTTATAAGTTATTATGATGATCTGGGTTGCTAGATGTTGAATCCATAACATCTAGAGGCTCGGATTAGGCATATTACAAAAACTGGAAAAATAAATTTTTGTCTTCTGACAACGAATGTCAGTCCCTATATCTATATGATCTGTAAAGTTTTTTTGTGCTTTGAAAGCTTGAAGTTGTAGTCGTGTATGTGTTCTTTAGTCTGAAAGTGGAATCAGGGTCATGGGATGTGTATATTTTAATTTATTCACGGTCAAATACCGTTGACCGGCATTGACCGGAACTTTCTGGGCAGTCAAGAACTTGCTCAGATTCGTCTGACAGGAAGTTCAACGGCTCAGATCGTGCTGTTTGTTAATTGTTTTGTTGATTTGTTGGATCTATGTGGTAGTCTTGTATATGGACTATATTTTTATGCCTTAAAATCTCATTAAAAGTGTAAGGATCGAATGTAGTGGATGGTCAAAGTAGACCATCTGATCATGATTTCTGTTTCTGGAAAATTCCCAGAAATTTTTTTTGGCTTATTTCTGACGTGGTTTGACCATGACGGATCTGGCTGTTCTATGGTTGTTTTAGTGATGTTTTGTGATGGATCTATAGTATTACATGTGTTTTATATACTGCAGCTTTTAAATCACTATAACAGATCATATCTTGCAAGTTGTGGAAGCCCAAAAGAGGATGGATGAACTGTTCTTCATTTCTGGGTAACCCAGAAAATGAAGAACAGGTCTGACAGCCACTTTAAGGGCTCAGATCTCGTTTGTTATGCATGATTTAAGCATATTTGTTGTTGGATATTATGTGATAATTTTCATTAATAAATTAATATTAATGATAATTAAGTTATTTATTAAATGAATTAAATAAATGAATTAAAAATGATTTTATTAAATTAAAAATCATTTTAAATAAGAATAAGGTATTTAGAAATATTTTAAGTTATAAAATATAACTTTTAATATTTAAATGTAAATTTCATTAATTAATTATTATTAATGATATTAAAGTTATTTAATAATTATATTAAATAATTTAGTTTAAAAATGATTTTTATATTATAATAATCATTTTAAATGAAAATAAAGTATTTAAAGATATTTTAAGTTATAAACTATAACTTTTAATATTTAAAGGATAATTTCATTAATAATTTAATATTAATGATATTTATTTAATGATTAATGATATTAAATTTATTTAATAATAAATAGTTTAAAATGGTTTTATTCATTTAAAAATCATTTAAAAAGGATATAAGTGAATTAAAAATATTTTAAGTTGTAATTAAATACTTTTAATATTTGGATAATGATAAATTAATATTAATGGTAAGTATTTAATAATGATTTTAATTGTTTTTGAAATCATTTAAAGGTAATATAAATGTTTTAAAACTATTTTAAGTTATTATTAATGACTTTAATATTTTGGCAATGATTTCATTAATAGTTTAATATTAATTAAATATTAATGATAGTGGAATTGTTTGATATTTAAATCATTTAACAATGATTCTGATATTTCAAAAATTATGGTAAATGGTAATAATTATTTTATAATTATTATAAGGTCATGAAAAATGTTATAACGGTTGTTTAAGATATCTAAGTGGATATTGTATAACTATATAGAGTCATAGACTCGATATTTACCCAATAAAGTTGTCGGTAGGCCGACATGTTTCAGAAATTGATCTGGACTTAGATGGATTGACTTGATAAGTGAATTATTTGTGATTCAATGGTGTTAAAGTTATGAGACAATGTGATTAGGAATGTGCTGACTGCAATAAGCAGTATTATATGATATGATATATTATTCTAATCATACAATGATTTATTTAATGATAGGACTTGATAGAAAAGATATATCTAAGTTGTGTAAGCAGCAGACAAGGCAAGTATCTAACCCTTTGCATTTACTTTATGCTAAGGACATTGCGTAAGATAATATCTGAACTGTTCAAATATTTCAACCTTTGTATATACTTATGCAATGATTCTGTATAAGCAAGTTATTAAGCCATAATTGTTGTACAATTTCCTTTATCATGTTAATATTGATCAAGTTATTTATTCTGTTCGTTAATTTCTATAACATGGTTATACAAGTGTCCCCGCTTGGATAATCATTATATTTTATCACATGTTGATACATACTTATAGTGCTTAGTATGTATACCTTGAAATAAAAGTTGTCTAAGCTATTTGATCCAGCTAGACATATATCTAAAGTTGTTGTTGAACAAGATAAAACTTATCCAACCGAATTGTTTTGGTATGGATTCAAGACTGTTATGAACATCTCGATTATGGGAAATTTTTATGCGCTACAGCGGACAAAGGATGAACGATAATATCGTTCTAGCAATGTAGTATTGATCAATACAGGGCATAACGGGTTGATCACCCCCCCCGTGCCCGTAAGTAATGACGGTTTACAGATGAAGTTCAGTTTAACCTTTTCAAAAATATAAAACAATGTTCATAGTCTGTCAACTGATCATCATTTATAGTCTGTACGTAGTTTCAAAAATTTGAAATCAAAATGACATGTTGTTGCTTATTGGTTCAACTTACTTCACAACTTTCGATCCGTTGTAGAAGTATCTTTCAAAGAAAACATTTAATCCTTTCAGTTAACTATTATTGTTGTTATTACTTGCTGGGCACTCGAATGCTAATTTTTTCTTAATTTTAAATGTTTTCAGCTAAGTGTGAACAACCCGAAGGATCTGCCAAGAACAAGGGGAAAGGGAAAGTTGCTGATTAAATGTTTAAAACTATTCTATGTAATAGTCTGAAATTATGATAAGGATAATAAATATTATTATTATGATCATGTAACGAATGTTAAAGGTTTCGTACTTGGGAACTAAACTCTGATAATATGTAAATTAAGTTTGAAAATCTATATTATTATTAGTATTTTCGCTCATAGAAATGATATCGTGAAGTACCGAGTTCGGGTTTCAAGTATCCGGGTTCGGGGACTTTACAGGATGGTATCAGAGCTATAGAGTTAGAAACCTTAGGTGGGATAGACCTTAGGCTATAACCTTAGAACAGAGGGAAACGTTGAAAATATAAATAACTCATATAGAGTTTAAAGGTAGATGAATCGGATAAATTCATCATCAAACAAACTAAAAGATAACTTATATAAAACCTTTATGTGTTATGTGTATATATTCTACGCTAATCAGGATAATTTGTGTGTGTAGATGTCAGGTGAAAAAGGATTAGGATACCCTTGGATCGTATAGAAGAAGCCGATATCAAAGCCAATAGCTGAAATAGAGGCTCAAAGTGAAAGCAACATCGATGAGGTGGTTATTGTGGAAAATGTCGTACTAGATCCAGAAATAGTGGAACTAACCGACAGTGATTCAGACACTGAAGTTGGAGCTGACCAAGCATCAACTGAAGTGCAGAATCTGCGGGACCAGGTTTCCTCTTTGGAACGATTGTGGGAAATAGAAAAATTACTAAATAGTCAACTGCGAAAAGCATTAATTGAAACAATGGAAGAATAAGATAAGCTTAAAATCCAAATTGACCAAATAGGAGCTAAAAGCAACAAGTCAAGTGCAGCTCCGAACCAGAAAGGAAAAAGAAAAATGAATGATCGTGATCCTGATACCAAACAAGGAAACTTTAAACACATAGAAAAGTGTACAAATTGTGACAAGAAGCATGAAGGCGTATGCAGAAGGGGGAATATGTTTGCTATAATTGCGGACAGAAGGGACATTTCTCTCCTCATTGTCCCAATCCAACACAATGTGTCTGTTTTAATTGTGGAATAGGAGGTCATCAGGCGAAAAAGTGTCCAAGGAAAAGGTGTAATAAATAGATAGTATCGATACTGTGGTGTAGGTTTGTTTAATATTATATGTGTACTTAGTATGTTTGTGTAATGCAATATTATCTACCTTTGTGTTAATCAAAGTTGTAAATCCCGACTTTTGTAGTCACAAAGGGATAGTAGTATGGACTATGCTATGTAAATTACTTTGAATTAATAAAAATGAACTTATGTTTGGATAATGAAACAAGTTTAATATATATTAAACTTATATGATAAGGTTTAGAATGTAAGTTAAATTATGTTTTATTTAACCAGATAATGCCGCCTCGACGACAAACTCGTAATCAAAGGGCAGAAGAATCGGTCAACAACGTTGAAGGACAACCACAACCAGATCCAATGCAGCAACTCGCAAATATGATAGCTCAAGTCATGCAACAAGGAACGACAGCCGCTAGAAACCAACAGGACAATCGCTTAGCAAACTTCAAGGACTTTAAAGCTGTAGAGCCACCCGAATTTAGAGGTACAACTGACCTTATAGAAGCCCAAACTTGGGTTAAAGATATCGAAAAAGCGTTTGTAATAGCTAGGGTAGCTGAGGGGCAAAAGACCTCTTTTGCCACCTACATGATGAAGGGAGAGGCGAATTTTTGGTGGGAAGCTAATCATACAAGGGCTGGGGAAGGTGTAATCACTTGGGAAAGGTTTAAAACACTGTTTTTCGAAAATTATTTTTCATCTAGTATGCAGGCTAGGATGGAAGTAAAATTTCTTGAATTAAAACATGAGAATATGTCTGTTGCGGAATATGCCGCAAAATTTAATGAATTAGCTAGGTTCGCCCCGCATCAAGTCGATACGGAGGCTAGAAAAACGAGAAGGTTTGAGCTGGGATTAAAACCCTGGCTCTACAACAAGGTGGCAGTGTTGCAAATCCCTACATTTGCAGCACTCATGGAGAAGGCACTTATTGCTGAGGAGGGAAGTGAGGCTATGAGCCTTTATAACAAAGAAAGGAGGAACAAGGGAAAAGTTGAGGGAGCTGGGAAGGTGGAAGTAAATACTGTGAATAGGAGGGATAAAAGGAAGGTGAACAACTTTGGTGGGGTGCAAGTCAAACAAGAAGGTGCAAATAAGAAGCCGTTGGTGCAATGTGGGAATTGTGGGAAAAATCACTTAGGAGAATATCTGAATGGAAAATTTGCATGTTTCAAGTGCGGGCAGGAGGGCCATATTTCTCCCAACTGCCCCAATTCTAAGTCAATAGGTGGGTGTTTTCTGTGCGGATCTAAGGAGCATAGGGTGAAAGACTGTCCAAAAAGGAAAGCGGAGGCAACAAGTGTGAACATGGGAAAAAGCGGCGGAACTTTGGCAATCACGGTACCAACTTCATCCAGCAAGCCGACAAAATCTACCGCACGAGTCTTCAACATGACAGTCCAAGACACGGTGGTAGCTGGCAGTGGAACTCCAGGTACTTTTCTTATAATTTTTATTTTTTTATATGATTTTCCTATTTATAGTAAATAATTTTATAATAAATTTTGAAGGAGGAATTTGAGTTTCTTTAGAAATCAAATTTCCGTATAATCAAAAAGACAAGCTCTAAGTAAAAAGTTAAAGATCAGACTGATCAAAGTAATTAAAATCTACTTGCAACGATTATGAATGTCATGTACCCTGGTAGGTATAGGTTTTAAAGTGGTGATTCCGGGTACAAAATCTTTATAAGGGAGGGTGAATGTGACAACCTGATATTTTAGATACAAATAAATCATAAATTTTGCGTATAATTTTTTTTAGGATGAGGATTTGTACAAGATAATGAGTATATGTATTTATGTGGTAAATAAAAATATATTTATTACATGATTATTTACAAGTAAATTTAATTTAGAATTATCGATTATTAAAAAATTATATTTTTAATAATAATTAATTCCTTATTGAGAATGTTTTATTAATTATTTTTTTATGAAAGTATAAGTATATATTATTCAAATAATATATAAAATGATTTTAGAATAATTATAATGATTATTTCATTATATGAATTTTATTCAGGTTATTAAGTAAGTTTTACCTTAATTATTAAGGTTAAATAGAAAGAATAAATCAGATATGGAATCCAATCCTTAATTTTGGATTATTGTCAAGGTATGGGAATAATAATATAATATTAATTATATTTTGATTTTTCAGTGCTATAAATATGTACTGTAAAAATTGTACTATTGATGGTTGGTCAATTATGGTATATTGACCAAATCCTAGCATTAATTGATTTAACTCTATTTATCAATTTAAATGGGAAATGTAAGATTATTAAATATCTGTGTTATATGATATATGGTTACGTATTACTTCATGGAGCGCTAATTAGGTGAAACCCTAATTTTATCGCGAAACCCTAATTTTGTCGCGAAACCCTAATTTTGTCGTGAAACCCTAATTGTGAAATCGAAACCCTAATCGATATTTCTGTGAACCCTAATTGTTAATTTTAAGCACTAATTATTCAAGTGGTAAAGTTAATTACGATATAATACCCTAATGTCCATATATAAATAAAAAAATTTAATTTATATCAAGAACCCTAATTTTATTAATAGGAAATCTAATTATATTTTAGTAGCCCTAATTATTAAAAATTGTGAACACTAATTGCCAAATTGGCAAGGGTAATTATGATTAGGGGTACTAAACCCTAACATTCATGTATAACGTAATTAGTAAACCTAATCTAATTAACAATCTTAAATTTTTTAAATTTTAGAAACTAAAATAATTTTATTTATTTTATTTGGCACGAACCCTAATTGCTAAATTCTACAAATTCTTTGTAATAAACCTTAGGGTTAAACCCTAAGGGTCAAACCCTAAGGGTTTGTTAAATGCCAAGAATGCCATTAATTAGAAAATCAAATGACAATTATGCCCTTTTTAGCATTAAAGAAGCTATATGTAGGTTTTGACAATTGTTATGAGTTGTTGGCTAACCCTAACAACTCTACCTGCCCAAAATCTCCAGCAAATCAGCAGCACTCAGCCATATTCATGTATCATGTGATTATAAATTGATTTAAGGAGGGAGAAAAATCATTTTTGTACACTAACTTGTTCAATTCTCATCCTAGACCTTCTCTGTCTAAAGCCAACGAAAATCTTTATCATTTCAGTCCCCAATCCAAGCCCCACCATCAACCATAACCAAAACAGCAACACAAAATCAGATTTTTGACAAGAAAGGTATAAAACCCTATCTCAATTTCTGTCCAAAAATTGGTTGTTAGATCCTGTATTTATGTGTTAGAATATGTTGTTTATAAGTTATTATGATGATCTGGGTTGCTAGATGTTGAATCCATAACATCTAGAGGCTCGGATTAGGCATATTACAAAAACTGGAAAAATAAATTTTTGTCTTCTGACAACGAATGTCAGTCCCTATATCTATGTGATCTGTAAAGTTTTTTTGTGCTTTGAAAGCTTGAAGTTGTAGTCGTGTATGTGTTCTTTAGTCTGAAAGTGGAATCAGGGTCATGGGATGTGTATATTTTAAGTTATTCACGGTCAAATACCGTTGACCGGCATTGACCGGAACTTTCTGGGCAGTCAAGAACTTGCCTAGATTCGTCTGACAGGAAGTTCAACGGCTCAGATCGTGCTGTTTGTTAATTGTTTTGTTGATTTGTTGGATCTATGTGGTAGTCTTGTATATGGACTATATTTTTATGCCTTAAAATCTCCATAAATGTGTAAGGATCGAATGTAGTGGATGGTCAAAGTAGACCATCCGATCATGATTTCTGTTTCTGGAAAATTCCCAGAATTTTTTTTGGCTTATTTCTGACGTGGTTTGACCATGACGGATCTGGCTGTTCTATGGTTGTTTTAGTGATGTTTTGTGATGGATCTATAGTATTACATGTGTTTTATATACTGCAGCTTTTAAATCACTATAACAGATCATATCTTGCAAGTTGTGGAAGCCCAAAAGAGGATGGATGAACTGTTCTTCATTTCTGGGTAACCCAGAAAATGAAGAACAGGTCTGACAGCCACTTTAAGGGCTCAGATCTCGTTTGTTATGCATGATTTAAGCATATTTGTTGTTGGATATTATGTGATAATTTTCATTAATAAATTAATATTAATGATAATTAAGTTAGTTATTAAATGAATTAAATAAATGAATTAAAAATAATTTTATTAAATTAAAAATCATTTTAAATAAGAATAAGGTATTTAGAAATATTTTAAGTTATAAAATATAACTTTTAATATTTAAATGTAAATTTTATTAATTAATTATTATTAATGATATTAAAGTTATTTAATAATTATATTAAATAATTTAGTTTAAAAATGATTTTTATATTATAATAATCATTTTAAATGAAAATAAAGTATTTAAAGATATTTTAAGTTATAAACTATAACTTTTAATATTTAAAGGATAATTTCATTAATAATTTAATATTAATGATATTTATTTAATGATTAATGATATTAAATTTATTTAATAATAAATAGTTTAAAAATGGTTTTATTCATTTAAAAATCATTTAAAAAGGATATAAGTGAATTAAAAATATTTTAAGTTGTAATTAATAACTTTTAATATTTGGATAATGATAAATTAATATTAATGGTAAGTATTTAATAATGATTTTAATTGTTTTAGAAATCATTTAAAGGTAATATAAATGTTTTAAAACTATTTTAAGTTATTATTAATGACTTTAATATTTTGACAATGGTTTCATTAATAGTTTAATATTAATTAAATATTAATGATAGTGGAATTGTTTGATATTTAAATCATTTAACAATGATTCTGATATTTCAAAAATTATGGTAAATGGTAATAATTATTTTATAATTATTATAAGGTCATGAAAAATGTTATAACGGTTGTTTAAGATATCTAAGTGGATATTGTATAACTATATAGAGTCATAGACTCGATATTTACCCAATAAAGTTGTCGGTAGGCCGACATGTTTCAGAAATTGATCTGGACTTAGATGGATTGACTTGATAAGTGAATTATTTGTGATTCAATGGTGTTAAAGTTATGAGACAATGTGATTAGGAATGTGCTGACTGCAATAAGCAGTATAATATGATATGATATATTATTCTAATCATACAATGATTTATCTAATGATAGGGCTTGATAGAAAAGATATATCTAAGTTGTGTAAGCAGCAGACAAGGCAAGTATCTAACCCTTTGCATTTACTTTATTCTAAGGACATTGCGTAAGATAATATCTGAACTGTTCAAATATTTCAACCTTTGTATATACTTATGCAATGATTCTGTATAAGCAAGTTATTAAGCCATAATTGTTGTACAATTTCCTTTATCATGTTAATATTGATCAAGTTATTTATTCTGTTCGTTAATTTCTATAACATGGTTATACAAGTGTCCCCGCTTGGATAATCATTATATTTTATCACATGTTGATACATACTTATAGTGCTTAGTATGTATACCTTGAAATAAAAGTTGTCTAAGCTATTTGATTCAGCTAGACATATATCTAAAGTTGTTGTTGAACAAGATAAAACTTATCCAACCGAATTGTTTTGGTATGGATTCAAGACTGTTATGAACATCCCGATTATGGGAAATTTTTATGCGTTACAGCGAACAAAGGATGAACGATAATATCGTTCTAGCAATGTAGTATTGATCAATACAGGGCATAACGGGCTGATCACCCCCCCGTGCCCGTAAGTAATGACGGTTTACAGATGAAGTTCTGTTTAAACCTTTTCAAAAATATAAAACAATGTTCATAGTTTGTCAACTGATCATCATTTATAGTCTGTACGTAGTTTCAAAAATTTGAAATCAAAATGACATGTTGTTGCTTATTGGTTCAGCTTACTTCACAACTTTTGATCCGTTGTAGAAGTATCTTTCAAAGAAAACATTTAATCCTTTCAGTTAACTATTATTGTTGTTATTACTTGCTGGGCACTCGAATGCTCATTTTTGCATAATTTTAAATGTTTTCAGCTAAGTGTGAACAACCCGAAGGATCTGCCAAGAACAAGGGGAAAGGGAAAGTTGCTGATTAAATGTTTAAAACTATTCTATGTAATAGTCTGAAATTATGATAAGGATAATAAAAATTATTATTATGATCATGTAACGAATGTTAAAGGTTTCTTACTTGGGAACTAAACTCTGATAATATGTAAATTAAGTTTGAAAATCTATATTATTATTAGTATTTCCGCTCATAGAAATGATATCGTGAAGTACCGAGTTCGGGTTTCAAGTATCCGGGTTCGGGGACTTTACATCCATCACCGTAAAAGAAACTTGATATAAAAGTGGTGAAGTAGCAGAACACTTTTTTTCTTTCTCTCTATAGTTTATCTCTTTAGAGTTTTAGTGAATTCGTAAAAAATAATGAAGGAATGAGCTTCTATTTATAGAAGAATGGACTGCATAGTAACTAATTCATGAATGGTCTAGATTGATTTACTTTTACTTGGACGATCCATATTTATAGCAAAATCTTTTAAATAATATATATATATATATATATATATATATATATATATATATATATATATATATATCATATATTAAATATATATAACTTGCATGTGTTAAAACATTCACGGGATACACTCACGTAAACAAATTTGCTTCACTCCCTCATTAGTCAACTAAACTTTATACATATATATATAATGATAATAATTGTACTCCCTCCCTGTAAAATCCAAAACCACCCCCACCCAATTTGACAACTTGACAACTTGACAACTTTACATATATATATATATATATATGTAATATATATAAATACTTACCTTATATATATATATATATATATAAATCTTATATATATATATATATATAAGTAATAAAATAAAATTGAGATGACTTCTCACGTAAGCATCAATAGTCAATACCGTGTGCTACTATACAACCACACGTATTACTGTACTTTTACTACCGAGTAGTTCAACAGTATTAAGGGTAAAACTTCCGCCGTTATTTTCAATAAAATATTTTTGTCGTTTTCTCAATCCGACAATAATTCTGATATGGGGTCCACCAATGATTGTGCCATCGTACGAATATTTTCCGTTAAAATGAATATTCCCCGACCAATCGAATATTATATAACAACTTGCGTACTTTGCAAAATTTCTAAATATTACCCCCAACTATAACATTATATCAAATTCATTTCATAATATTCAAAAATGATAATTATAGAAAATTCCTTTTTATTCATAAAAGTTGGGGTCTTAAAATATGGTTCAAGTAAGAGTGAGCATAACTAGCTCAACAAGTACTACAATTCTAATAAATAACATGCTTGAAACATAGAACTCTTATATCTTCTATAACTGAATAATAGTTACGAAGTACTATCGATAAATCAAAATAGAACTTCTTTTCCTTCAAAACATTTTACAACAACCATACTCAGTGGAATATCAATTATGGCTCAAGACTAAGAGCATTCATAAGTTCTTTTGAAAAGGACAACCCGACACTAAGCCGTAAGTCTGGCATATCTTATGAGCACGTCCGAGTGATCAGCTCATAGTACTCTATGTTGATCAACACTACATTCATTAAACGTGTATACATTTAAGTTGTGGCAACTTCACGTGCCTGTCGTTAAACGACAAAAATATTTTAGCATACTTGGTCTTCGATTGAAAACCATACCAATATAACTCGGTAAATATAAATCATGCTTGACAGAATCATAATATAAGTCTAGCCGAAAGAATTGGCTTAAGACTTCATCATTCAAGATTTCATACGAAAGAATACATGAATTGCAAAATTTGTTCAGACTGAACTGAAACAAGGGTTAGAATACTTGCCTTTAGCGTCTGCTTACTGATTAACACTTGTACACTTTAAGTTTCTAGGTTTTTACAACACATGATCATATAACATACCACATTAGGTCATACATAATCAAGTATGAATACCATTATATCTTACCCTTCATCTCAATGTAAATCCTGACTTAGATATACTATTATGAGTTTTCGAATTTCATTATGACATTCATAATTCGTTCATCTTTACTTGATTATTAACTCTTAATCATCATTCATTAGTTTCTTACAATGTCTTAACAACGTTATGCATATACCTTAATTCATTACTATCAAGTCCCCTTTCATTATATACTTGAAGACATTCTTTTCTAGCAATTTCTTGTGACTGGCGCCGCGGTGCCACCTATAGCTCTTCATCTCTCGCCGCTGCGTGAGTTAGCAGTAGGCCTCGACACTGTTACGGCGTTGCAGCGCCACCTTTTGGCCTTGGGTTGGCGCCGCGGTGCCAACTCTGTGCCTTAGAAAAATTTTGCATATTTTAAATTTTATGAACTTCCCAGACGCATAACTTCTTCGTTATAAGTCCAAATTGGCTCGTTCAAAAGCGTATGGTTCACAAATTATGTACTATATGCGTTCATGCAAGAATTTTATCTATTTAACTTTGTTTGCTAATGTTTGACCTATTAGTTCATTTTTAACGAAAACGATAAACGTCCGTGGACGTTCAATGCTCGTTTCTTTGTTCTAAGTCGGAATACAGTCATTTTCAAGTCCGCAACTCTATAATGCCAAATACGACTTGTCTCCATTGAAAACTAATGTTTCCGACTTCAAATACAAAATACGACTTCTATTCCGAGAATTTCACAGATTCAATGATTATCGTCCAATCGTGTGAATTCCGGTAAAACTACATTCTTAATGAATCTAAATGGATTTTAATCAACATAAGATCATTACAAGTTACTTATTAAACCAACTTATAAATAAAGTAGGGTTTGACTTATTCTCATAAGTCATCGACTTATTCAACTTATGAACTATAAATCTTCATGCTCGTGACTTATTAATAACTTAAGTCCACTAATCAATGTTCTCATGCTATAATCAACATACTAATCATCATATGACAACATATGATAAGTTCTTCATGGTTCTAGCAACTTATTAATGTTCAAGTTGCTTATCCAAATTATTCTGCTTAAGTTCATTCCTTATTAACCTATTACATGATCTTAGCATACATGTTCATTAATAACACTTCTCTTATCATCCTATCATAATAGAGATATAAGAACATTAGACACAAGATCATTACCTTTGAAGTCTAACTTCTTCTTCTTGGAAAATCTAACTTTGACTTAAAAGTGCTTATTTGCTCTACCAAATAAGGAGCTTATATTTGAGAGGAGTTGGGTGAAATTCAAACACTCCACAAAATTGAAATGAGCTTGGTATTTATAGGCCAACAAAGTTTAGGGCAAAATGGACTTTAAACCATCCCACCTCCTCATTTACACCTACTCATCCTCCACCTCCTTACTATTCATAACCTAGCCATTAAGTAACTTTCTAGCCACAATACTTGCTCATCATATCACTTGGTCACCACACATAAACCTTGCCCATCAAGCTTACCCATTTCCTACTTGGTTTGACCCATGGATCAAGTACAATACGTCGTATTATACTAACATCCATTACTTCATATATTGTATACACATTATATGATCACAACTTTATTTTCTTAATGCTTAATAAACCTAATGTTCCCAAATTAGGTCCACATACGAATTATTACATTTTCCATACTTAGATTATTATTACATAATCAATATCGCCTTGATATTATAACGCTACGTATTTCTTGGAAGTTCAAAAATAATTCCCGAGCAGAAATCGATGAATAGTGTTTTTCGAAAAATTTCTCGGAAAGCTTTTATTTTCGTCTTAGAAATTCAAACACCTTAATTCATTCACATAGTTAAAATACTACGATATTCCGACATTTCTAGGTTATACAACGACATTCATCTTCTCAACACGTAATAATAATAAATAATATTATTTTATTCATTATTAAAAGTAATTATAAAATGTTCGATTTTCTGGGGCGTTACACATGAAAACCATCCAAGGGAATTCGTACACTGTAAATAATGTAGAAGCTGCCTACAGCTGGGAAAAAGTCCATCACAGGAACCGAATCTAGATTCAGTAGACTGAATCTGTTATCACATAATTCCTAGGCTCACATGATACTATAATTTGTATGGAAAGCAATAAGCAGTTATATATATATATATATATATATATATATATATATATATATATATATATATATATATATATGTACAAGATCAACCACCACGAAGCAACTCAACGGGGGATCAGAAATGTAAATAAAGCAATAAATGCCATCAACCACCACGAAGTAAACTCTAGGCGGGACTTGAATGTAAATAAAGCTGTAAAAGCTATCAACTGCCACGAAGTGAACTCCAGGCAAGACGAAATATAAAAAAGCTGTAAAAGACCACGAACTAAACTTTAGGCCTGACAAAAATGTAAATATATATATATATATATAGAGAGAGAGAGAGAGAGTCCGGATCAGGTCCGGACTCCCGGATTTTAACAAAATTCGGACCTTTTTTTTTTGCTTTTTTTTTGAAATAACTAAAAAAATAAAATAAAATTATGGAACTGAAATTTTTTCACAATACAGTGTTTTGGGCGTGATTTGGATGCCTATACCAAAACATTTCTGTATAGTCTGGGCAGACTGTACATACATTGGTTGGTATAGGTATTAAAAACACACCCAAAACACTGTATTATGGAAAAATTTCAGTTTCATAATTTTTTTTTAGTTGTTTCAAAAAAAAAAGCAAAAAAAAAAAAATTACTCCGGATTTTAGGACCTGTCCGGACTCCCGGACAGGATCCTTGTTCTATATATATATATATATATATATATATATATATATATATATATATATATATATATATATAAGCAGTAAATGCACTAGATATAAAATCCAGGCTCATCAGATATTGTCCGACAACAATTATATATAAGTATATGTATATATAAGCAATTAAACGCACCTGATATAAAATCCAGGCTCATCATACAGAGTCTGACAACAGTTTATATATATAAGTGTATATATATATATATAAGCAATTAAACGCTCCAAACATAAGTCTAGGCTCAATCGAGGCATAACTCGATAATGTTAGTCTATATAAAAATATATACATATATATAAGTATATATATATACAGACAGAAATGAAAACCACAGACCGAAGTCCAGGCATATGCACACAATACGACTCTCAATGTGTAGAATAGTGTGTGCAAATATGAAGAGAAATGCTTTATAGAGTGTAAGAAGGCTTACAGTGGGCTACCAATGCAGGCTTCTATGACTCTAAATGGATAAACACACAGCTCCCGCTGGTAAATTTATAACTGTATGTGGGCTAACAGGTGTTTAAAAAGAGCAAGCACTTAATATAGGGTGTGTATAAAGAAAATTGGACAGGGCTTCGTCGCCTTTTCTTTTTTCAAAATGGCTAGCCCAAGCTCTATATTTATAGGGCTGCTAGCCGCATGTGTACCTACGGCAGCCGCAGTTGCACCTGCGGCAGCCCGGGGTTTTACGGGTCCTGTCGTCTTAAAGTACGTACACTCATGCACTATAATATCCGTTCAAACTTGTAGAACTTCAATCTGAGCATCCGAACGAGGTATATATAACCTTCTTTGGATTGCTTATGTCGAGAGTTATGCAATGACATGGAATAGAGGTTGAATGAAGTCAGGAAGAGGGGACCATGCCCATGGTCTTCAAGCTTCAAATTCTATCTGGTGTGCTGCCACATGTAGTAGTCATTCGGGATTGGAACTCCTAGTTCTTGAAGGACATTGTTGTATGTATGTATGTATGAAGTGTTTAGACGACGTGCAGGTGTTGAGGTGGCAAGATAACGTTTGACTCTTCATCGGGGTTATTGCCGATTTGAGTTGAAAGCAGACGTTGCTCAGGTTTATATCTGAGATTGGACTGCTGCAAGTGTTGAATGCCGCAATGTCATCTTGTGGATGTCTGTCTGCCCGGTGTTAGCTCCGGGTCTGAGGTATGAGTGCCTCGACAGGAGGTCTGATTGAAGCTGATCGCATGTATTTGAAACAAGCATTTTCGAGGTTATCACCGGAACTACAACAACATTCCTTGGGGTTATTGTCAAGGAAAAAACTCGGGGTTATCTCCGAGGTTGGAAATTATTTTCTCGGTGTATGCTCTAGGGTTAAGACTAATACTCCTGGTGTATGGTCCGAAATTGAGTCTGAACTTTCGGTGTGTGGTCCGAAATGAACGTGAGCTGTCTTCCAAGGTTATCTCCAAAAGACGATTCTGCCCTCCTGTAATGTTAGTAACAGTTGTGCATATAATTTTGAGTGTCTACAGATGCCCCTCTTTATTATATTCATGCAATGCAAGGCATGGATAGGATAAAGAATCCTAGACAATTGAAATGGAACAGATACACATGATGCTATGTGCAGCAACATGATGCAAATGTATGATGCATGATCATTAGTTAATCTTGTTGGGTTGACAATCACTGATGTCTTGGACATGCGATCCAAGTCTTCAAGGATGTTGGCATTGGGGCTATCACCAAAGTTGTGAATCCTAGACACAAACTTCTACTCCATAGAAGTGCCTCTTGTGTGAAAGAGATCTGTGGGGGAGAAAGCTTTGTCTATTTGAGGATGTGTATAACATATCCCACCATCCTGTCGGAGTTACTGCCAACACTATGTATTTGTCAGGGTTGTCTGACCCTTGCTGATGTGTGTATCATTGGATAGATCCCTGTTGGGTGCATTGTCAAGGCTGCTTGACCTTCATTGATGTGTGCATCAATGGTTGAATTGTGTTGTAACCCTTGTTTGGAAAGGTTATCATGGATAAGTTTCTTCGATGGGTTTACCTGCCACCGGTTGAAGTAATGTTAAGGTTGATTGACCCTCATTCATTGATGTATCAATGGTTTCATTACGTTGTAACCCTCGTCGGGGATACATGGATGTTTGAAAATGTTGAGTTGTGGCCCCCGACGGGGATATGTCATCGGTTCATGACTTTGGCATTGTAACCCCTATCGGGTATACATCATTAATTTGAAACTTCGGCGTTGTAACCCCCATCAAGGATACATCTTTAATTCGTAGCTTCATAGATTCTTTGTTGTAACCCCCGCCGGGGATACGTTAGGGCTGCCTGACATTCATTGACGACATCAGACCTTTGTGGGGTATTACCGAGCATGATTTTTGAATGTTGAGGCCACTGGTATCGTATACCTTATATGTAGGCGAATACCAATGTGAAACATGTGGTGCCAAAGTTTGACTCATGAAAACCAGGATTCCAGGCTATTTAGCTCAATCGTGTAGCATTTTTTTTCCTAATTTGGACTTTTTAGCTTGTGAGACCTCCTTTGCAACTATAATTGGAGCGAGTTGGAGGTGTGGGACCCACAGAAGAGTGCCGCAGGTACACCTACAGCAGCTGCAGGTGGACCTGCGGCCAACCGTGGCTATACAAAGCCCATGGGTTGCTTTTATAAGTCATTTTCAAGCTGCACGACGAAGGATATCTGAGAGCTCTTCTTCAGTCCTGTTGAGTTCGAGCAAATTTCTGTATATTCTGCAACCGTACAAGCGTTCTTCACTGTCATGGTAACATATGCATGTATTCTTTTCCAGTTTCTATCCGTTGGAAAATGACTTATCACATAAAATGCATTTAGACACATAGTAGTGAATATGCATGCTGATATGATATGATAAAAAATATTCAACATAGTCAATGTTAGTATTAAACCATGCTGAACATAATGATGTGAAATTTTTTTGACTTTTGAAACAGTCAAATTGGCACCTTTTACTGTCATTTCTTATCCTATTGGAGGACAAATGAGTAAAGGTAGAAAAGTAAAACAACCCTGGTAATTAGATTACACTGATGGATTTTTTACTGTGATGCATGTAGGATGTATATGACTGTTGGTAGGTGTGCTACTGAATGGCCACCTAGTCATGCCTATGTGCATGTGGATAGTCCCATTTACAAAGGGGCTATGGCAAAAAAATTTCAAAATGTAGGTATTGAGTAGTCATACATTTTTAACTCTACTGTAGACGTACGTTAAAAAAATGCATGGTTGAATGTTGTTGGGTAAAATCTAATTACGCACAACATGTAAGTATACTTGGTCAACAAGTAATAAAGTGATAAGTTGAGTATCGTTTCCACAGAGAATTATTTAATAAAAATCACCAAGTACTAACCCGTAACCAACTCAATCTTATTTAAACGAATGAATTTCAAATTATATAAATTAAACAACTATTAAATTCCACTAGTTAAATTAAGATAACGGAGATTTAAGATCTCAACTTCACTTATTGCTTCATTTTAAGTTAACACACTTCTCATCAATTATTCTCTATTCTGAATTGTCAATCAAGAACACTAAAGTAGTATTAACCACCTCTCGATGCACTAATACCATATTAACGTCAATCCACAATTAAGATAGAAATCCGTTAAACACCTTAATCAACTAACCCACTATATCTCTATGTGAATTACAATCGAAGAAGGTTTAAAAATAAGTTATCTATCTGATTACATGCGATGTCAAGCATATCTCTACCTTAACACTCATCAAGTTTAAGCTACGAACAAAATCATGAACACATGCTATCATGATCAGATCTAAATCAAGACTTCATCTCTCGAGTTCATATAGATTATCACAGTAATTGATGGCTAGTCAATTAAACAATTAAGTCCAAATCACAATAGACAATCCTCACAATAGAACATAATAATAAATAACGAAGCATATTAAAATGAACTACACAATAAGATCCATTATAATCTCAAACAAAGAATTAGTTCATGATTATTGAATTGAAACTAAGAATCCACAATTGAATACACATTCAAAGACAAAGATAGAAGAAGATAAGAAGATAGAATCTATTGTTTGTATATTTGACGCTCCCTACTTGCTCCTACTTTGAATCTTCAATGGTCTCCAAGTTGCTTCAATCTCCAAAACTCATAATAACTAGGGTTTTTCCCAATATACTCTAATATAATAGAATGGAATTCTTCCTCTAATCCTCCTCTAATCCTTGCAAATATACTCCTTTTATATGTCACTTTATATGTATTTAAGTCCTCTTGGAAGTCCTTGAATCAAACAACTCGAAACAATCCTTTTCGGACTCAAATTCGAACAAAAACTACTCATTCTGTGCATAGGCAAGCCCCGACTTGCTATTTGCCTTGTAAATAGCAAGCCCCAGCTTGCTAGTGACCTGCTATTCTACCCAGACCCCAAGCCCAGGCTGGATCCTAAGGCACAAAAGAGCAAGCCCCGACTAGCCCCCAATCTGCCAATTATTTTTCTGCCGGAACCTCCTCAGCTAAAACTACCATAACTTTTGATCCGAGAGGAGTTACGAGGACTTCCATATATTGAATTGAAGCTATCGACGAGATCTACAACTCTTATTCTTTGAGTTTGGAGAACTAACGAACAGATAAAGGTGGAAATTGGATTGGAAGTGACTGCTATGCAAATGGCCATCCAAAATAATGAAGTTCAACGTCCGTTGATACAAATGTCATAACTCTTGCATCCGAACTCCGATTGGAATGATTCAAGATGTTCCGGAAAGCTAAGAAGAAGCTCTACAATATAGTCTAAATTCCAAGCCAAGAACATGAAAGCCCAAATGATGTCTGAATTTCTTTTCTTTGCATTTTACATGCTTTTCCTTACCAATAGTCGCTCACCCCGCTTCCAAACGTATAACCTACAAAATGAAAACAAAATGCATGAAAAGTAACTAAGACATATGAATATAAGCAACTAATTCAAGTAAATGATACCGGATAATTAGGTATAAAACCTACTTATCAAATACACCCAAACTTAAACCGTTGCTTGTCCCCAAGCAACACAAGATAATGCAATGCAATGCAATGCAATGAAATGCAACTAATCTATATTCCTACGAATCCATCAGTATTGATAGAATCAAATCTATTCACTCGGACTTAGAGCAATCAAGCAAACACGACAATACTTCATATCAAAACCAATCAACAATTTCCTAGTCAATCATCAAATCTTAAACTGTTATTATTGGTATAGTGTGTGTGTGCTCCACAACAATGTTAACTGATATAAAATCAAATTTAACACATAACAAGTCTCTTCAAAGGCATCATACAGTGTAAATTCAAGAAATCCAAAAACAAGCTAGATCCAACTAAAATCAAACAATTAAGTCCTTAGGTTTTTCCTGTTTTATTAATTTTTTTATACACACATAGCTATGCAATGTCTTATTTCCTTAGGTTTTTCAATGTTACCTTAACAAGCTTTCGACCAACGACTCCCAGACCATTAAGTCCTTAGGACGCTAGGTGTAGAGACAATCCTCCCGGGCTTACTTACTCAAGTAACAAAGGCCACAAAACTAGACAAGCACGCCACGGTGTTTATTCATACTTCTTTTTCTTTTTCTTTTTTGTTCTTTTTTTTCAATAGCTTATATATCTCACATATTCCCCCAAACTTAGGTTCTTGTTTAACTTTAGCCATCACTACTTGCTCTTGTCATTCTTTCATTTAAACTAGCATTATCCTTTAGAGTCCCATTATGTATGAACTTAAACTCAATCAATCAACAAGTTGTTTTTACTGTGTTATCCTTATTATACCAGTTTCAAACAGAAAAAGACTTAATTCCTAACAAGAAATCACATCAAAGCTCTAATAGTCAGTACTATACTTGCCTACTTAATCCCATTCTCATCATTGGCCAAAATAGACGGTAACTTATCAAACTGTTGGACTCATGCAAGATGAACATAGTAACTTACTATTATTTTTAATTTTTGATTTTTGATTTTTTTTATAATGAACCTAAACTATATTAACAACATATTCAAAATAACATAAAATAAACATGAAACTAAACATGCAATAACGAACTAAACTAAACTCCCCCAAACTTAGCAATCCCAATATCCTCATTGTAAGAATATAGCGGTAAGTATAAGAGAACTTCCCCGTAATCAGCTAAGCGTGAAGTGATGGTGGCGACGATCATTTTCCTATCCATTGAACCTCCAATACCTGCAATGAAGAGAGACAACATGGATTAGAATAGCACTTTGTGATATAACGTGATTCCTATCTATTAAATAAACTACAAAAGCATATAAATATACAAATTCTTGGGTTGCCTCCCAGTCAGCGTTTGATTTATATTCTTTTAACCTGACTTTGTCTTGTCAATGCTATCCAATTCCTCTTCGAAAGTTGAGAAACCCTCCATGTAGCACCCCCAAATCTGGGTATCTTACAACCCGACAGATGGTACTATACTGTACAAACATTCATACATTCATTCAATTGAAAGTCTTAAAGAATGAACATAACTTATATATATTTAATCCAATATTTATATTTCCCAAGTTCTAAACCCATTACAAAGGTTCCCTTGTCATAATATTCATTAAATTACAACAATAGACCTATACTATTACATGACAGCTTAATAATTTGCCTTAGCTTTTCCTTTATCCTTATTTGATCCTTCAGGACGTTCAGTCTTAGCTGCATTCATATGGTTCAAGCAAGAGTGAGCATGACTAGCTCAGCAAGTATAATAATTTCAATAACAACATGTTTGATACATATGAATCATATATCTTCGATAACTGAACAATAGCTATATAGTACTATTGATGATTCAAAATAGCAATTCATCTTTCTTTTCAAAATGTTTCAAAATGAATAAATTCAGTAAAACATTCACTCCGGTTAAAGATCTTGAGTATTCATTCTTTCTTTGAAAAGGACAACCCGGACCTAAGTCTGTAAGCCCGATATTACTTATGAGAACTTCTAGGTGATCAGCCTATTGTACTCTGTGTTGATCAACACTACATCCATTAAATGTATGTACGTTTAATCATTTGGCAACCTCGCGTGCCTGTCGTTTTACCGACAAAACATTTGTTTAACAATTCAGTCTTCTTTTGAAAACTATCAGCAGTTGACAAAAGATACTAGCATTTGATAACAGATGAACAGATTATCAATAATCCACTCAATATGTTAAGTCTAGCCAAAGAAACTGGCTTTAACTTCATTATACTTCAATTCATGCGAAAGGATACATGAACATCATAAACTTGTTCAGATTGAACTGAAACAAGAGTTAGAATACTTGCCTTTAGCGTCTGCTACTGTGTATTTTACTTTACGTTCAAGTCTTTCAAGTCTCTACAATACATGATCACATAATGCCTTACATTAGGTCACATATAATCAAGTATGTATCTGAATATATCTTACCCTTCATTTCAATCTAATTATAGATTAGATTTCATTCTTATGCGTTTTGACTTATCGTTCGCTTTACATTCATTCGACTTGGTTATATTAACCATTCTTCATTACTTTTAAGTCTTAACAATGTCCCAACAATGTTACTTTAAGTTGTTTAAGGTAGGTTTAGTTCAATCTCCTACCATCCCCTTCCTTTCCCTTCATTTTTATTCTTTACTGTCCAAGTTCTGTGCCTGGCGCTGCGGCGCGGGCATTACTCTTGCAACTCGCACTGCGGCGCGAGTTAGCAGTAGTCGAGTCCCAGATGTCGCACTGCAGCGCGACCAAAAAGCTTAGGGTTGGCGCCGTGGCCCCAACTCTGTGCACCAGAAAATTTTTCTAACTTTTAATTTTTGTGAACTTCCCGGACGCATAACTTCTTCGTTTTAAGTTCGAATTGACTCGTTCAAAAGCCTACGGTTCACAAATTACATAATCTACGTGTTTATGCAAGAATTTTATCTATTTGACTTTGTTTTCTAAAAATTCACCTATTGGTTCATTTTTAACAAAAACGATAAACGTTCGTGAACGTTAAACGCTCGTTTCTTCGTTCTAAGTCGGAATTCGTCCATTTTCGAGTCCGCAACTCTTAAATGACAAACATGACTTGTCTCCATTGGAAAATAACATTTCCGAACTCAAACTCAAAATTTGACTTCCATTCCGGGAAATTTACGAATTCGACGATTATCGTCTAATCGTGCGATTTTCGGCAATTCTTCGTTCTTAGAACTTGTTCAACACTACCAATGAATTACATTCATAATGTGAACATCTTAACATCCTTATTCCAAATATTTATACTCATGGTTGGATTTTAACTTATCTCATTGTAAGCTTATACTTGATAACTTTCAAACTACTTATGAACTTATCATTCATAACTTATGACAATTAAAGTTCTTAATCATCATCCATACATGATTTCATCATATAACTTTACCTATATAATCTTGATACATATTTTCTTACAAGTTGATGTATATACATATACTTTCATTAATAAACCTATCACAAGTTCATCATGCATTCCCATAAGTTTACAACTTATGCTATCTTAAATGACTTATTACCAACTTATGTGGCTTAAGTTCATTACTTATACATACTTCTTTCTTTTTTCATCATTCATGTTCCTTAATCCAAGTTTTTCTTATTAACCTATCATGTTAGAGATAGAAGATAATTGGAGAAGGAGTCTTACATTTGAAGTCTTTAGTAAGTTGCTTCTTCTTCTTCTTGACTTATGGAATAACTTACTTGCAACTTAATTCTCCTAACACTTAAGCACTTTGAGAGAGAGTGATTGGATTAATTTGAATAACTAGCAAATGACTTGCCATGCTTCTCTATTTATAGAACTTGCAAGGCTTGGGGTAGATTAGTCTTTACACAATCCACCTCCTTACTATTCATTAATTGACCAACACCACTCATATCCTTTGCTTGGTCCCTACTTTATTTACTTGGTTACCACTTAACTTGGTCACCACTTTTAATACTTGGTAACCACACACTTACCACATTAATATGGTTTACCCCATGGGTTTGTCAACTCATGAATTCTAGCTTGGGCTTGAATTACATAAATCCTTGGGCTTTGATTAACAAACCTTCATATGTTTTTTAATTCATAAGTTGGGCCTTAACCCTTAATTCACTTGGGCTTGTACAAAATCCTAACCAATCTTTACAAGTCCATTAATATTACATAATACATATATATACAGTTTATGTATTATTCTCGTATTCTAATTCATATAGAATTTATATACGATAATGCATTCTTCTTACAAACTCATATAATACTTTGTATTATACTCGTTTCCATTCCTTGTACAATACTCACGTATCATACCATCATTCTTTAACGCAATAGTTCTTCATTTTCCTTACGTTCTCGATTTAAGTCCGCAAGCAAAATATTACGTTTTCCATAACTAGATTATTATTACATAATCCGTCTTACTTTAATATTCTACCATTACGTATTTCTCGGAAATTCAAAAATAAATCCCGAGCAAATACCGATGAATAGTGTTTTTCGGAAAATTTCTCAGAAAACTTTTATTTTCGTCTTGGAAATTCAAACACCTTAAATCCTTCACATAGCTCAAATACTACGATATTCCAATATCAATAGGTTACAAAACGACAACCATCTTGATATCCCACATAATATGATTTTATTATTATTTAATCTAATAAAATCATCTTATATTAAAATCCGAATTTCTCGGTCGTTACATTATTCCCCCCTTATAAAGATTCTGATCTCAGAATCTCGTTTTTTTTCAAATAAATGAGGAAAATTTTTCTTCATCTTTTCTTCTAACTCCCACGTTGCTTCTTCAACTTCATGGTTCTTCCATAACACCTTCACTGATGGTATTACTTTGTTCCTCAGAACTTGTTCCTTTCTATCGATGATTTGAACTGGCGATTCTTCATATGTTAAATCCTTCTCGATATGAATCGGCTCATACTCGATTACGTGCTTATAGTCCGGCTTATACGGACGTAATACAGATACGTGAAACACGTTATGTATTCTTTCTAGGTCTGGAGGTAATGCTATCTTATAAGCTACCTCTCCCACCCGGTTTAATATTTCAAAAGGTCCTATAAACCTTGGACTTAACTTTCCTTTCTTTCCAAAGCGTATCTTTCCTTTCCAGGGAGATACCTTCAGAAACACATACGAACCTACTTCTAACTCTCGATTAAATCGATGTGAGTCCGCATACTTCTTTTGTCTGTCTTGAGCCGTGACGAGACACACCCGAATTAACCTTACTATATCCGCTGTTTGCTGCACCAATTCTGATCCTAGCATCCGGCGTTCTCCCACCTCATCCCAACACAATGGTGTTCTGCATCTTCTTCCATACAGAGCTTCATAAGGCGGCATACCTATGCTTACATGATAACTGTTGTTATAAGCAAATTCTACCAGTGGTAAGTGATCATCCCAACTACCCCCTTGAAATCCATGACGCAAGACCTCAGCATGTCTTCTAACGTCTGAATTGTTCTCTCGCTCTGCCCATCAGTTTGTGGATGATAAGCCGTGCTTAACTTTAACTGTGTTCCCAGCTGTTCTTGCAAACTTCTCCAGAAGTTCGATGTGAATCGTGGATCATGATCTGACACAATCGATATCGGTACTCCATGTCTGGAAATAACTTCCTTGACATAAAGTTTAGCTAACTGGTCTAAGTTATACTTGACCCTAATTGGTAAGAAGTATCTGCCCCGATTCACTCGGCATCTTCACTTCTATTTCCATCCTAGCCATCTCTGTTATTAACTCATTTTGAGCCGTTAACATAGACAACTTTTCCCGACCCTTCCTACTTAAGGCGTCGGCAACTACATTGGCTTTCCCAGGGTGATACAGGATTTCACAGTCGTAATCCTTTATCAACTCCAGCCATCTCCTCTGTCTCATATTCAACTCCTTCTGAGTGAAGATATACTTTAGACTCCTATGGTCTGTATATATCTCACATTTCTCCCCATAAAGATAATGCCTCCATATCTTTAGGGCAAATACTACCACGGCCAGTTCCAGATCATGAGTAGGGTAAACTTTCTCATAATCCTTCAACTGCCATGATGCATACGAAATGGCTTTGCCATGCTGCATGAGCACGCAACCAAGCCCTCTATGCGAAGCATTACTATATACTACAAAATTTCCTGTGTCATCTGGCAATGACAAAACAGGTGCTTTACATAGTCTTTTCTTCAGTTCATAAAAACTGTCTTCACATTTATCCGTCCATACGTATTTCACCGTCTTCCTCGTTAAATTAGTCAATGGGGTAGCTATCTTCATAAAATCTTGGATAAATCTTCGATAGTAACCCGCTAACCCTAGGAAACTCCGCACCTCAGTCGGCGTTTTCGGTTGTTCCCAGTTCATCACTGCTTCTACCTTTGCTGGATCCACTAAAATCCCTTCCTGATCAATGACATGACCTAAAAACTGAACTTTCTCCAGCCAAAATTCACAGTTAGTGAATTTCACATATAACTTCTCATTTCTTAGTGTTTCCAACACTAATCTTAAGTGTTCAGCATGATCTTCTGGCGTCTTTGAATAGACTAGAATATCATCAATAAATACAACCACAAACTTGTCCAAATATGATTTGAACACTCTGTTCATTATCCATAAATGCAGCAGGTGCATTTGTCAACCCAAATGACATCACCAGAAACTCGTAATGACCATAACGAGTTCTTAATGCCATCTTTGGTATATCCTCTTTCCTCACCTTCAATTGGTGATACCCCGTCCGCAAATCTATTTTAGAAAAATACTTTGCCCCTTTCAACTGATCAAAGAGATCATCAATCCTGGGCAATGGGTATTTATTCTTTATCGTTAATTTTTTCAACTCTCGATAGTCGATACAAAGTCTTAACGATCCATCTTTCTTCTTGACAAACAACACTGGTGCACCCCACGGGGAAACACTTGGTTGAATGTACTTCCTATTCAACAGTTCCTGTAATTGAACCATTAGCTCTTTCATTTCCACCGGCGCCATACGGTACGGTGCCCTTGACACTGGTGCCGCTCCTGGCACAATGTCTATTACAAATCCGATCTCCCTATCTTGTGGTAAACCCGATAACTCACTTGGAAATGCATCCATGAATTCGTTTACTATAAGTATTTGTTCCATGGTTGTTCCCACTCGCTGGGTATCAACAACATGGCACAAGTAACCCACACATCCCTTTCTTAAGAGTTTTCTAGTTTGTGTCATCGTAAGACAACACGATCTCCTTGGTGATTTATTACAGTAGAATACTACAGGAGGTTGCTTCAACGTCCTAATGCTCATATGTTTCTTTTGGCAATCTATAATTGCTCCATGGTTAATCAACCAATCCATTCCGAGAATTACATCAAATTCTCCCAACCTTATCGCTATTAAATCTACCGATAACTTATATCCACGTATATCTACGCAACAACTCCTATGAATACTATCCACAGGAATTATCTCTTCATTTGCTACCTTAATGTTCACAGGTATAGGCAACTTTTTGGGAAATAATTCTAATCGTCTAGCAAAATCACATGCTATAAATGAACAAGTAGCACCCGAATCAAATAGCACATATGCATTAATGTTATTGATTGGGATAATACCTGCAACTACGTCCCCGGATGCCACCGCATCTTGGACTGTCATATTAAAAGTACGGGCCATTGGTCTACCCGGCTGAACTGGACAGCTAATAGCTAACTTTCCACTATTAGTGCCCTTATTTCCTTCCATACCCTTCTTCGGGCAATTCTTTGCTATGTGGTTAGTTGATCCACATACAAAACATCCGTGATTTTTCTTCGGATTTGGACAGTTAGGCGAAATGTGCCCGTCCTGTCCACAATTATAACATACAGCCTTTCCTTTGAGACAGACTCCCAAGTGAGTCTTCCCGCAGGTTTTACAGGCCTCCATCCTCCTTTTTGAATCGCCTTGCTTCACTCCGGTATTCCCAGAGTTAAAACCCTTTATTTTCTGACCGTCGCCACTACCACTGGCTCCTTCGGTCTTAATTCCCCCATCAACTCTTCCTTTATTTTTCTTATCTTTGTGGTACTGGCTTAAAGCCTCATTCCCACCTTCGGCTATTATTGCCTTCTCTAATATGGTTCCAAAGGAAGTACTTTGGAACACAGAGATTCGGCTATAGAGTCAGGGTTTTAAGCCCTGCTCGAATCTTCTAGCCTTTCTCACTTTAGTGTCTACTTGATGTGGAGCAAATCGTGCCAGTTCATTAAACTTGGTGGCATACTGGGGAACTGTCATATCCCCTTGTTTCAATTCCAGAAACCTCATTTCCATTCTCCCTTGCATACTCGTGGGAAAATAATTCTCGAAGAAAATCTCCTTAAACCTCTCCCACGTTAGGTTTCCTATATCGGCCCTAGCCTGGTTTGCCTCCCACCAGAAGTTGGCCTCTCCTTTCATCAAATAGGTTGCAAAGGCAACCTTTTGACCCTCCTCCACATTTGTAATTACAAATGCTTTCTCAATTTCTTTCACCCAAGTTTGGGCTTCTATAGGGTCCGTAGTTCCCTTGAACTCCGGCGGACCTACACTTTTAAAGTCCTTAAAAGTAATAGCTCGTACTACTCCATGAATTATGGGTACATTAGCCCCCGTTCTATTAAATGTAGCCGTTAAAAGATTAATGAACTCTTGCATTGGAATTACCGGACCACCTTCCGGTTGGTTAACATTAGTTTCTTGATTTCATTGTCCCCTTCTTGGCGGCATTTCGCTGTTAAGAAAACAACACATCACTATTACTTTCTCCTTGTGAGTTAGTTATTATTTGTGATAAAACAATAACTCATACTCATTACTCAATATGTTCCATAAAAGAGGCTTATATTGATTAATAACTTGTAGTATAACACTATATTGTTTACATCATTCAGCCTTAGCTGATTACATTACTCAGTCTTAGCTGATTACATTACCATCCCGCAATTACTTTCCAAAAATTGGGATTTACAAAAGACTACCATTGTTTATACAAAAGAGGGTTTTACGTCACTACTAGATACATAATATTTACATATCTACGCTACTCTAGCTATTTCTAGATTACATCTGCCGTAAGGCATTCTCAAAATCTTTACTGGCCAGACCGGCAATAACATCCCGACTGATGGTATGTCGTGTCTGTCCCGCCTCTACCGGATACCCAGCCACTTGCTGCTGGAAATCCACATGAGAACTCCTATGTATATAGGACATCCTCTCCAATCTCCCCTGTTTAGTCTTTAGCTCATGCTTGAGCTCAAAGACTTCACATTTCAGCTCTCGGACCTTGTCCTTAGCTAAAACACGATCATCGTGTTCCTCCTCCCACATTCCCTCCATGCTAAGCTTGTCATCACGGACAGCTTGGAGTTCCGCTTTCAACTCCTTTACCTCCTGGCAATAATGGACATTCCTATCCAATACCGCCATAAACAATGCTTTCATCGAATCCCCCATAGACATCTCCTCTACGGGTGGAACTTGGTCAAAGGACATTACGTCCACCTCCTCCTCTAGCATGCCATCGAAAATAGACATATAGTCTAAATTGTCCGAGTCTCCAGACTCTATTACTACCACTTCTGACTCTATCGCTACGGGATTTGGTAGTATCTCTACCCGATTAACCGAATCCTCGCTTACTACATGTATATTTCTATACATATCATTTTCTCCTGACATCTACAATAAAACAATACAGTTTGATTAGTACACGTCAGTAACATAAATAAAAACACATAACATACTATAATGCATTTTTATAAGGTTATCTTTCTTCTTTTACTTCTTTATTAAGGTTATGACTTAAGGTTCTAATTCCCTTTAAGTTTTATAACCTAGGCTTTGATACCAACTTGTAGCGCCCCCAAATCCGGGTATCTTACAACCCGACAGATGGTGCTATACTGTACAAACATTCATACATTCATTCAATTGAAAGTCTCAAAGAATGAACATAACTTATATATATTTAATTCAATATTTACATTTCCCAAGTTCTAAACCCATTACAAAGGTTCTCTTGTCATAATATTCATTAAATTACAACAATAGACCTATACTATTACATAACAGCTTAATAATCTGCCTTAGCTTTTCCTTATCCTTATTTGATCATTCAGGACGTTCAGTCTTAGCTGCATTCATATGGTTCAAGCAAGAGTGAGCATGACTAGCTCGGCAAGTATAACAATTTCAATAACAACATGCTTGATACATATGAATCATATATCTTCGATAACTGAACAATAGCTATGAAGTACTATTGATGATTAAAAATAGCAATTCATCTTTCTTTTCAAAATGTTTCACAATGAATAAATTCAGTAAAACATTCACTCCCGTCAAAGACCTTGAGTATTTATTCTTTCTTTGAAAAGGACAACCCGGACCTAAGTCCGTAAGCCCGATATTACTTACGAGCACTTCTAGGTGATCAGCCTATTGTACTCTCTGTTGATCAACACTACATCCATTAAACGTATGTACGTTTAATCATTTGGCAACCTCGCATGCCTGTCATTTTACCGACAAAACGTTTGTTTAACAATTCAGTCTTCTTTTGAAAACTATCAGCAGTTGACAAAAGATACTTGCATTTGATAACAGATGAACAGATTATCAATAATCCACTCAATATGTTAATTCTAGCCAAAGAAACTGGCTTTAACTTCATTATACTTCAATTCATGCGAAAGGATACATGAACATCATAAACTTGTTCAGATTGAACTGAAACAAGAGTTAGAATACTTGCCTTTAGCGTCTGCTACTGTGTATTTTACTTTACGTTCAAGTCTTTCAAGTCTCTACAATACATGATCACATAATGCCTTACATTAGGTCACATATAATCAAGTATGTATCTGAATATATCTTACCCTTCATTTCAATCTAATTATAGATTAGATTTCATTCTTATGCGTTTCGACTTATCGTTCGCTTTACATTTATTTGACTTGGTTATATTAACCATTCTTCATTACTTTTAAGTCTTAACAATGTCCCAACAATGTTACTTTAAGTTGTTTAAGGTAGGTTTAGTTCAATCTCCTACCATCCCCTTCCTTTCCCTTCATTTTTATTCTTTACTGTCCAAGTTCTGTGCCTGGCGCTGTGGCGCAGGCATTACTCTTGCAACTCATTCTGCGGCGCGAGTTAGCAGTAGCCGAGTCCCAGACGTCGCGCTGCGGCGTGACCAAAAAGCTTAGGGTTGGCGCCGCGGCGCCAACTCTGTGCACCAGAAAAGTTTTCTAACTTTTAATTTTTGTGAACTTCCCGGAAACATAACTTCTTCGTTTTAAGTCCGAATTGGCTCGTTCAAAAGCCTACGGTTCACAAATTACATAATCTACGCGTTCATGAAAGAATTTTATCTATTTGACTTCATTGCTAAAAATTCACCTATTGGTTCATTTTTAACGAAAACGATAAACGTTCGTGAACGTTAAACGCTCGTTTCTTCGTTCTAAGTCGGAATTCATCCATTTTCGAGTCCGCAACTCTTAAATGACAAACATGACTTGTCTCCATTGGAAAATAACATTTCCGAACTCAAACTCAAAATTTGACTTCCATTCCGGGAAATTTACGAATTCGACGATTATCGTCTAATCGTGCGATTTCCAGCAATTCTTCGTTCTTAGAACTTGTTCAACACTACCAATGAATTACATTCATAATGTGAACATCTTAACATCCTTATTCCAAATATTTATACTCATGGTTGGATTTTAACTTATCTCATTGTAAGCTTATACTTGATAACTTTCAAACTACTTATGAACTTATCATTCATAACTTATGACAATTAAAGTTCTTAATCATCATCCATACATGATTTCATCATATAACTTTACTTATGTATTCTTGATACATATGTTCTTACAAGTTGATGTATATACATATACTTTCATTAATAAACCTATCACAAATTCATCATGCATTCCCATAAGTTTACAACTTATGCTATCTTAAATGACTTATTACCAACTTATGTGGCTTAAGTTCATTACTTATACATACTTCTTTCTTTTTTCATCATTCATGTTCCTTAATCCAAGTTTTTCTTATCAACCTATCATGTTAGAGATAGAAGATAATTGGAGAAGGAGTCTTACATTTGAAGTCTTTAGTAAGTAGCTTCTTCTTCTTCTTGACTTATGAAATAACTTACTTGCAACTTAATTCTCCTAACACTTAAGCACTTTGAGAGAGAGTGATTGGATTAATTTGAATAACTAGCAAATGACTTTCCATGCTTCTCTATTTATAGAACTTGCAAGGCTTGGGGTAGATTAGTCTTTACACAATCCACCTCCTTACTATTCATTAATTGACCAACACCACTCATATCCTTTGTTTGGTCCCTACTTTATTTACTTGGTTACCACTTAACTTGGTCACCACTTTTAATACTTGGTAACCACACATTTACCACATTAATATGGTTTACCCCATGGGTTTGCCAACTCATGGATTCTAGCTTGGGCTTGGATTACATAAATCCTTGGGCTTTGCTTAACAAACCTTCATATGTTTATTAATTCATAAGTTGGGCCTTAACCCTTAATTCACTTGGTCTTGTACAAAATCCTAACCAATTTTTACAAGTCCATTAATATTACATAATACATATACATATAGTTTATATATTATTCTCGTATTCTAATTCATATAGAATTTATATACGATAATGCATTCTTCTTACAAACTCATATAATACTTTGTATTATACTCGTTTCCATTCCTTGAACAATACTCACGTATCATACCATCATTCCTTAACGCAATAGTTCTTCATTTTCCTTACGTTCTCGATTTAAGTCCGCAAGCGAAATATTACGTTTTCCATAACTAGATTATTATTACATAATTCGTCTTACTTTAATATTCTACCATTACGTATTTCTCAGAAATTCAAAAATAAATCCCGAGCAAATACCGATGAATAGTGATTTTCGGAAAATTTCTAGGAAAACTTTTATTTTCGTCTTGGAAATTCAAACACCTTAAATCCTTCACATAGCTCAAATACTACGATATTCCAATATCAATAGGTTACAAAACGACAACCATCTTGATATCCCACATAATATGATTTTATTATTATTTAATCTAATAAAATCATCTTATATTAAAATCCGAATTTCTCGGTCGTTACACTCCATCCATCAGAAATAATATAACTTTTGGTAGGTTCCTATTTGTAATAGCCATTGTATTAAAGTCACCTAGCATGCTTTCTTTAGATAAGAATACATTCAAGAACATCCAACATCTAGGTGTTTTCTCCATTGAGTCTGTGAATAGATTATGGCATTGAGGCTTGTCAGACACAACAATCTCTTCTTTTATCTTCTCCTACTCATCATACCATGGCTTCGAAGTTGTACTCTCTTTTACATCACAAGGAGTATTGCGGACGACATGACTACCAATCGGACAAGGTTTTGCAAATCTAACTGAATTCTTGAACTGTGGAGGAGAAGGCATTTGAGGCATTGATAACATCAGCTCATCTTCATTAGTACTCATAGTTAGCTCTTCACCGACCTTGTTGTCATTATCCCCATTTGTCTCCTCTTTTTCAACATCTCGAGGCTCATTCAGTTGTAGATTTGGTTCGGGTTATCCGTCAATTTTGTCATCCATGTCATAAAGCTAAGTGTTTGGAGGAATGTTTCTTACGGCTTTGGTCATTTGATCTATCTTATTATGTAGATTTTGAATTGATATCTCTTGATTCTGAGTTGACCGCTTTAGATTCTTCATTCTCTCCTTAGTTGATGCTACGAACTTGGAAAATAATTCTTCCAACCTTGAATCTTCTGTTTCAGTCTTGGAAGCCATGTACCGATGACCATTGGTTGAGGTTGTGACACGTTGTTCCATCCAATTATTAAAATTTGCGTTGATAACTCTTGGCTAATACTCATCTCCTCTATGTTTGCTATGGACTTCAACATTACATCCCGCAGATTTGGCTTTTCTTCTTATAGCAATGGAGGTTTACATGAAAATTTTGGTATATATTGGATTTGGAGCGTAGTATTGGTCTTCATAATTGTAGCTCCATGACAAATCCGGGTGATACCCCCAAACATGATGGTAATTATTATATGCATACTGATTGAGGTAGTTACCACCATACTTTACCGGCCCAAGATTGATGGTGCATTGATTACTCGGGTGATTGCCAGCACAATAGTCACACATAATTGCCATCCTTCGACTCTGTTGGGCTGCGATAACGTCCAACCTCCTCAAAAGTTCTTCAATCTGTGCTGACATTGCGGAAAGTGTCGCGAGTTTGTCAATATCCGTTCTCCTTGGCTGAGTCATGTTCGTGTATGGCCATTGATATGCAAAGTCATCCATGGTACCTGAAAAGAGAGAAATATAGGAAGAGAATTAAAAATTAAAATAAAAATGTTTAAATTAAGACTAATTTGATTGAAATTAATATTGGCAAAGAGATATTAAACTAATTCCCTAGCAACGGCGCCAAAAACTTGTTGGGTAAAATCTAATTACGCACAACACGCAAGTATACATGGTCAACAAGTAATAAAGTGATAAGTTAAGTATCGTTCCCACAGAAAATTATTTAATAAAAATCACCAAGTACTAACTCGTAACAAACTCAATCTTATTTAAACGAATGAATTTCAAATTATATAAATTAAACTACTATTAAATTCCACTAGTTAAATTAAGATAACAGAGATTTAAGATCATAACTTCACTTATTTCTTCATTTTAAGTTAACACATTTCTCATAAATTGTTAATCAAGAACACTAAAGTAGTATTAACCACCTCTCGATGCACTAATACCGTATTAACATCAATCCACAATTAAGATAGAAATTCGTTAAACACCTTAATCAACTAACCCACTATATCTCTATGAGAATTACAATTGAAGAAGGTTTAAGAATAAGTTCTCTATCCGATTACATACGATGTCAAACATATCTCTACCTTAACACTCATCAAGTTTAAGCTACTAACAAAATCCTGAACACATGTTATCATGATCAGATCTAAATAAATACTTCATCTCTCAAGTTCATATAGATTATCACAGTAATTGATGGCCAGTCAATTAAACAATTAAGTCCAAATCACAATACACAATCCTCACAATAGAATATAATAATTGATAATGAAGCATATTAAAATGAAATACACAATAAGATCTATTGTAATCTCAAACAAAGAATTAGTTCATGATTATTGAATTAAAACTAAGAATCCACAATTGAATACACATTCAAAGACAAAGATAGAAGAAAGAAGATAGAATCTATTGTTTGTAGATTTGACGCTCCCTCCTTGCTCCTACTTTGAATCTTCAATGGTCTCCAAGTTGCTTCAATCTCCTAAACTCATAATAACTAGGGGTTTTCCCAATATACTCTAATATAATATAATAGAATTGTTCCTCTAATCCTCCTATAATCCTTACAAATCTCCTCCTTTTATATGTCTCTTTATATGTATTTAAGTCCTCTTGGAAGTCCTTGAATCAAACAACTCGAAACAATCCTTTTCGGACTCAAATTTGAACAAAAACTACTCATTCTGCGCATAGGCAAGCCCCGACTTGCTATTTGCCTTGTAAATAGCAAGCCCTTGCTTGCTAGTGACCTGCTATTCCACCCAGATCGCAGGCCCTGGCTGGATCTGAGACACCACCAAATCCGGGTTACCTGACCCCCGAGTTTGGTGTTCACGATCCACAATATAAATAACATTTAACTACCCATAATATATATAGATAGTAATTTTCATAAGTTTTTATCAGAGTTTAATAATAATACAACACCCAGGTTTTCTAATCTTAACTTTACAAACATACCCTCTAGTTATACAAAAAGGGTTTACAATACAACATAATAAATATGTTCAACATAACTAATTTATAACTACGCCTTTTCCCTTGTCCTTTGCAGCACCTCCTGCAACTTCGTCCCTAGCTGAAAAATTTTATTTAGCAAGGGTGAGCAACTAATTTACCACGCAAGTTAATACATACAATAAATGTATAAGAATTCAAAACAACAGACTATCTATTTTGATAGAATGAAATCAAAGTTCGGGGAACTTTGAAATAGCTGAACAAATCGTTATTCAATAACAAGTTTTCTCGTATTCTATACCACAATAATTCAATGATGAAAGAGTTCAACGCTTTCAATGTTTCTACGATATTCTAATGAATAATCACGAATCAATTCTACGAAATATCAAAGTGGAATGTTTTCCAGATTTAATACTGAGCGATCACACAAGATCTTGAACTTATTTTCTCGGGTAGATATCAATGATTTACTTTGATAAATACTCAGGTGTATCAGATAACCATAAAGATTAAATCATACCCCTCTGCAAGTACAACAAGTGATCAGCTTATTATACCCTATATTATGCATAATACTCAAAACGCGCGCAAAGGTCGAATTCACGACCAACAAAATGTTCCCTTTATATAAAAGGTTGTTCTTCTCAGTCTTAGAATCAAAAGTTTGATTTTACAACGAAATATTGGGATTTCAAATTCTATTAGCTTCTCTTCTCAAACCTAACAAGTTTTTACAAATGTTTGTCTAACCAGAATAATTGGCTAAGACATTTCTCAACATAATTTGACAATCAACAGGAATTATCTGTACTATCAATTCTAACTTCTACAGATATGAATATCCAACAACAGTAATTCTACGAATATATATTTTTTAATTCAATAATTTAATTTCAACAATAAATCCCTGGACGTGGCATAATTAGCAATAATTATCCACCAATAATATTTGAATGAAATAACTCAAGGTTGAGTTATGGAACTTGCCTCTTCCGCTGATTACAGCTACACAAAATACTTATCTTCTTTCGAAACACCTATAACCAATAATATCGGTCTATCAATTAGCACAATAATCCACATAACACACAACACTGTAGTTCTCAGTCAAACTTCTCCTGGACACATTACCACATAGCCACATTAGTGTTTATAACCTATATAAACACTTAACAAGTCAAACTAACTCAGTCTGGTTGGACTTTGGTCCATTCTCGGTGTTCTGGTCACCCTATCAGACAATTAACACAGTTATTGTCAATTAAACTTGGTCTCTAAGCTTCAATATTAATTTAGATAAGTCAATTATCATTAATAATATTTTTCGGAAGCTTTTAATAATTATCAAGTAATTATTATAATTTATAATAATTTTTCAAATATCAGAATCATTTTTAAATGATTTAATTATCAAATAATCTTACCATTATTAATATTTAATAATATCAAAATATTAATAACATTCATTCCAAAATATTAAAGTTATCATCAATAAATTAAAATATTTTTAAATCATCAATATTCTACTTAAATGATTTTTAAAATAATTAAAATCATTTTTAAATCATCACCATTAATATATAAATATTAATGAAATTATTATCCAAATATTAAAAGTCATTAATTATAACTTAAAATATTTTTAAACCATTGTTCTCATTTTTAAATGATTTTTAAATCAATAAAATTATTTTTAATTCATTTATTTAATATAATAATTAAATAAATTAAACATCATTAATATTAATTTATTAATGAAAATTCTCCAAAAATATTGAAAATTATATTTTATAATTTAAAATATTTTATAACACTTTTATTCTCAATTAAAATGATTTTTAAATCATTAAAATTATTTTTATCTTATTTATTTAATTTAATAATCAAATAAATCTAATATCATTAATATTAAATTATTAATGAAAATTCTCCAAAAATATTAAAAGTTACATTTTATAACTCAAAATATTTTTAAATACATTATTCTTATTTAAAATGATTTTTCATAATATTAAATCATTTTTCTCTAATTTATTTAATACACTAATTAAATAAATTAAATACCTTTAATATTTAAATAATTATAAATATTAAAGAAAAATATTCCTATTGGTCAAAAATTATTTTTCATAATTTTAAATAATTTTTAAAACTATTTTTGGTAATTTTTAGAATTTATTTCTATTTTTAAATAATTTTCGGAATATTCAGAAAATAAAATAAATAAAACCGTCGATATAGGTCTTTAGCGACAGAAAGCGTCGCTGTTGGTGTTCTTGAGCCCAAGAACACTGACAGCTTCGTTATCAACCTGCCTTGTTTGACCGGCCATGATTCTCGGTGTAATATGTTTCTGCGCTAGCTTGAACTGTGATTGTGTAGTGTTTATGTAACACTACAACTATTAATCATTAACAGAGTCATATCATAACAAGCTAGCAAGATTCGACCCTTCCAATCTAGTGTCAGACAGCTCCTGGGTTTTCTGGGTAACCCAGAAACCCAAGAAGCTTCAGGGTACTACTTTGGGTCTCAAATAATACTATGTTCTACGCTTCAAATTACTTATGTTGTGGTCCTAATCGGTAGTACTAGTGTCAAGGTACATTAATATAACAACCAGTTCGTTTAAAAACAACAGATCTTTAAGATACAATCCGGTCAAACTCTGCCAGAAAACATGTTCTTCACTTTTCTGGAAATTCCAGAAATTCCCATCCGTGGCCAAGTGACCTACTCTGACCAATTGATATGTTAAATCCTCGGATGTTTTAGGCGATCTAAATACCCAGATCTGTAGTACACATAACCAGCTACAAGATGTACTAATACAAAACATCAAACACTAAACAGACTGACAGATACGATCATTACAAAAACTTGTCAGACACTGATTTCAACGTTCTGGGCTGCCCAGAAAGTCACTCGATCAATCCCGGTCAACGGGTTTTGACCGTTAATAACTCCCGATCCAGACATCATTTAGCAGTAATACCAACTACATATTAAAGACATCCTACCAGGTTACCAATCCAAAACATAAAACAAGAAAAATCAAAAACAGACACGGATCTATGGTACCTGGCATTAGCTTGTCAGACCACAAATAGTGTTCTTGACAGTTTTTGAAAACACCATTTTAAAGCCATTTGATGTTATGGATCTGTGTTATATCAACATAGATCAACTAAAAACATCTTCTAGCAATATCTTAAACACATAAAAACAAAAATAGGGTTATACCTTCTCTTGAATAATTTTCGATCTTGGCTCTCCAATCTGTTTATGATTGATATTGAGGCTATTTCTAGGACTGATCTACTACAGATTTTCGTGGGTTTAGTGGAGAGAGAGAGTTGGTAAGAGCTTGGTTAACAATATGGCAAATTCTTTGCATTTTCTCTCTCTCGATTCTTTATATAATGCTTGATGTTACTTGATCTAATGTTGCTGGACGATTTTTGCTGGATTTTTAAGTCCTTAAGTCAATGTAGTTGGTCAAGAGTTGGTCACCCACTCCAATATTTGATAGATTTGCAAGCTATCAATTAAAAATATACAAAAAGGGTATTTTGGTCATTTGTAAATTAATTTTAATGGCATACTTGTCCAATTCACAAACCCTTAGGGTTTAGGGTTTGGGTTAGGGTTTGAACCCTTAAGGTTTTAAAAATTTTAGTTCCCACAATTTTCAAATTTAGGGTTTAATTAGAAAAATAAATTTTCTAAAATAAAAATTAAGGTTTCTAAAATAGAAATTTAACATACAAAAATATAATTAGAGCTTTCTAATTATATATAAGTTTATCAAACACTTTAGGCATGCATATAAAAATTAGGGTTGCTTAATTAGGGTTTACAATCCCCGATTTTGAAATTAGGGTTTTAAATCCCTTATTAAGGTTTTTTTTAAATACAAACCTTATCCGATCAACCATTGGTCAACATTTCTAAACAGTACAAACACATAATCAACAATACAATTATTTTAATTGTATTTTCTATCAAATCCCTATCCGAAAATTAGGGTTAGGGTTTTCTAAAGTTGTTAAGCACAACTCTACTCTAAATTTATTAGTCAATACACACATTGACTTTCTCGAGACTCGTATCACAGATACTTGTCATAAAATTGATAATTAATATTAATATTAATTAAAAAAAAATTTATTCACAAATTTTGGATTATTCGAAATCTTGGGTTATCACATTCACCCCTCCTTAAAAGGATTCCGTCCTCGGAATCACCGCTATCTTATTCTCTACAATCTTTTAAAGTTTTATTATCAATTTATTTGATCAACACAATATTACTTTGTGTTTCAAGTTCTAACCTGTGACTTAAATCTATAAAAGAAAACAGTTCACAGAATTATCTAAATCATAATAGTCGCGTAATTAAATTTCTGAACGACATCATTACCTGCTACTACCTCCTGAGTAGCCACTGCATCTAGCGCCGTCATGTTGAATGTACGGGCTGTTGGTATTCCTGGCTATGCAGGTCCTCGAATCGCCAAGGTTCCACCACCAGGTCCCTTGTTGGCACTTTCTTTTTCTGCATTATTCTTCGGACAATTCCGAACCAGATGATCAGTCGATCCACACGCATAGCAACTTTGAATCTTTTTCGGGCTGGGACAATTTGGCGACATATGCCCCTCTTGTCCGCATTGTAACAAACCCCCTTCTTCTTCACACAAACACTTGCATGATTCTTCCCACAATTTGCACAAGGCCCTCCTCCTCTCTTATTCCCTTCAGCTTTACTAACCGATTGAGTATTTTCGCTCCACTTCCTCTTGTTTGGGTTACTACCACCGCTGCTTCCACCCTCATTGGTCTTCTTCTTCTCCTGATGAAAACGAGATGCAGCCTCGCTTCCTCCTTCAGAAATTAATGCTTTCTCTAATAGAGCCGCAAACATGTTGATCTGCAGCACAGCTACTTTGTTGTAAATCCCCGACTTCAATCCGTTCTCAAATCTTCTTGCTTTTCTTGCTTCTGTGTCCACCTGATGAGGTGCAAATCGCGTCAATTCGTTGAATTTAGCAGCATACTCCGAAACAGACAAATTCTCTTGCTTAAGTTCCAAGAACTTAACTTCCATTCGAGATTGCATACTCGGCGAGAAGTAGTTCTCAAAGAACAACTCCTTAAATCTGGTCCACGTCACCACCGTTGTACCAGCTCTTGCTTGATTGGTTTCCCACCAATAATTGGCTTCTCCCTTCATTAGATATGTTACAAAAGCCGTCTTTTGCTCTTCCGCCACATGCGCAATCACGAACGCTTTCTCCATCTCCTTCACCCAAGTTTAGGCTTCAATTGGATCTGTAGTCCCCTTGAATTCAGGCGGTCCTACCACTTTAAAATCCTTAAAATTAGCCAATCTGTTGGCTGGCTGATTCCTTGGTCTTCCCCTGGCTGGAACCCTATTTTCCATAGCTCGGGCCAGCATATCCACAAAATTATGCATCGAGTCCACTTGACCTCCTTCGTTATTCACTGATTGTTCTTCTCTTTGGTTTTGATTCTGTCGTCTAGGCGGCATGATCTGATTTAAATGAAAATCTTATATTAATACTCTTATTTTACACAAATTCTTAACACAATAAGAATTCAACACATAATTCTCAAGTAATCGCATATTTATTCAAATAGCACATAGTACCTATAGTACTTAACACATATAACTATCCCTTTAAAATAATACTAGGGTTAACACACACAACTTTACAAAAGTTGTAATTCCCCAACTTTACAAAAAAAGTTGACATTCTCCAATTACACATTACTATTACCAATTCATCAAACTTACCACACTTAGGAGTTCAGTAACTTGCCACAATCATATGAATGTATGAACTTATCCTAGTCAGACCTTTGGCGTCCATTCGCTGAGGGGTTCAGGACATTTCATATAATTATGAGTCATGAACATACCATAAGTATGAGTTTTAAGAACACACAATTTCATTTTAATCTTATATTCATATAGAAAATAAAGATTCCATTCATACAAACATATATTTACATATGTTCAAACATCGTTCTTGATATTACATATCTTAATATCAGAAACTTCTACCAAAAGATACTATTACATATATCTAAGTTGTCTACCGACCACTTCCTTCACCAATCTTCTTCTTGTTGGGACACTTGTTGAACCCGTGCCCCGTTTGCCCACAGGAAAAACACTTCCTCATATTCGGTTTAGGACAATGCAAAGAGATATGTCCTTCCTGCTTACAGTTGAAGCACACGTTTTTCCACATCATGCATTCCCCTGCGTGAGTTTTTCCACACTTACTGCAAGCTTTCTTTTTCTTCGAATTCGAATTTCCAGAGTTGTCGCTGTCTTTGTTCCTCTTTCTTTTCTTCTTGTCCTTTTTGCTGGTTCCTTCAGACGATCCACCACCTTCAGCCTTCATTCGTTCCACCTGCGATTTCAGCTCGTTCCATTCTTCAGTCATTTCATGTAACGCCCCCTCCGTCTTCCACAACTCCTCTAAAAGAAATACTTTGCTCCAGAGTTCCTGGACTTCCACAGATAACTGATCTTGCTCACCAACCTTGATCTTATTCTTTAGTTCCACCCTAGCTTCTTCAGACTCCGCCTCCTCATCACAACTTAGATACATCTCAGGATAATCATCATGATCACTCCCAAGATTGATCATTGGTTCATCTTTCCCCACTTCTTCAACCGATTCGTTTTGTGCTGACACCTCGGCTACTAGCATTGGTGCGACAGCCGCTGGCTTTTCCGTACTCATTTCATCTTCTCCCGACATCCTACAATCAGTTTTAAACAACTTGATTAGTACTTCACCAGTACAAATTTCTCTCACTACGAATTTACTTATCTCACTATCGATACACTTCAACGATCCCTCACTTAGTACTCTAAATGAGTATTCTCTATCTCGCTATGGTCATAATCCTAGGGTTTTCCCCCACCCCACTTAAGGTTTATAACCTACAGCTCCACTACCAGCTGGTGACACCTTGGTCACTACAGCTCTGATACTAACCTGTGACACCCCCAAATCCGGGTTACCTGACCCCCGAGTTTGGTGTTCACGATCCACAATATAAATAACATTTAACTACCCATAATATATATAGATAGTAATTTTCATAAGTTTTTATCAGAGTTTAATAATAATACAACACCCAGGTTTTCTAACCTTAACTTTACAAACATAACCTCTAGTTATACAAAAAGGGTTTATAATACAACATAATAAATATGTTCAACATAACTAATTTATAACTACGCCTTTTCCCTTGTCCTTTGCAGCACCTCCTGCAACTTCGTCTCTAGCTGAAAAATTTTGTTTAGCAAGGGTGAGCAACTAATTTACCCCGCAAGTTAATACATACAATAAATGTATAAGAATTCAAAACAACAGACTATCTATTTTGATAGAATGAAATCAAAGTTCGGGGAACTTTGAAATAGCTGAACAAATCGTTATTCAATAACAAGTTTTCTCGTATTCTATACCACAATAATTCAATAATGAAAGAGTTCAACGCTTTCAAAGTTTCTACGATATTCTAATGAATAATCACGAATCAATTCTACGAAATATCAAAGTGGAATGTTTTCCAGATTTAATACTGAGCGATCACACAAGATCTTGAACTTATTTTCTCGGGTAGATATCAAAGATTTACTTTGATAAATACTCAGGTGTATCAAATAACCATAAAGATTAAATCATACCCCTCTGCAAGTATAACAAGTGATCAGCTTATTATACCATATATTATGCATAATACTCAAAATGCGCGCAAAGGTCGAATTCACGACCAACAAAATGTTCCCTTTATATAAAAGGCTGTTCTTCTCAGTCTTAGAATCAAAAGTTTGATTTTACAACGAAATACTGGGATTTCAAATTCTATTAGCTTCTCTTCTCAAACCTAACAAGTTTTTACAAATGTTTGTCTAACCAGAATAATTGGCTAAGATATTTCTCAACATAATTTGACAATCAACAGGAATTATCTGTACTGTCAATTCTAACTTCTACAGATATGAATATCCAACAACAGTAATTCTACGAATATATATTTTCTAATTCAATAATTTAATTTCAACAATAAATCCCTAGACGTGGCATAATTAGCAATAATTATCCACCAATAATATTTGAATGAAATAACTCAAGGTTGAGTTAGGGAACTTGCCTCTTCCGCTGATTACAGCTACACAAAATACTTATCTGCTTTCGAAACACATATAACCAATAATATCGGTCTAACAATTAACACAATAATCCACATAACACACAACACTGTAGTTCACAGTCAAACTTCTCCTAGACACATTACCACATAGCCACATTAGTGTTTATAACCTATATAAACACTTAACAAGTCAAACTAACTCAGTCTGGTTGGAATTTGGTCCATTCTCGGTGTTCTGGTCACCCTATCCGACAATTAACACAGTTATTGTCAATTAAACTTGGTCTCTAAGCTTCAATATTAATTTAAATAAGTCAATTATCATTAATAATTTTTTTCGGAAGCTTTTAATAATTATCAAGCAATTATTATAATTTATAATAATTTTTTAAATATCAGAATCATTTTTAAATGATTTAATTATCAAATATTCTTACCATTATTAATATTTAATAATATCAAAATATTAATAACATTCATTCCAAAATATTAAAGTTATCATCAATAACTTCAAATATTTTTAAATCATCAATATTCTACTTAAATGATTTTTAAAATAATTAAAATCATTTTTAAATCATCACCATTAATATATAAATATTAATGAAATTATTATCCAAATATTAAAAGCCATTAATTATAACTTCAAATATTTTTAAACCATTTTTCTCATCTTTAAATAATTTTTAAATCAATAAAATTATTTTTAATTCATTTAATTAATATAATAAGTAAATAAATTAAACATCATTAATATTAATTTATTTATGAAAATTCTCCAAAAATATTGAAAATTATATTTTATAATTTAAAATATTTTATAACACTTTTATTCTCAATTAAAATGATTTTTAAATCATTAAAATTATTTTTATCTTATTTATTTAATTTAATAATCAAATAAATCGAATATCATTAATATTAAATTATTAATGAAAATTCTCCAAAAATATTAAAAGTTACATTTTATAACTCAAAATATTTTTAAATACATTATTCTTATTTAAAATGATTTTTCATAATATTAAATCATTTTTCTCTAATTTATTTAATACACTAATTAAATAAATTAAATACCTTTAATAATTAAATAATTATAAATATTAAAGAAAAATATTCCAATTGGTCAAAAATTATTTTTCATAATTTAAAATAATTTTTAAAACCATTTTTGGTAATTTTTAGAATTTATTTCTATTTTTAAATAATTTTCAGAATATTCAGAAAATAAAATAAATAAAACCGTCGCTATAGGTCTTTAGCGACAGAAAGCGTCGTTGTTGGTGTTCTTGAGCCCAAGAACACTGACAGCTTCGTTATCAACCTGCCTTGTTTGACCGGCCATGATTCTCGGTGTAATATGTTTCTGCGCTAGCTTGATCTGTGATTGTGTAGTGTTTATGTAACACTACAACTATTAATCATTAACAGAGTCATATCATAACAAGCTAGCAAGATCCGACCCTTCCAATCTACTGTCAGACAGCTCCTGGGTTTTTTGGGTAACCCAGAAACCCAGGCAGCTTCAGGGTACTACTTTGGGTCTCAAATAATTCTATGTTCTACGATTCAAATTACTTATGTTGTGTTCCTAATCGGTAGTACTAGTGTCAAGGTACATTAATATAACAACCAGTTCGTTTAAAAACAACAGATCTTTAAGATACAATCCGGTCAAACTCTGCCAGAAAACATGTTCTTCACTTTTCTGGAAATTCCAGAAATTCCCATCCGTGGCCAAGTGACCTACTTTGACCAATTGATATGTTAAATTCTCAGATGTTTTAGGCGATCTAAATACCCAGATCTGTAGTACACATAACCAGCTATAAGATGTACTAATACAAAACATCAAACACTAAACAGACTGACAGATACGATCATTACAAAAACTTGTCAGACACTGATTTAAACGTTCTGGGCTGCCCAGAAAGACACTCGATCAATCCCAGTCAACGGGTTTTGACCGTTAATAACTCCCGATCCAGACATCATTTAGCAGTAATACCAACTACATATTAAAGACATCCTACCAGGCTACCAATCCAAAACATAAAACAAGAAAAATCAAAAACAGACACGGATCAAAAATAAAAATAGGATTATACCTTCTCTTAAATATATTTCGATCTTGGCTCTCCAATCTGTTTATGATTGATATTGAGGCTATTTCTAGAACTGATCTACTACAGATTCTCGTGGGTTTAGTGGAGAGAGAGAGTTGATAAGAGCTTGGTTAGCAATATGGCAAATTCTTTGCAGTTTCTCTCTCTTGATTCTTTATATAATGCTTGATGTTACTTGATCTGATGTTGCTGGACGATTTTTGCTGGATTTTTAAGTCCTTAAGTCAATGTAGTTGGTCAAGAGTTGGTCACCCACTCCAATATTTGATAGATTTGCAAGCTATCAATTAAAAATATACAAAAAGGTATTTTGGTCATTTGTAAATTAATTTTAATGGTATACTTGTCCAATTCACAAACCCTTAGGGTTTAGGGTTTGGGTTAGGGTTTGAACCCTTAAGGTTTTAAAAATTCTAGTTTCCACAATTTTCAAATTTAGGGTTTAATTAGAAAAATAAATTTTCTAAAATAAAAATTAGGGTTTCTAAAATAGAAATTTAACATACAAAAATATAATTAGAGCTTTCTAATTATATATAAGTTTATCAAACACTTTAGGCATGCTAATAAAAATTAGGGTTGCCTAATTAGGGTTTACAATTCCCGGTTTTGAAATTAGGGTTTTAAATCCCTTATTAAGGTTTATTAAATACAAACCTTATCCGATCAACCATTGGTCAACATTTCTAAACAGTACAAACACATAATCAACAATACAATTATTTTAATTGTATTTTCTATCAAATCCCTATCCGAAAATTAGGGTTAGGGTTTTCTATAGTTGTTAAGCACAACTCTACTCTAAATTTATTAATCAATACACAAATTGACTTTCTCGAGACTCGTATCACAGATACTTGTCACAAAATTGATGATTAATATTAATATTAATTAAAAAAAAATTTATTCGTAAATTTTGGATTATTCGAAATCCTGGGTTATCACAGGATCCTAAGGCACAAAAGAGCAAGCCCCGGCTTGCCCCCAATCTGCCAATTATTTTTCTGCCGGAACCTCCTCTGCTAAAACTACCTTAACTTTTCATCCGAGAGGAGTTACTGGGCCTACCACCTATCGAATAGAAGTTTTAGACGAGATCTACAACTTTTATTCTTTGAGGTTTGAGAAATAACGAACAGATGAAGGTAGAAATTGGACTGGAAGTGACTGCTATGCAAATGGCCACCCAAAACAATGAAGTTCAACGTCCGTTGGTATAAATGTCATAACTCTTTCATACGAACTCCAAATAGAATGATTCAAGATGTTCCGGAAAGCTAAGAAGAAGATCTACAATATAGTCTATGTTCTAAGACAAGAACATGAAAGCCCAAATGATGTCAGGATTGTTTTTCTTTGTATTTTCCGTGCTTTTCCTTACCCATAGTCGCTCACACTGCTTCCAAAGGTATAACCTACAAAATGAAAACAAAATGCATGAAAAGTAACTAAGACACATGAATATTACCAAGTAATTCAAGTAAAATATACCGGATAAGTAGGTATAAAACCTACTTATCACATGTAATCATAAGATGCATTTTGAAAAACTCCAGGTAAGAATTTACCACACCGTTTCTGAGGTGATTTTGAGATTTGTTGTCCAAATATTATGGATCCAGATCCGTAGGACCACTTCTTGTGTACGGAGGATGGCTTCTGAAGTACCTCAACCCCATTCTCTTAGACAGTCTCGTCGTTTAGTGGAGGTGGTGATTTATCCTATCTAGGTTGAAGTGCCGGATGTCGAGGACGAGGAGGAGGATGTACCGGTTGAGGTTCCTACTCCTGTTGCACGTATTCCCCGTTGGGAGTTTCTAGGTATTCAAGTGGTGAACCTAAATCTTCTTGGTGACTTGAGTAGGCATCCTTCAGTATACCTGAATGCAAACGAGGTATTAAGTTAGATCTTAATCTTCCTTATTTCCTATTGATGAGGAGTGAAGGGTTCTGATGTTGATCTTCATTTGATGTAGGTTCCCAACTTTACACAGCTTCGAGGGAACTGGTTCAGCATCCACTCTATGTATAAGGCCCTGCATGATGACTATAGAGAGATTGTCCATAGCTGGGGTTTCGGGACGTTTTTTCCATCCTTCGCCGTCATTGTCCCTTGGGCTACCTCAGGGCATTGTCTGAGAGGTGGTTTCACCAAACATAGTCACTCCATTTTTTGGACTGTGAGGTGATGATGACACCGATGGATTGGCGATTTATCACAGGTATGGATTTTTAAGGGGATCCAGTGCCTTGCACTACGAATATTACCCCTACTGCCGTCAAATCCTTGTTAGGAGTTCCAGCTGAGGTGCTCAAAGGCAGGACTGTACGTACAGGTCATTTGAGCATAGATGCTATGAGCGGGCTGTTGAGTGAGCCTATACCCGATGATGTGAGAGTCAGGGATCACATTCTTGGGTGATTGTTCCTGATAATCATTAGGGACTACTTTATAGCAGATAACTCTTCTATGGTGTCCTTTGCTTTGATCAGCGCCACTCGACATGTGGACCGTATAGGAGACTATGATTGGGGTTCCTACACCTTTGCCTACTTCCTTAGGGGAATGTACATGCGATCGCAGGGTTTGAACGAGGCTTGGTTAGGATTCTAACCATTTCTGCTGGTGAGTATTTCTCTTGTCTTTTCCCATGTACAGGTTAAGATTGTTGACTGACAGGAGATGTTCGCCTTTGTGTTGGAAATTTTGGGCCTATGAGAGGCTTCCATGTTTGCGTCCTGTGAGCGTGTTAGGTTTAGATACCTATCCACTAGGACGAAGATGGCATCATTCCATACTGGCGGAGATTGTAAAATTCCAAATTTTACGAATAAAGATTTAATTTTCTCGAAATATTTTTTAATATTATGGTATGGATTTAAGATAAGTTTATAGTTGTGGGTAGTATTTATAAATTTTGCAAAGTATACAGGTTGTTATATTATATTCGATTGGTCGGGGAATATTCTTTGTGTCAGGGAATATTCGTACGATGGCACAATCATTGGTGGACCCCACAACGGAATTATTGTCGGATTGAGAAAACGACAAAAATATTTTTATGAAAATAACGACGGAAGTTTTACCATTAATACTGTTGAACTACTTGGTAGTAAAAGTACAGTAATACGCGTGGTTGCATAATAGCACACGGTATTGATTATTGATGTTTATGTGAGAAGTCACTCAGTTTTGTTCAATTATTACTACAGTAGTTGCTGCATAGTATCTCACGTTATTTGATTCAATAATTGTTGATTGTTTCATATATATATATATTATAAGTTTTGTTTTATTAGTATTATTAATGTAATAAAACAGAAAAACTTTTTATATAAAATAGAATACTTTTATAAAGTTATTCGTTTTATTAGGCTAATAGTAAAATCTTTTTATATAAAACAAAATACTTTTATAAAGTTATTCGTTTTATTAGACAATAATTAGAATATATTATATTTTATTATGTATAGTATTTGCATAGTGCCTGCATAGTGTTTGTATAGTAAAAATCTTTTTATATAAAACAAAATAATTTTATAAAGTTATTCGCTTTATTAGGCAATAAATTGAATATATCATATTTTATTGTAAACCAATCTGGACCGTCTATTTAAAGTAAATTAATCTGGATTGTTCATGATTTGGTTACTATTCAGTGCATTCTTCTATAAATAGAAGCTCATTCCTTCATTATTTCTTACTAATTCACTGAAACTTTAGAGAGAGAAAACTATAGAAAGAAAGAAGAAAAGTATTGTACTACTTTACTACTTCTATATCCAGTTTCTTCTTTATAATGTAAGAGATATTATTTGTTGTACCGTAAGGAATATTATTTGTTGTACTCATAAGGGATATTTTTTTTCATATTCATGAAGAAAACTTCTGTTATTCCATTCTATATTATTCTATTGGAATAACCTGTTTACGCGGTCTACCCTATACTTGGTGAAATTCTTCTGTTATTCCATTATTTTTTATTATGTTGGAATAACCTATATACGCGGGCTACCCTATACTTGGTGAAATTCTTCTGTTATTTCATTCTTTATTATTCTGCTGGAATATCATGTCTCTGCATTTTACACCGGACTTGGTTCCGTTATTTATTATTCTGTTGGAATAACCTGTCTATGCGAAGTACAGCATGCATGGTGATTTTTGTCGTTATTACATTCTTTATTATTATGTTAAAATATCTTGTCTGTGCGTTTTACGCTGGACCTGGATCCGTTATTTATTATTATGTTGGAATAACCTGTCTATGCGAAGTACCGCATACATGGTGATTTATGTTGTTATTTCATTCTTTATTATTCTGTTGGAACATCTTTTTGGTGCGAATTTTGCCTGACCTGGTTCCGTTATTTATTATTTTGTTGGAATAACCTATCTATGCGAAGTACCGCATGCATGGTGATTTCTTTTGTTATTCCATTCTTTATTATACTCAGTTGGTTAAAGTTTTGACTTCTATACTCCATGAAATTAGTGGAATATCCTTGATATTTGCGCTTCATCCAGTATCTTTTCATTGAAATATTCTTCTGAGCAATCTTGAATTTTACTCTACAAAGAAATATCATGTTGACAATTTGGACGTTATTAGTTCCTGGATAATTTAATTCTTGAATTTGTTTTACTGAATTTTTATATCATTGTCATCATCCTCATGTTTATATTTTGTTGAAAGTCATCTGTGGCCTGTAGTTCATAGATGGAATTGGTATGATTATGACCAGAGATTATTTGGTATAATCATGACCGTAATGTTACAAATGATGCGGAAAAAGTCCTCATTGGACCGTAGTGCATTGATGGACAGTTTTTGGTATGATTATGGCTATAGATTCTCTTCGGCCAAGTGAGCAAAGATGAATTGTTTTATGGCATGATCAAGACTGTTGATGAAAACACAATTATCTTTGGCCCGTAGTGCATGGATAATTCGTGGTCGTGATACTAAATAATATCCTTGGCCTGTAGTGCAGGGATGAATTGATAATGTGGATTATTTTTTAAGCTGAGTCCCAACGATAAAAGTGATGAAAAACTTTTTAAATCATAGAAGATAGTAGATTTTATTCTCTACTTGACTCTTCTAATGGATTAATTATTTCGCATCAGTTAAACTTGATGTTTGTTATATTTTATCAGTTTAATATTGTTAAAGACTAATGATAATTTATTCTACATTATCTTAGTCATAATATTTCTTATTGGGCTAGTTGAGCTCAACCTTTCTTTCACTGTTCTCTTCAGGAAATGAGAATATAGCTCGGATGAGTCGGGGAATGGAGTGACGGTCCAGATGATAGCATTAGTAGTTCTCACTATTCTGTTAAATAGTGTGACAACAAATGTAATGAGGACTCCTTTGAGTGTGGATATTGTCTTGATGACAATATTATTATTAAAACTCTCAGTTTATGTTTTGTCGTATTGTTTACACGACAGCTGTATTATTAAGTTGTATTTGAATTTTGTACCACGTATTTGGCGACTCAAGATGGTGATGTATACCTATTTTGGGGGCGTCACAGAGATCCAGGTCATGCGTAAACGCACAGAAAGGATATTCTGACAGAATAATAAATAATGGAACCAGGTCACGCGTAAACGCACATACAGGATATTCCGACAAAATAATAAATAATTGAACTAGGTCATGCGTAAACGCACATAAATGATATTCCGACAGAATAATAAATAATGGAACCAGGTCATGCGTTAATGCACAGAACGGATATTCTGTCAGAATAATAAATAACTGGACTAGGTCAGGCGAAATTCGCACCGACATGATATTCCAACAGAATAATAAAGAATAGAATAACAACAGAATTTCACCATGAATGCGGACTTCGCATAGACAGGTTATTCCAACAGAATAGTAAGGAATGGAATAACAACAGAATTTGACCATGAATGCGGTACTTCGCATAGACAGGTTATTCTAATAGAATAATAAGGAAGGGAATAACAACAAAATTTCATCATGTATGCGGTACTTCGCATAGACATGTTATTCCAATAGAATAATAAGGAATAGAATAACAATAGCTCTCTTTTTGAATATGAAAGAAATAATACCCCTTACCTTAGAAGAAACTGGATATTGGAAAAGTGAGGTAGCAGAATTCTCTTCTTCTTTCTCTCTCTAGAATTTCAGTGAATTCGTAAGAAATAATGAAGGAATGAGCTTCTATTTATAGAAGAACTGAAAGTGGCTCTTGGTCTTAACAAAAGGTCAAAATGACTCTTGGTAATATTGAAGAGAAAACTACTATTTGCGAAGGGGCAATTAACTCTTGGAACACAGAAGAGACAGGTAACTCTTGAAAAACTGAAGGGACAAATAACTCTTGGAAAACTGAAGGGACAAATAACACTCGGAAAAATTAAAGGATAAGTTACTATTAAAACTTTAAACCAATGATCCATATTGATTTACTATTATAATTTCAACCAACGGTCTGAAAAATTAGCACATCTCCTCATGGAATAATATTGTACCCAAAAATGATTTGGACCGAAAAGAAATATATTTTTCGGGTGAATAGTACCCCGTGAATAATACTTCAGGAATAGTAACCCCGTGAATAGTAATTTGACACGAAAAGTGTACCAAATACCCGAGTGAATAATACTAGAGTGAATAGTAACTCGTGAATAGTATTCCGATACAAAAAGGGCCCTGAATACCCGATTGAACAATATAACCTCCAAACATCAATTATTATCAAAATAAATATCAATTTCCACTAACACAAATAATTTCAACACAATGGAACTATCAAATTCATCTTTAATCAACACGAACTTATTCATCATTAATATTATAACTCACAATATTTAACAACCTGGTCGTTCCCAGGTAAGAGGGGGCTTTCCAATAAGGATTTCTCCCTATTGGCTCGTAATTAGTTAACTAAACCTCTCCTTGACAGAACTTCTAGACATTTTAAATATTATAATTTAATAATATGAACAACTTTGTCGTCTCAATTATTGATTTAATAATATATCATATTATACAGATGACACTGTGGTAATAATTGAATCAATAATATGAGAGATATGATGCAGCAATTACTGTAGCAATAATTGAGTATAAATGAGTGACTTCTTACGTAAGCATCAATAACCAATACCGTGTGCTACTATGCAACCACGCGTATTATTGTACTTTTACTACCGGGTAGTTCAATAGTTTTAATGGTAACACTTCCGCCGTTATTTTTATAAAAAGATAATTCTGTCATTTTCTTACTACAACAATACTTTCGTTGTGGGGTCCACCAATGATTGTACCGTCGTACGAATATTTCCTGTTAAAATGAATATTCCCCGACCAATCGAATATTATATAACCACTTACTTACTTTGCAAATTTTGTAAATATTACCCACAACTATAACATTATATCATATCCACACCATAATATTCAAAAATATATTTCAAGAGAAATTAATCTTTATTCATAAATGTCGGGGTCTTACAACCTCCCCTTCTTATGAAATTTCATCCCTGAAATTAGGGTATGTACCTGGTATAGCGAAGAGGTGAGGATATCTTGACTTCATCTCAGATTCTAACTCCCAGGTCATTTCTTCCACATCGTGGTTTCTCCACAAAACTTTAACTTAAGGTATAACCTTGGAGTGTAGAATATGATCCTTCTTATCCAAGATTTTAACAGGTAACTCTTCATACGTTAAATCTTCCTCTATCTCGTCCGGTTCTAATTCAATAATGTGGTTTAGGTCTTTCATATATTTACGTAACATAGATATGTGGAAAACGTTATGAACACAAAATATACTTGGCGGTAAGGCAAGTCTATAGGCCACAGTTCTTACTCAATCGAGGATTAAAAATGGGCCAATGAATCAAGGATTGATCTTTCCTCTCTTTCCAAATCTTGTAACTCCTTTCCATGGAGCAACACGTAACAACACATGATCTCCAATATCGAATTCCACGTCTTTTAGATGAAGATCAACATAACTCTTTTGTCGATCTTGTGAGGTTTTTATACATTGTCAGATCGTTTGAATCTTTTTCGTAGTCATACGTACCAACTCCGGTCCCAACAACGTTGCTTCACCCACCTCATCCCAGCATATTGGAGAATGACACTTTCTTCCATACAATGCCTCAAATAGAGCCATGCCAATACTTGTTTGATAACTGTTGTTGTAGGAAAACTCCACCATTGGTAAGAACTTGTCCCAACTTCCCTTGAAGTCAAGGACACAAAATCTTAATAAATCTTCAAGAGTTTGAATAGTCCTTTCCGACTGCTCCTCCGTTTGAGGATGATATGCCGAACTAAATCGTAAATTTGTGCCCATAGCTTTTTACAAACTAACCCAAAATCTTGAAGTGAATCTTGTGTCTCAATCAAAAACTATGGATACTTGCATACCATGTAATCTTACAATTTCATTTATGAACATACTTGCAAGATGTTCAAGTGTATAAGTTTCTCTTATTAGTAAGAAATGAGCAGACTTGGTTAATCTATCAACAATGACCCAAATCGCATTTATGCCTTGAGAAACCTTGGGAAGACCAATAACAAAATCCATGGTAATGTGCTCCAACTTCTATTCTAGAATTCCAAGTGGTTGCAATGGACCTTTTGGCACTTGATACTCTGCCTTGACTCGTTGACAAGTTAGTCACCTTGAGATAAACCCCGATATCTCTCTCTTCATATTGCTCCACCAAAATGTATGTCGAAGATCACGATACATTTTGGTACTCCCAGGATGGATTGCAAATGGTGTGTTGTGCGCCTCCATCATGATTTTATACTTCAAGTCAGCAAATGGTGTGTTGTGCACCTCCATCATGATTTTATACTTCAATTCAGAATCATTAGGAACACAATGTCTGTATTTGACTCGATGTATTCCTTCTTCATCGATTCTTGTTTCCAGCATAGCACCTTCTTGCACTTTCTTCCTCATACGCATCATCTCCAGGTCTGTAGCTTGAGTAGCTTTAACTTTATCAATTAAAGTATGTTCTACTCGTATATTCACCATCATTACATGGGTCCTTGGAGTCTTTAACTCTATCTTCATCATGTGTAAGTCATAAAAAATGGGCCTTTGCGTTGACAATATCACACTCGTACCCGCATATGATCTTCTACTCAATGCGTCATCCACTACTTTCTCTTTTCTAGGATGGTATGATCATAATCTTTCAATAACTAAAGCCAGCGTCGTTGCCGCATGTTGAGTTCCTTTTGAGTGGAGAAATATTGGAGGCTTTTATGATCCATATAGATTTCAACCTTCTCACCATACAGGTAATGCCTCCAAATCTTAAGCGTAAAAATGACAGCGGCCAACTCTAGATCATGAGTAAGATAATTCCTCTCATATTCTTTGAGTTGTCATAAGGCATAGGCTATGACTTTTCCATGTTGCATGAGAATATATCCTAACCCTTTGCCTGAAGCATCACTTTAAATGACAAATCCCTCCAAGCCAGATGGTATTGTCAGAATAGGTGTTAAAATGAGTCTACTCTTGAGTTCTTAAAAACTCTTCTCACATTCCTCGCTCCAACCAAATTTTGTATCTTTTCGAGTCAGCTGCGTTAATGGAGTTGTGATTCGAGAAAACCCTTCTACAAATCTCCGATAATAACCAGCTAAGCCGAGAAAGCTACATACTTTGGTCACTGACTTAGGTTGCTCCCAGCTTTGAATTGCTTCAATCTTTACCTGGTCAACAGATATTCCATGATTTGATATCACGTGCCCAAGGAATGCAACTTCCTTAAGCCAGAACTCACATTTCTTCAACTTGGCATATAACTTGTTTTCACGAAGCTTTTGGAGTATCAGCCTCAAGTGTTACTCATGTTCTTTACGACTTTTGGAATATATGAGGATGTCATCAATAAAGATGACCACAAAGTGATCCAAATATTCCTTGAATACTCGGTTCATCATGTCCATGAAAGCAGCAGGAGCATTAGCCAATCCAAAAGACATGACTAGGAATTCATAATGCCCGTACCATGTTCTGAAAGTAGTCTTTGGAATATCATCAGTTTTAATCTTCAACTGATGATATCCGGAACGAAGATCAATCTTTCTAAAGAATTTGGGGCCTTGCAACTGGTCAAACAGATCATCAATACGAGGTAACATGTACCTATTTTTGATGGTGACATGATTTAACTCCCGATAATCAATACAAAGTCGCATACTTCCATCTTTCTTCTTCACGAATAAAACATGAGCACCCCAAGGAGACGTACTAAGATGAATGAAACCTATGTCTAACAATTCTTGTAGTTGGGTTTTTAACTCCTAAAGTTCAATATGAGCCATTCGACATGGGGCTTTGGAAATGGGTTTTGTAGTGGTTTAAAGATTGATATAAAATTCAATTTCACGCTCTGGAGGTAGGCTAGGAAGTTCTTCAGGGAATATGTGACGCCCCCAAATCCGGGTATCTTCCAACCCGACAGATGGTGCTACATTGTACTACCATTCACATATACATTCAATTGAAAAGTCTCCAATGAACGAATATGTCCTCAATATATTAAAAATAATATTACATTTCCCCAGGTTCTTTATAACCCATTCATTCATTTTGTCATAATATTCAATATATTACAAACATTCATCTATACTATTATATAAGTACTCTAAGGGTTCGTCTTCGGCTTACCCTTATCCTTGTCGGAGCCTTCGGTCCGTTCGATCTTGGCTGTGTTCATATGGTTCAAGCAAGAGTGAGCATGACCAGCTCAGCAAGTACTACAATTCTAATAAACAACATGCTTGAAACATAGAACTCGTATATCTTTAGTAACTGAACAATAGTTACGAAGTACTATTGATAATTCAAAATAGCACTTCTTTTCATTCAAAAAGTTTTACAACAACAATATTCACTAAAACATTAATTCTGGTCCAAGACCTTGAGCATTTCATATGTTCTTTTGAGAAGGACGTTCCAGCACTAAGTTCGTAAGTCCGACATTACTTCCGAGCACGTCTAGGTGATCAGCCTATAGTACTCTATGTTGATCAACACTACATTCATTAAAAAAGTATACGTTTAAGTTGTGACAACCTCACGTGCCTGTCGTTAAATGACAAAAACATTTTTAGCATACTCGGTCTTCGATTGAAAACCACACCAATATAGCTCGGTAAATATTATACATGTTTTGATAGTAACATAATTTAAGTCGAGCCGAAAGAATTAGCTTGGACTTCATTTTACAATACTTCATGTGTAAGAACACATGAATTACAAAGCTTGTCCAGATTGAACTGGAACAATGGTTAGAGTACTTGCCTTCAGCGTCTGCTACAGTTAATAACACGTTCTTTATTTAAGTCTTTGAGTCTCTACAGTAATGATAATATCACATAACACATTAGTTCATGAATGAGCATACATAGTTCCTAATGTATCATACCCTTCTTCTCAATCTAATTATATCTTAGATTTGTTCTCATTGGTTTCGACTTTTCGTTACGTTGTTCTTATCTTCACATTAAATTCATATTCGATTGCTATCTTTAACCTTTAGGCAACATTATTAAGGTTTAACAGTACCTTATAATGCTTTATTAAGTTCTTTAGTTCTTTTACTAAATGAGTTACTGTTCATGCTATACTCGTAAACCTTCATCACTGTCAAAAATCTAGGACTGGTACTACGGTACCTGTCATTTCCTTTCATCTCGCACTACGGCGCGAGTTAGCAGTAGCCAGACCCCGGCCTTGGCGCTGCGGCGCTAAACTTTACTCTCTCAGTCGCGCTGCGGCGTGACTCTTCAGTATGTTCTTGCACTGTATATGGCACTGCAGCGCCACCAATATACCTTGGGTTGGCGCCGCAGTGCCAACTCTGCGCACCGGAAAATTTTGACAGACTTTAAATTTTACCAAAATCCCGGACACATAACTTCTTTGTTATATGTCCAAATTGGCTCATTCAAAAGCCTACGGTTCACAAATTCCATACTCTATTCGTTCATTCAAGAATTTTATCTATTTGACTTTGTTTGCTCTAAATTAACTTATTAGTTCATTTTTAACGAAAACGATAAACGTTCGTGAACGTTCAACGCTCGTTTCTTTGTTCTAAGACGGAATCCGATCATTTTTGAGTCCACAACTCTATAATGCCAAATATGACTTTTCTCCATTGAAAACCAACATTTCCAAGCTCAAACACAAAATACGACTTCCATTATGAGAATTTTCACGAATTCGACGCTTAACGTCCAATTGTGTGAATTCCGGCATAACTTCGTTACTAACGATTCAATTATTGTTCTAAATGGATTCTAACCATCATATAAACATTTCAAACTACTTATTACATTAACTTATTTTTAAATTAGGTTTAAATTTATTCTTCATAAGTTCATGGGTTATCAACTTATAACTTTCATGATTTCATTTACTTATGACTTATTATTGATTTAAGTCCTTTACTAAATGCTCTCATATCTTATCCAACATACTAGCTTCATATGACAAAACATATTACTAGTTCATCATAAGTTTATAACTTATTTAGGTTCAAGTTGCTTATTCATAACTTATTCGGCTTAAGTCCATTTATTAATACAAGTTCAATACCTTTGATGAACTAGTTCTTCTTCTTAGAAAATCAATCAAAGGAAGCTTTGACTTAAAAGTGCTTATTCTCTCTAACCAATAAGTTACTTTATATTTGGAAGTTGTTAGTGTTTTGAATAGTGAACAAATGTCTAGCAAACTTCCTCTATTTATAGGCTTGACAAGGTGAGGGTATTAGAGTTAATAACACATCCCACCTCCTTACTAACCTCCTTAATATTCATATCTTAAACCCTAAGTAAACTTGCTAGCCACACTAATTTCTTGATCACCACATAAAGTTCTTGCCCATCAAGTCTATCCATGGGTTGTACCATGGATCGTAACTATCCAATGGATCATAATTTGGGCTTTAATCCACTTAGCTTGTCTCAAACCTTTGGGCTTACATTAAGTTATTATGGTCTTTAGCTTACTAATTACTTGGGCTCGCACATTCAATTCTTATTGGACTCTACCAAATTATTAACAATCCTACAAGTCTCACTTAATTGGCTAAAAAGCCTTATATCATAAATTGTACGTATAATTCTCGTATTCTAGTTCGTATATTAATTCGTAATATACGTTATCTCATTATTCATACATATTCGTACAATACCTCGTATTCAATACCTTGTACAATACATACGTATCATACTATCCTTACACTTTCTTCTTAACGTTTAATATTCCTAACGTTCTCAAATTAATTTCGTATACGAACTATTACGTTTTCTATACTTCGATTATTATTACATAATCCATCTCACCTTGATATTGTAACGTTACGTATTTCTCGGAAGTTCAAAAATAATTCCCGAGCAGAAATTGATGAATAATGTTTTTCAAAAAATTTCTCTGAAAACTTTTATTTTCGTTTTGGAAATTCAAACACTTTAATTCTCCCATGTAGTTAAAATACTACGGTTTTCTGACGTTTCTAGGTTATAGAACGACATTCATCTTATCAATACGTAGTAATAATAAATAACATTATTTTATTCATTATTAAAGTATTTACAAAGGTTCGATTTTCCGGGGCGTTACACTCTCTCCCCCCTTATAAGGATTCTATCCCCAGAATCTCTCTATATAAAAAATAAATTACACAAATAATTGAGGGTAATTTTTTTTCATCTTTTCTTCAAGTTCCCGCATTGCTTCTTCTGTATCGTGGTTCTTCCATAACACCTTTACCGAATGTATAACTTTATTACGCAGAACTTGTTCCTTTCTATCGATGATTTGAATTGGCAACTCTTCATATGTTAAGTCCTTCTCGATATGAATAGGCTCATATTCTATCACGTTCTTATAATCCGGTTTCTAAGGACGTAATACCGATACGTGAAATATATTATGTATTCGTTTTAAGTCTAGAGGTAATGCTACCATGTAAGCTACCTCACCTACCCGTTTTAACACTTCGAAAGGTCCTATAAATCTCGGGCTTAACTTCCCCTTCTTTCCAAAGTGTTTCTTTCCTTTCCAGGGAGATACCTTCAGAAAGACGTAAGAGCCTACTTCGAATTCTCTATTCTCTCAATGCGAATCAGTAAACTTCTTCTGTCTATCTTGAGTTGCTACCAAACGCATCTGTATCAGTTTAACAATAAACGTTGTTTACTGCACCAATTCAGGTCCTAGCCTTCGGTGTTCTCCCACTTCATCCCAATACAATGGTGTTATGTATTTCCTTCCATACAAAGCTTCGTAATGCGGCATACCTATGCTTGCATGATAACAATTGTTATACGCAAATTCTACTAATGGTAGATGATCATCCCAACTACCCATTAAATCCATGACGCAAGATTTTAACATATCTTCTAACGTCTGAATTGTTCTTTCGCTCTTTCTATCGGTCTAAGGATGATATGCCATACTCAGCTTCAACTACGTTCCCAACTGCTCTTGTAAACTCCTTCAAAATTTCGATGTGAATCGTGGGTCACGATCTGACACAATCGATACTGGTGCTCCATGTCTAGAAATTATTTCCGTAATATAAAGTCTAGCTAATTTGTCTAAGTTATATTTGACCCTAATTGGCAAAAAGTGAGCCAACTTCGTCAACCGGTCCACTATTACCTAAATCGTATCATACCCCTTCTGAGTACTCGGAAGTCCTACCATAAAATCCATCGTGATATTCTCCCACTTCCACTCTGGAATTTCCAATGACTGTAGAAAGCCACTTGGTCGTTGATGTTCAGCCTTAACTCTCTGACAAGTCAAGCACCTACTCACATACTCGGCGATATCTCTCTTCATGTTCGGCCACCAGAAACTCTGTCGAAGATCTTGATACATCTTAGTGCTACTTGGATGAACCGAAAACCTCGAACTATGAGCCTCTTGTAAAACTTTTTCCTTTAATTCCATCTCATTCGGAACCCAAATTCTTCCTTCAAATCTTAATAACCCCTCGTTATCAAGACTGTACTTAGTCTCTTTTCCATTGGTTAACCGTTCCTTTACTCGGTCACACTCATTAGTTTTGAGCTGCACCTCCTTGATTCTCTCTACGATAGTAGATTGCATCTCTGTCGTAAAAAGTATCTGCCCCACTTCACTAGGCAAATTGAATTCTATCTCCATCCTAGCCATCTTTGTTATTAACTCAGTTTGAGCCGTTAACATAGACAACTTTTCCCGACCCTTCCTACTTAAGGCGTCGACAACTACATTAGTTTTTCTAGGGTGATACAGAATTTCATAGTCGTAATCCTTTATCAACTCCATCCATCTCCTCTGCCTCATATTCAACTTCTTCTGTGTAAAGATATATTTTAGACTCTTATGGTCTGTGTATATCTCACATTTTTTCCCATAAAGATAATGTCGCCATATCTTTAGAGCAAAAACTACTGCAACTGTGTAAGACCCCAACTTTTTATAAATAAAGATTTAATTTCTCTATTAATCATTTTGAAATAGTAAGGGTTGATTTAATTAATGTGGTTAGTTATGGGTAAAATGCACAAATATTTTAAATAAGCAAGTGGTTATAAAATACTCATTGTTGTCAAAGAATATTCGTTTGGTCGTGAAATATTCTTGCTGTCGGGGAATATCCGTACGACGGCACAGCCTTTTGTGGGCCCCATAACGGAAAGCGATTGGATGAAGAAAATGACAAGTATAAGTTGTTTATAAATAACGGCGTAATTGTTACCGTTAATACTGTTGGAATACCCGGTGGTTAATACACAGTAATACGCGTTGTTGCACAGTAGCACACGGTATTGCACCAATTATTGATTCTTACGAAAGAAGGCACTACTCAATAATTGTTACATTAATTACAGTTCAGTATTTTATTTTATTTATTCAATAATTGTTGCGTTGATATTTTATATTACTGTTATTTCAATAATTGTCACTACACAGTATTTTTAATTATCGAAGCAATAATTCATATTATCTGAATAATATTATTAGAAAATATTATTGGCAATGTCTAGAAAGTTCTGTCTAAGGAGAGGTTTGATCACCAAATTGCGCGCCAGTAAGGAGAAATTCTTATTGGAAATCCCCCTCTTTCTTGGGAACGGCCTGGTTTCCAGTACTGTGATTCTGTAATATTATTTGTGAATAATTAATTATTGATTTATATGATGAGGAAAATATTGATTTTATGTGGATATAGATGGAGAAAATTTTTAAAGTGACAATTGTTAAAATTATATTTTATCTTTTCTGATAAAATAATTTATTATTATATTTTTGTCGCATTAAATGATTAACATATGTTTTGTGTGTCGGTGGACCCCATTTCTTGTCTAAAAATTTATTATAGCCTGCAAAATCGTCCGTATGTGGATTTCAGTCAATTTCTGTTTGGAATTTGGAAAAACTTTCTTCTACAAAGTTGTAGAGAATTGAATTTCTTATACAAAATCTAGAGATTTGAATTTTCTGACAAAAGGGCTATTTATTATGAATTATTGAAGTTCTGAAATAATTGATTTTTGGAAGTTTTAATTATGTTTATTCAGAAAAATGTTTTTTGTATTTTGTGGACATCATTAACATGTGCAAAGTGCTGAAATCAGATGTCTAGATGTGGGCTAAGAAAAAGTTGATAAATATATTATTATTATATTAAATTTTCTGCTTTGGTGTTCTAAGCAATTTTGTATAAATAGGGTGCTTAGGTTAGAATTGAAAATCACACCAGAAACTACAGATTTCTCTCTTTCTCTCTCTATAATATCGAGCATATTCTTGTGAGTATTTTTAGTACTTTGAGTATTGCTATGCGGTGCAAGTTCTTTCAGCACTATATCCAGTATTCAAGTCAGAAGTACTCTCTTTTTGGAGGTAAAGGATGTTATTTTCTTCGTAAGTTATATTATTTCTTCAATATTATTATACCGAAATACTGGTGTGAATTTTTATCAAATTTAGAATTTTTCATGTCGGGATTACTATTCATGAGTTACTATTCATGAGTACTATTCACAAAGCATGATGATGTTTTTTTATGAAATTTCTATCGTTTGGTGTCGGAGCACTATTCACGTATACGACACTATTCACGAATACGACACTATTCACAGAAAAAGTAAATTTTCTTTTCTGTGTCCAAGATTGTCTGTTATGATTCCTATCTTTGATTGGATCTATGTTTTGGTCTTCATTCTTGAATTTTACTTCAGTATGATTATTTATGAAGTATTTTTGAACTCGAATTGTTTAATGTACGAATCCATAATACTTGCTCTTTTGTTTCACTGGATTTGTTTTCTTTAAAATTATTTTCATCATCCTCAGTCCTAAATGATGATGTTACTGAATATCTTTGGCCTGTAGTGCAAAGATGGTTGATTTTCTTATGAATATCTTTGTCCCGTAGTGCAAAGATGAACAGGTGTTGAGATGAACATGACCGATTGATGAATATCTTTGGCCTGTAGTGCAAAGATGAACAGGACCGACTGATGAATATCTTTGGCCAGTAGTGCAAAGATGAATATTCGATTTGAGATGAATATTGATTGATGTTACAGGGATAAAATATTGATGATGGACTGTTAAATTCATAGATTATAGTAGATTTCATTCTCTACGTAACTCTTCTATGAATTATTATTTCCGCTGCGAATATTGATCTGAAACTTGTTGTCTATTGTATTCTATCATTATATTTTTTCCTGTTGAAGACTAACGATAATTTGTTGTACATTATCTTAGTTATAACATTCTTTACTGGGCTAGTTGATCTCACCCTTTCCTTTTGTTCCATTTATCTTCTCAGGAAGCGAGATTATAGCAGGAACTAGTCGGGGTGTGGAGTGATAGTTCTAGATAGCTGTTTTAGTAGTCCTCACTATTCTATAAAATAGTGTATCAATAATGAGGATTTATTTGCATGTGGATATTGTCTAGAAGATAATATTTGTATTTAAACTCATAGTATATAGGTTATCGTATTTTGCATGACAAATGTATTAATAAAGTTGTAGTTATTTCTGTACCATGTATTTGGCGACTCAGAATGGGTTGGATGGAATGGACCTATTTTGGGGGCGTCACAAGCTAGTTCCAGATCATGAGTAGGGTAAACTTCCTCATAATCCTTCAACTGCCTAGATGCATACGCAATGATCTTGTCATGCTGCATGAGCACGCAACCAAGTCCTTTATGCGAAGCATCACTATAAACTACGAAATTTCCTGTGTCATCGGGTAATGACAAAACAGGCGCTTCACTCAATCTCTTCTTCAATTCTTGAAAATTGTCTTCACATTTATCTGTCCACACGTATTTCATCGTCTTCCTTGTCAAGTTAGTCAACGAAGTCGTTATCTTCGAAAAATCTTGGATAAATCTTCGATAGTAACCCGTTAACCCTAGGAAACTCCGTACCTCAATCGGTATTTTCGGTTGTTCCCAATTCATCACGGCTTCCACCTTCGTTGGATCTACTAAGATTCTCTCATGGTCAATGACATGACCTAAAAATTGTAATTTCTCCAACCAAAATTCACACTTAGTGAATTTCGCATACAACTTCTCCTTTCTTAGTGTCTCCAACACTAATCTAAGGTATTCAACAAGATCTTCTGGCGTCTTAGAATAGACTAGAATATCATCTATAAACACCAATACGAACTTGTCCAAATATTGTTTAAACACTCTATTCATCATATCCATAAATACAGCTGGTGCATTAGTCAACCCAAATGACATCACAAGAAACTCGTAATGACCATAACAAGTCCTAAATGTTGTCTTTGGTACATCCTCCTTCCTTACCTTCAAATGATGATATCCCACTCTTAAATCTATTTTTGAAAAATACTTAGCCCCTTTCAACTGATCAAAGAGATCATCGATCCTGGGTAATGGGTATTTATTCTTTATCATTAACTTGTTCAACTCTCTATAGTTGATACAAAGTCTTAACGATCCATCCTTCTTCTTGACAAACAGTACCGGTGCTCCCCACGGTGAAACACTCGGGTGAATGTACTTCTTGTCCAACAGTTCTTGTAACTGCACCATCAACTCCTTCATCTCTACTGGCGCCATACGATACGGTGCCTTGGAAACTGGTGCCGCTCCTGGAACAATGTCTATGATGAACTTAGTCTCTCTATCCGGTGGAATACCCGACAATTCACTCAAAAATACATCAGCGAATTCACTCACTATAGGTATTTGTTCCATGGTTGCTACCACTCTCTGGGTATCAACAACATGACACAGATAACCTATACACCCCTTCCTCAATAATTTTCTCGTCTATGTCATCGTTAAACAACATGAACGTCCCAGTGATCTATTCCCATAAAATACTACCTGAGGTTGTTTTAACGTTTTAATGTTCACATATTTCTTTTGACATTCTATAATTTCCCCATGGTTCACTAACCAATCCATTCCGAGAATTACGTCGAATTCTCCTAAATTTATCGGTAACAAATCTACCGTTAATTTATAACCTCGTATATCTACGCATCAACTCTTATGAACATCTTCAACAAGAATTATTTCTTCGTTTGCTACATTAATATTTAAAGGTATATGCAACTTTTCGGGAAGTAATCCTAATCGTCTAGCAAAATTTCCGGCTATAAATGAACAAGTAGCACCCGAATAAAATAACACGTAAGCATTTATGTCGTTAATCGGAATAATACCTGAGATAACATCACCTGATACAACTGTATCTTGGACTGTCATATTAAAGGTATGACCCATTGGTCTACCCGACTGCGTTGGACCCCCAATAGCTTACTTCCTGCTATTAGTGCCCCGGTTCCCGTCCGTTCCCTTCTTCAGACAGCTCTTTAACATGTGGTCAGTTGACCCACACACAAAACACCCATGAATTTTCTTCGGACTAGGACAGTTAGGCACAATGTGCCCCTCTTGTCCGCAATTATAGCACACAACCTTCCCCTTGAGATAGACTCCTAAATGAGTCTTCCCACAGGTCTTGCAGGCCTCCATTCTCCTCTTTAGGTCTCTTAGCTTTACTCTGGTATTCCCAGAGCTAAATACCTTCCTCTTCTCACCACTGCCACTAGCTCCTTCTATCTTGACTCCCCCGTCAATCTTCCCCTTATTCTTTTTTTCCTTGTGGTACTGGCTCAACGCCTCACTACCACCTTCGGCGATTATCGCCTTCTCTAAAAGGGTTACAAAAGTAGTGCTCTGGAATACATACACACGATTATAGAGCCAAGGTTTCAAGCCATGCTCAAACCGTCGCGCCTTCCTTACCTCGGTGTGCACTTGGTATGGAGTAAACCTTGTTAGTTCATTAAACTTGGCGACGTATTGGGGCACTGTTATGTCCCCTTATTTCAAATCAAGAAACTTCATCTCCATCCTCCCCTGCATGCTTGTGGGAAAGTAGTTCTCGAAGAACATCTCCTTGAACTTCACCCACGTTACATTCCCTATATCCTCTCTAGCCTGATTGGCCTCCCACCAAAAGTTGGCTTCTCCCTTCATCATATAGGTTGCAAAGGCAACCTTCTGGGCCTCTTCGATATTTGCTATCACAAATGCCTTCTCGATTTCCTTCATCCACATTTGGGCCTCAATAGGGTCCGTAGTTCCTTTGAACTCCGACAGACTAACACTCTTGAAATCCTTAAAGGTCGTAGCTCGTGCTACTCCCGGATTTACGAGGATATTAGCCACAGTTCTATTAAATGTGGTTGTTTTTAAATTAACAAACTCTTGCATCGGCTTAACCGGACCTCACTCAGGTTGATTCACATTAGCTCATTGGTTACGTTGCACTCTTCTTGGCGGCATTATGCTGATACAATAAACACATTTCGTTATTATTCCTTTCTTTATTAGATATCAGTTAATATTAAACAATAACTCCAACATCCATTACTCATTGATTTCCATAAAAAGACTTATATTCATTCTTTGTAGTATAATATTACATCGGTCACATTACACAGCCTGAGCTGATTACATTACTTTTCCGCTATCGCTTTCCAAAAATTGGGATTTACAAAAGACTACCCTTCACTATACAAAGTGGGCTTTACGTCATTATTAGATATAAAAATATTTACATATCTAAACTACTCTAGCTACTACTAGTCAACATCTGCCTTAAGGCATTATTAAAATCTGCCTTGGTAAGACTAGCAATAATATCATGGCTGATAGTATGCAGTGTCTGCCCCTCCTCTACAGGATAACCAGCTACCTGTTGCTGGAAATCTGTGTGAGAACTCCTATGGATATAGGACATTCTCCCTATCTTCTGATGCTTGGTCTTTAGCTCCTCCTTGAGCTCAAAGACCTCATGTTTCAGCTCATGGACATTGTCCTTAGCCAAAACCCTTTCATCGTGCTCCTGCTCCCACATGGACTCAACATCAGTAATGGATATTTATATCCAATACCAACATGAACAAAGACATCATCGATCCCCCAGGAGCTATTTCAGATGCTATAGCTACTAGATTAAAAGACACTGTCTCCACTTCCTCCTCTATCATCCCATCGAATACTGACATGTAGTCAGCATCATCTGAGTCTCCAAACTCAATAATAACTACATCAAGATCAGCTGCTATGGGGTTCGGTAAAACCTCTACTTGGTTCATTGATTCTTCACTAATGGTCTGACAATCTACAAACATTCCTTTTACTCCTTACATCTACACAAAACAATTAAGTTGATTAGTACACGTTAGTAGAATAATAAAAATATATAACATAATCATAATGCATTTTTATAAGGTTATTTTCTTCTTGTACTTCTTTGACTTATCTTAAGGGTATAACTTAAGGTTTTTAAATCCCCCCTTAAGTTTTATAACCTAATGCTTTGATACCAACTTGTGACGCTCCCAAATCCGGGTATCTTCCAACCCGACAGATGGTGCTACAATGTACTACCATGTACTACCATTCACACATACATTCAATTGAAAAGTCTCCAATGAACGAATATGTCCTCTATATATTCAAAATAATATTACATTTCCCCAGCTTCTTTATAACCCATTCATTCGTTCTTGTCATAATATTTAATATATTACAAACATTCACCTATACTATTACATAAGTACTCTAAGAGTTCATCTTCGCCTTGTCCATATCCTTGCCGGAGCTTTCGATCCGTTCGATCTTGGCTGTGTTTATATGGTTCAAGCAAGAGTGAGCATGACTAGCTCAGAAAGTACTACAATTCTAATAAACAACATGCTTGAAACATAGAACTAGTATATCTTCAGTAACTGAACAATAGTTACGAAGTACTATTGATAATTCAAAATAGCACTTCTTTTCATTCAAAAAGTTTTACAACAACAATATTCAGTAAAACATCAATTCTGGTCCAAGACCTTGAGCATTTCATATGTTCTTTTAAAAAAGACGTCCCGAAACCAAGTCCGTAAGTTCGACATTACTTACGAGCACGTCTAGGTGATCAGCCAATAGTACTCTATGTTGATCAACACTACATTCATTAAACGTGTATACATTTATATTGTGGCAACCTCATGTACCTGTCGTTAAATGACAAAAAAAATTTTAGCATACTCGGTCTTCAATTGAAAACCACACCAATATAGCTCGGTAAACATTGTACATGCTTTGATAAAAACATAATTTATGTCGAGCTGAAAGAAATTGCTTGGACTTCACTATACAATACTTCATGTGTAAGAACACATGAATTACAAAGCATGTCCAGATTGAACTAGAACAAGGGTTAGAGTACTTGCCTTCAGCATCTGCTAAAGTTAATAACACGTTCTTTGTTTAAGTCTTTGAGTGTCTACAGTAATGATATATATCACATAACACATTAGGTCATGAATGAGCATACATAGTTCCTAATGTATCTTACCATTCTTCTCAATCTAATTATATCTTAGATTTGTTCTCATTTGTTCTGGCTTTTCGTTACTTTGTTCTTATCTTCACGTTACATTTATATTCGATTGTTATCTTTAACCTTTAGGCAACAATATTAAAGTTTAACAGTACCTTATAATGTTATATTAAGTTCATTAGTTCTTTTACTAAATGAGTTACTATTCATGCTATACTCGTAAACCTTCATCACTGTCTAAAATCTAGGACTGGCGATGCGGCGCCGGTCATTGCCCTTCATCTCGCGCTGCGGCGCGAGTTAGCAGTAGCCAGAGCCCGGCCTTGGCGCTGCGGCGCCACACTTTAGTCTCTCAGTCGCGCCGTGGCGTGACTTTTCAGTATGTTCTTGCACTGTATATGGTGCTGCAGCGCCACCAATATACCTTGGGTTAGCGCAGAGGCGCCAACTCTGTTCACCAAAAAATTTTGACAGACTTTAAATTTTATGAAACTCCCAGACACATAACTTTTTTGTTATAAGTCCGAATTGGCTCATTCAAAAGCATACGGTTCAAAAATTCCATACTCTATTCGTTCATGCAAGAATTTTATCTATTTGACTTTGTTTGCTCAAAATTCACCTATTAGTTCATTTTTAACAAAAACGATAAACGTTCGTGAACGTTCAACGCTCGCTTCTTCGTTCTAAGTCGGAATTCGGTCATTTTTGAGTTCAAAACTCTATAATGCCAAATATGAGTTGTATCCATCGAAAATCAACGTTTTTGAGCTCAAACACAAAATACGACTTCCATTCCGAGAATTTTCACGAATTCCACGCTTAACGTCCAATTGTGTGAATTCCAGCATAGCTTCATTACTAACGATTCAATTATTGTTCTAAATGGATTCTAACCATCATATAAACATTTCAAGCTACTTATTACATTATCTTATTTTCAAATTAGGTTTTAACTTATTCTTCATAAGTTTATGGCTTATCAACTTAAAACTTTCATGATTTCATTTACTTATGACTTATTATTGATTTAAGCCCTTTACTCAATGCTCTCATATCTTATCCAACATACTAGCTTCATATGCCAAAACATATTACTAGTTCATCATAAGTTCATAACTTATTTAGGTTCAAGTTGCTTATTCATAACTTATTCAGCTTAAGTCCATTTATTAATCATTTCTTATATGTTCTTAACATACATGCTTATTTCATTACACTTCTCTTATCATCCTACAATGATAGAGATGGAAGAATATTGGACACAAGATCAATACCTTTGATGAACTAGTTCTTCTTCTTGGAAAATCTATCAAAGGAAGCTTTGACTTAAAAGTGCTTATTCTCTCTTACCAATAAGTTGCTTTATATTTAGAAGTTGTTAGTGTTTTGAATAGTGAACAAATGTCTAGCAAACTTCCTATATTTATAGGCTTGACAGGGTGAGGGTATTAGAGTTAATAACACATCCCACCTCCTTACTAACCTCGTTACTATTCATATCATAAACCTTAAGTAAACTTGCTAGCCACACTAATTTCTTGATCACCACATAAAGTTCTTGCCCATCAAGTCTATCCATGGGTTGCACCATGGATCTTAATTATCCAATGGATCATAATTTAGGCTTTAATCCACTTAGCTTGTCTCAAACCTTTGGGCTTACATTAAATTACTATAGGCTTTAGCTTACTAATTACTTGGGCTTGCACATTCATCTCTTATTGGACTCTACCAAATTATTAACAATCCTACAAGTCTCACTTAATTGGCTAAAAAGCCTTATATCATAAAATATACGTATAATTCTCGCATTCTAGTTCATATATTAATTCGTAATATACGTCATGTGAGACCCCAAATTTTATGAATAAAGATTTAAATTTCGCAAAATATTTTTTTCAAAATTATAGTGTGGATTTGATATAATGTTATAGTTGTGGGTAATATTTATAAATTTTGCAAAGTATGCAAGTTGTTATATAATATTCAATTGGTCGAGGAATATTTGTTTTAATAGGGAATATTCGTACAACGGCACAATCATTGGTGGACCCCACAACGGAATTATTGTCGGATTGAGAAAACGACAAAAATATTTTTATGAAAATAACGTCGGAAGTTTTACCGTTAAAACTGTTGAACTACTCGATAGTTAAAGTACAGTAATATGCGTGGTTGCATAGTAGGACACGGTATTGATTACTGATGCTTACGTGATAAGTCACTCAGTTTTGTTCAATTATTGCTTTAGTAATTGTTGCATAGTATCTCACGTTATTTGATTCAATTATTGTTGATATTTTATATATTATTAAATCAATAATTGAGATGACAGAGTTATTAATATTATTATTTGCAATATTAATGATGTATAGAAGTTCTGCCAAGGAGAGGTTTGGTCACGTAATTGCTCGCCAATAGGGCGAAATCCTTATTGGAAAGCCCTCTCTTTCCTGGGAACGACCTGTTCGATTAATATTGTGAATTATAATAATGATGAAAAATATTGTTAAATATATTGAGGTATCTTTTTATGAAGTCACAGAAGTTTATATATATATATATATATATATATATATGTGTGTGTGTGTGTGTGTGTGTGTGTGTGTGTGTGCGTGTATGTGTGTGTGTGTGTATATATATATTATATTATATAAATTTTGTTTTATTAGTATTATTAATGTAATAAAACAGAAAAGCTTTTTATATAAAACAGAATATTTTTATAAAGTTATTTGTTTTATTAGACTATAAATAGAATATATTATATTCTATTATGCATACTGTTTTGCATAGTAAAATCTTTTTATATAAAATAGAATATTTTTATAAAGTTATTTGTTTTATTAGACAATAATTAGAATATATTATATTTTATTATGCATAGTGTTTGCATAGTAAAATCTTTTATATAAAATAGAATAATTTTATAAAGTTATTTGTTTTATTAGACTATAAACAGAATATATTATATTTTATTATGCATAGTGTTTGCATAGTACCCCGCATAGTGTTTTGCATAGTAAAATCTTTTTATATAAAATAGAATATTTTTATAAAGTTATTTGTTTTATTAGACTATAAATAGAATATATTATATTTTATTTAAAAGATTTTATTTTATTAGAATATTTTATTAATACTACATACTAAATCAATATGGACCGTCCGTTTAAAAGTAAATCAATCTGGACCGTTCATGAATTAGTTACTATTCAGTCCATTCTCCTATAAATAGAAGCGAATTCCTTCATTATTTCATATGAATTCACTGAAACTCTAGAGAGAGAAACTATAGAGAGAAAGAAGAAAAGTATTCTACTACTTCACTACTCCTATATCCAGTTGTTCTAAGGTAAGGGGTGTTATTCTTTCGTATTCATGAAGAGAATTATTTTCTTTCAATACTTATAAGGGGTGTTATTCTTTCGTATTCATGAAGAGAATTATTTTCTATCAATACTTGTAAGGGGTATTATTTCTTTTATATTCATGAAGAGAACTTCTGTTATTCCATTTTTTATTATTCTGTTGGAATAACCTGTATACGCGGGCTACCCTATACTTGGTGAAATTCTTCTGTTATTCCATTCTTTATCATTATGTTGGAATAACCTGTCTATGCGAAGTACCGCATACATGGTAAAATTCTTATGTTATTCGATTCTTTATCATTATGTTGGAATAACCTGTCTATACGAAGTACCGCATACATGGTGAAATTCTTCTGTTATTCAATTCTTTATAATTATGTTGGAATAACCTGTCTATGCGTAGTACTGCATACATGGTGAAATTCTTCTGTTATTCCATTCTTTATCATTATGTTGGAATAACCTGTCTATGCAAAGTACCGCATACATGGTGAAATTCTTCTATTATTCCATTCTTTATTATTCTGTTGGAACATCGTGTCAGTGCATTTACGCATGACCTGGTTCCATTATTTATTATTCTGTTGGAATATCCTGTTTGTGCGTTTACGTATGACTTAGTTCAATTATTTATTATTCTGTTGAAATATACTGTCTGTGCGTTTACGCATTACCTGGTTCCGTTATTTATTATTCTGTTAGAATAACATGTCTGTACGGTCTATCGCATACATGGTGATTTCTTCTGTTATTCCATTCTTTATTATTCTGTTGGAATAACCTGTCTATGTGGATTATCACATGCATGATGAATGATCCTTTGAATTCATTCCTTATTAAATTGTGGAAATGATCTGTCTAAGTGGATTACCGCATAGCGGACGAAAATCCATTTGCAGTTTTATATATTCTCTTATACTCAGTTGGTTAAAACTTTGACTTCTATACTAAATGAAATTGGTGGAATATCCTTAATATTTGCGCTTCATCCAGTATCTTTTCATGGAAATATTCTTCTGAGCATTCTTGAGTTTTACCCCACAAAGCAGTATCATGTTGACAATTTGGACGTTATTGGTTCCTGGATAAATTAATTCTTGAACTTATTTTATTGAATTCTTATATCATTGTCATCATCCTCATGTTTATATTATGTTGAAAGTCATTTGTGGCCTATAGTGCATAGATGGACATGGTATGAATATGACTAGGGATTAATCGGTATAATCATGACCGTAATTTTACAAATGATGTGGTAAAAGTACTCATTGGCCCGTAGTGCATTGATGGACAGTTGTTGACATGATCATGACCATTGATGAATACACAAATATCCTTGGCCCGTAGTGCTTGAATAATTTATGGTTGTGATACTAATGAATATCCTTGGCCGTAGTGCAGGGATGGTGTGGATTATTTATTAATCTGAATCTCAGCGATAAAAGTGATGAAAAATCTTTTTAAATCATAAAAGATGGTAGATTTTATTCTCTACTTGACTCTTTTAATGGATAGCTTATTCCACTACTGTTAAACTTGATGTTTGTTATATTTTATAAGTTTAACATTGTTGATGACTATTGATAATTTATTCTACATTATCTTAGTCATAATATTTCTTTCTAGGCTAGTTGAGCTAACCCTTACTTTCATTGTTCTCTTCAGAAAATGAGAACGTAGCCGGGACTAGTCGGGGAATGGATTGACGGTCCAGATGATAGTATTAGTAGTCCTAACTATTCTGTTAAATAGTGTGACAATAGATGTATTGAGGACTCCTTTGATTGTGGATATTGTCTATATGACAATATTCTTATTAAAACTCTCAGTTTATGTTTTGACGTATTTTATACGACAATGGTATTATTAAGTTGTATTTGTATTCAGTACCTTGTATCTGGCGACCCAAGATGGGTGATGTATACCTATTCATACATATTCGGACAATACCTCGTCTTCAATACCTTGTATAATACATACGTATCATACCATCCTTACACTTTTTTCTTAACGTTTAATATTCCTAACGTTCTCAAATTAAGTCCTCATGCGAAATATTACGTTTTCCATATTTAGATTATTATTAAATAATCCATCTCACCTTGATATTGTAATGTTACGTATTTATTGGAAGTTCAAAAATAATTCTCGAGCAGAAATCGATGAATAGTGTTTCTCAAAAAAAAATCTCTGAAAACTTTTATATTCGTTTTAGAAATTTAAACACTTTAATTCTCCCACGTAGTTAAAATACTACGGCTTTCCGACGTTTCTAGGTTATAGAACGATATTCATCTTATCAATACGTAGTAATAATAAATAATATTATTTTATTCATTATTAAAAGTATTTACAAAGGTTCGATTTTTCGAGGCGTTACAGAATACATCACGAAATTTATTAACAATAGAAATATCATTCAAATCTGACGTATTTTTATTTAAATTCGTGACATGAGCTAAGAAAGCTTGACATCCATTTTTCAATAAACGAATAGCTTTATGGCTTGATATGACAGTGATTGATTTTAGTGGTTTGGCTGCTTGAATTCGTATAATAGGTTGGTTAGGAATATGAAAGCTAACATCCTTACAAAAATAATCGATTTTAGCATGATGAGTAGTTAACCAATCAATCCCTAAAATCACATCAAATGCAAGTATTTTCAAAGAAATAAGATCGACAGGTAACGTTCGGTTATCGATTTGAAGTAAACAAGAATTATAAACCGTGGATGTAATGAAGGTTTCTCCCAACAGAGTTTCAAAAGATAAGTCAAAGTCTAATTTCTCTGCAGTCAAGTTTAAACGTTGAGCACAAGCAGGAGAGATAAAATAATAGGTAGAACTGGTATCTAGTAAGGTATAAACTTAACAAGAATTCAAGATTAGTTTACCCGTGATCACCTCGGTCGGGTTCCTCACGTTTTGGTCAGTCACAACAAACGCTCTTCTAGGAACCGCTGATTTTGACTTATCCGGGACAGCCTTTGGAGTCACCATCCTCGCTAAACATGGTTTTGCTACAGAACACTCTTGGGATATATGACCCTCCTTTCCATAGTTATAACGTACCTTGGATTGTTGTGGCAGTTTGGGCTGATATGTCCCTCTTTCCTGCATTTGTAACATCTAACTGGCGGTCATTCTCCTCCTCTAGAATTTGTTGTTGGTGTTGGTGCTGCTGCTGATGTCTTCCCGTCATTGTTTAATCTCCTCTTTCTGAAATTTCCACTTGACTCACCTCTCTTATTATTATGGCCACGATTACCACCCGAGTGGTTACCGCCTTTGTCCGTATTTTTTCCCTCCTCGCTGGTTATCATCGTTCTAATGACTGTTGTCACCGGTATAACCCTGGTTGTGGTCCCTCGGTTAAGTATACTCATTATCTCTCTCTAATAATTGAGCCATATTAACAACATCTGAATACAGAGAAGATTATGAGAGATAAGGTATTGACGAATCTCGGGTTTTAGACCTCTCAGAAAATCCGCGTCATATATTCCTCATTCTCTACCAAATGAGGTGTAAACCTGGATAACTCCGCGAACTTCGCCTCGTACTAAGACACCGTCATGTTGTTCTATTCCAGTCTAATAAACTCTACCTCTTTCATATGACGAATACTTTCAGGAAAGTACTTGTCATTGAAAAGTTTCTAAAATCTTTCCCAAGACATGTTGAGTGCAGCTGGCTGGGTTCGCTTCACAGATTCCCACCAGTAATCCGCTTCACCACAGAACATAAAGTTGGCGAATGGAACCTTCTGTTCCTCCGTGCCTCCTAAGATATCGAATATCTTGGTGATTTGCTGGACCCATGTTTCTGCCTTAATCGGATCGGGCTTTCCCCAGAAATCTGGTGGTCCCAACTCCTTGAACTGCTTGGCTGTGACAGACCACGCGTTGCCATCATTTCTACCTGTATTTTGTACACGAGTCTCCCTCGTCTGATTTTGCATGAACTGCAAAAACCTCCTAAACATTTCATCATTCATCGTTTTCTCGGTAGTGTTGTTTACAGGAAGAATATTTCCTTCCTGCTGCACGTTCTCCTGGTTTGTGACTAAAGGTTGTTCCACACTCTCATACACTCCATTGTTAACGTTCTCAGCAGCCATTCTTAAATACTTCCATAAAACAAGGGTTAATTAAACAAATTAACATATCACATAATATCCATATATTATGATCGACCAACAAATAAGCTTAGATAGGATAGAGTAGCGAAGGATTTACTCATCTCTTCCCTCCTAGTTCTATTCCTCGATCTCCTCCAGAGACCATATCCCTAAGCTCTGATACCAACTATAACGCCCCCAAAATAGGTATACAACACCCATTTTGAGTCGCCAAATACATAGTACAGAAAGCAAACTATAACTTCAATAATACAAATGTCATGTAAAATACGACAACACATGCTGTGTTTAAATATAAATATTATCTTCTAGACAATATCAACACTCAAATAAGTTCTCATTACAATTATTCATACACTATTTTACAGAAATAGTGAGGACTGCTACAACATCTTTCTAGAACCATCACTCCATACCCCGACTCAATCCTGTTATGTTCTCACCTCTTGAGAAGAAAAATGGAACAAAAAGGAAAATGGTGAGCTCAACTAGCCCAGTAAGAATATTATGACTAAGATAATATACAACAAATTATCATTAGTCTTCAACAGGGAAAAATCTGATAGAATATAATAGACAACAAGTTTTAGATCAAGAAATGCAGCGGAAACAACAATCCATTAGAAGAGTCACGTAGAGAATGAATTCTACTATCTTCTAAGATTTAAAAGTTCATCATCAATATTTTATCCCTGTAACATCAATCAATATACATCTTTAAACAAATATTCATCTTTTAAATAGAGGCCAAAGATATTCATTTATATCACTAGTCAGTCATGTTCATCTCAACACATGACCATCTTTAAACTACGGACCAAAGATATTCAGTAATATCATCATTTAAGACTGAGGATGATGAAAAATATTTTAAAGAAAACGAATCCAATGAGACAGAAGGACAAATATTAGGGATTCGTATAACAGTTTATCCAAGATCAATAATACTTCATAATAACCAATTGTGAAGCAGAATTCAAGAATAACGATCAAAACATGGATACAATCAAGGATAGTAGCCGAAATAGACATCTTGGACAAAAAGGAAAATTTTTATTTTTCGGTGAATAATACCGTATTCGTGAATAGTACCGTATACATGAATAGTAACCCCGACACAAAAATTTCTAAATTTGATTAAAAACTTCACCAATATTTCGGTATAATGTTATTGAAGAAAATAATATCATTTAAAAAAAATAACATCCATTACCTCAAAATAATGGTACTTCTGATCGGAATATCGGATATAAAGCCGAAGAAAACTTGTACCGAACAACAACTCTCAAAATATATAAATACTCACAAAAATACGCTCGATAATCTAGAGAGAAAGAAAACTTGTTTCTAGTATGATTTTCAATTCTAACCTAAGCGCCTATTTATAGAAAAATGCTAGAATGCTATAGGAGACTAAAATAATAAAATATTATTTTCTTTTTCTTCTTGCACGCCGACCTTCACCAACCAAGACACCAGCAGCCATCTTGGAAGAAAATTCAGCAGCCCACATGTTTATAACATAAATGGTTCCCACCCATAATTTAATAAAAATTATTTTATTTTCTGAAACTTCAATAATTCATAGAAAATAGCATGTTTATCAGAAAAATACGAATTTTATGTCCATTCTGCCTGAAATCAAATTCTCTACAACTTTGTAGCTTTGAGTTTTTCTAAATTTCAAATAGAAAATATCTAAAATCCACAAACGGATGATTTTTAATTCCTCTATTCTGACAAAATACTGATAAAACACTTCAGCATTAATTCCTTTATTTATAACCGCATAAATAAATCCATCATTTATATCCACATCAAATAAATATTTTTTATCATATAAATTAATAATTAATTATTCATAAATAATATTACAGAATCACAATTATGACAACCAGGCCGTTCCTAGGAAAGAGGGGTCTTTCCAATAATGATTTCTCCTTACTGGCGCGCAATTAGGTATTCTACTACTTCACTACTCCTATATCCAGTTGTTCTAAGGTAAGGGGTGTTATTCTTTCGTATTCATAAAGAGAATTATTTTCTTTCAATACTTGTAAGTGGTGTTATTCTTTCGTATTGATGAAGAGAATTATTTTCTTTCAATACTTGTAAGGGGTATTATTTCTTTCGTATTCATGAAGAGAACTTCTGTTATTCCATTTTTTATTATTCTGTTGGAATAACCTGTATACACGGGCTACCCTATGCTTGGTGAAATTCTTCTGTTATTCCATTCTTTATCATTATATTGGAATAACCTGTCTATGTGAAGTACCGCATACATGGTGAAATTCTTCTGTTATTCCATTCTTTATCATTATGTTGGAATAACTTGTCTATGCGAAGTACCGCATACATGGTGAAATTCTTCTGTTATTCAATTCTTTATAATTATGTTGGAATAACCTGTCTATGTGTAATACCGCATACATTGTAAAAATTTTCTGTTATTCCATTCTTTATCATTATGTTGGAATAACCTGTCTATGAGAAGTACCGCATAAATGGTGAAATTCTTCTGTTATTCCATTCTTTATTATTCTGTTGGAACATCATGTCAGTGCATTTACGCATGACCTAGTTCCATTATTTATTATTCTGTTGGAATATCCTGTCTGTGCATTTACGCATGACCTAGTTCAATTATTTATTATTCTATTTGAATATCTTGTCTGTGCATTTACGCATGACCTGGTTCCGTTATTTATTATTTTGTTGGAATAACCTGTCTGTGCGGTCTATCGCATGCATGGTGATCTCTTCTATTATTCTATTCTTTATTATTCTATTGGAATAACCTGTCTATGTGGATTATCACATGCATGGTGAATGATCCTTTGGTATTCATGCCTTATTAAATTATAGAAATGATCTGTCTAAGTGGATTACCGCATGGCGGACGAAAATCTATTTGTAGTTTTATATATTCTCTTATACTCAGTTGGTTAAAGCTTTGACTTCTATACTCTATGAAATTAGTGGAATATCCTTAATATTTTCGCTTCATCCAGTATCTTTTCATGGAAATATTCTTCTGAGCATTCTTGAGTTTTACCCCACAAAGCAGTATCATGTTGACAATTTGGACGTTATTGGTTCCTGGATAAATTAATTCTTGAACTTGTTTTATTGAATTCTTATATCATTGTCACCATCCTCATGTTTATATTATGTTAAAAGTCATCTGTGGCCTGTAGTGCATAGATGGATTTGGTATGATTATGACCAGAGATTAATCGGTATAATCATGACCGTAATGTTATAAATGATGTGGTAAAAGTCCTCATTGGCCCGTAGTGCATTGATGGACAGTTGTTGGCATGATCATGACCATTAACGAATACATGAATATCCTTGGCCCGTAGTGCATGGATAATTTGTGGCTGTGATACTAATGAATATCCTTGGCCGTAGTGCAGGGATGGTGTGGATTATTTATTAATCTGAATCTAAGTGATAAAAGTGATAAAAAATCTTTTTAAATCATAAAAGATAGTAGATTTTATTCTCTACTTGACTCTTTTAATGGATTGCTTGTTCCGCTGCAGTTAAACTTGATGTTTGTTATATTTTATCAGTTTAACATTGTTGAAGACTAATGATAATTTATTCTACATTATCTTAGTCATAATATTTCTTACTGGGCTAGTTAAGCTCACCCTTACTTTCATTGTTCTCTTCAGGAAATGAGAACGTAGCCGGGACTAGTCGGGGAACGGAGTGACAGTCCAGATGATAGTATTATTAGTCCTCACTATTCTGTTAAATAGTATGACAATAAATATATTGAGGACTCCTTTGAGTGTGGATATTGTCTAGATGACAATATTCTTATTAAAACTCTCAGTTTATATTTTGTCGTATTTTATACGATAGTTGTATTATTAAGTTGTATTTGTATTCAGTACCTTGTATCTGGCAACCCAAGATGGGTGATGTATACCTATTTTGGGGGCATCACAATTGGTATCAAAGCTTAGGGATATGATCCTTGGCTGAGATGTGAGACGAGAACTAGGATGGGAGAGACGGGGAATTACTTCACTAGTATGACCTACCTAAGTTTATTTGGTATTTAATGAAAGTAGTACGCACACAAGCCAATCATGTTTGATGATAAAGCATATACTTTGTAAACAATCTTATTCATTTATTAATAAAAGTATTAATTAATTAAAGGCTTTTAATTATCTACATGATGCTGTTTTATAATATGTGATAAACCCATAGTTTTAAGCAATGCTTTTAGAATAATGATGATGATCATTCTAATGAGATCTAAATTCTTAGAAAGCTTAAAACTAAAATAGTTCCCAATCGTTGGATTACTAAATTGGGGATTAGTGAATCCAGATAGATTGGTACATACGTTGCTTGCTCATTGGATGAGGATGATTGATCTCATGATCATTTGTGTGGAGACACTAAAGTAAGTATGTAGGTGCTTATTAGAGAATAAGTTCACTGAACGTGACTCGCTAAGGAATACCTAATGGAGTTTTACTTGCATGTCAATAGGAATTCCTGTAGTGATAGTAGTACAAGTGATCCTTGGACTTGAGATCATCATAGTATCTTGTGTATGATGAGTTATACTTTGACTTATTCCTTAAGACCCTTAGGGTATATCAAAGGGTATGCTTGGGTATAATAAGTGTACATGGAGATAATGTATGATCAATAAATAATCTACCACTTCTAGTAAAAGAAGAGAAATGTCCTATGTGATTCGATAAATGACAACACAGTAGTCCTTGGCCAAGGCAGAATGAAATTAGAAAGGAGTTTCTAATTTGCATTATTTGGAGTTGTGCATTTAAGAGTCGAAATACATATAATTAAATAAAATAAGACTTGACAGAAATTCCATGTCTTATATTTAATTGGGACATTGTATGGTGGAAGGATTGAATTGTACGGTAACTATTTACTCAAAGGTTCTTTTATGATTAATGTTGAAATCTATATTATCTGGAAAGTCGTTGATCGCTAGGGAGGCTTATCCCTATTGTAGAATAAATATTATTTATTTAAATAAATTATTAGTTTAATTTATTTATTTAAATAAGATTAGAATTGTTCTAATTGATTTATTCACAACCGGTTTAATATGGAGAACCTAAAGGGTCACACCATAAAAGGAAGAATAATTATTTAAGAAGTTAATGGCATAATCGTAATAATAAGTTAAGTATATTTAATTTAATCTATGGTGATAAAATAAATTAAATAGCTTAATATTTATTATTTAATATTTTAGAAATATTAAATATAAATTAATAAGAGGAGTCTTATTATTATTATTACTATTATTATTATTTAATTCCTAAAGGAGTTTGGGAATTAATTAATAAAAGTACTCTCAAATATCCTAATAGGATTAGGAGGAAAATTAATTAAAAGAGTTTAATTAATTATCCCTAATAAGATTAGGGAGCTTAATTAATTAAAAGAATTTAATTAATTAAATAAAACTCAATTCCTTAATAGTTAAGGAGGGTTGCCTACATCTATAAATAAGAGGAGTCTTATTATGGGTGTAAGGGTTGTTGACTTTAACAACAGACGTAATTCCAATTGTTGGAGAGTACGCTCCTTTCTATGAGAGATAGAAAAATAAGGGTTTTGCCAAATACCCATCTTCTTGAATTTTGTTCTTCCTTGGTGGATCACCTCTAGAGGCCAAACACTTGAGTGGCTAACGTTGATCAAAGGAAGGAACCAAACCCGGTGGATTCAAGTTGAACGCGAAAGGATTTGGAGGTGAACTTGTACCTGAGGAAGCTCGATCTTCAAGGGTATGATTTTATTCTTTATCTTTTCGTTTAATTAATAATTGTGCATAAAGGGTGATCTGGGTTTATGGTTTGTAAAATTTTAAAACTCTGATTTTACATGTTTCCGCATATTTTGTGCAATTTGATCGCGTTCATGAATATTACAAATCTAACATTTAATTGGTCGGTCAGAGTATAGGGATAATATGTGATATGTCAATTAACCCTGTTTTGTGAAAGTATTTGAAAATGACATCCGAGAATGTTGAGAATTGCAATGGAGCACAAGAGACCTTTGAGTCTCCACATATTAATAATTAGGATAATGTGCATCAGCAAGGTGACAATCCTCATGCAAACAACAACACTGACCAAATGATGAATGATGGAATACTCAGAGGCTTTATGCAATTCATGCAACATCAGACGAGAGCGACTCCTGTCCAAAATACGGGTGAAAACACTGGCAACTCTCGAACGCTCACCGCTAAGCAGTTCAAGGAACTGGGACCACCGGAGTTTTTTGGAGAGCCAAAACCACTTAAGGCGGAGACGGGGATAAAGCAGATTTACAAGATATTTGATGTCTTGGGATGCTCCGAGGAGTAAAAGATTCCCTTTGACACTTTCATGTTGCGAGCAGAGGCAGATTATTGGTGGGAATCTGTAAAGCGTACTCAACCTGCCGCACTGAAGATGACTTGGGAGAAGTTCCAAGAATTGTTCAACGACAAGTATTTTCCCGAAAGTATTCGTCACATGAAAGAGGTAAAGTTCATCAAGCTGGAGCAAAATAAAATGACCGTGTCACAGTACAAAGCCAAGTTTGCCGAGTTATCTCGGTTTGCGTCCCATTTAGTTGATAATGAAGAGAGAATTATGCAATTGTTTGTAAGAGGTTTGAAACCCGAGATACGTCAATATCTTATCTTTCAAAAATTGTGTTTGTATTCAGATGTTGTTAATAGGGATCAGTTTTTGGAGCGCGACAATGAGTCAACCCAACCAAAAGAGAGCAGCCGACAAAATTATAATACTAGTGATAGTAGTCATCGAAGCGGTGACTGTGACAACCCAAAATTTTTTAAAATCTTGAATGATTAGAATAAAGGTTAAAGAATAAAACCTTGATGAGAATTTGAGGATTTGTTTAAATTTTTCATGTAAAACCTATATGGTTTGATATTCGAATGTGAATAGAGAAAATATGGGTTATAAAATTTCTAAACCCTAGAAATGAATTAATATGTACTTGAAGGAATATCAAGGATAAGGTATTACGATACCTGTAAATTCGATGTGAACTGAATAGTCTAAGAAATGTTTTATAAGTACATATAGAAATTTTATTATTGGAGATAAGATTTCACATGAAGAGATGCTATGAGGTTAAACGAAGATAAGTATATGTATAGAAATATATATACTTAGTAAGGTGCTATATAGTTTAGCAAGAGGAATTATGAATCGAGTTAATGATATTAAGGATCCGGATAAAATTATGTTAGTAATTAACATAGCTTGAGTGTTGGCCTTGACTGACAAATAAGAATTTGTATAAGTATAAAGTCGTTAGTTAATACGATTAGTAATGAGAATGAAGTAATTTAAAAATCAAAATTTGAGTTAGAGATAGAATTTTAAAGCATGGACTGCTCGGTTGCGTCCGAAATGTCATGTGTAGTCAGAATGGACAGTAAACACAAAATGTGTAAAGGATGACTTTTGGTCAAAGTCAACAGTTGACTTTTAATGGAGAAAAGCAAAATTAGTGTGAGAAGTGAAATATATTATGATTATGTGAATTATGGATATGAGTAAATAAATATACATTATATAATGTGAATACATTTATTTTGTATATATGAGTGAATTAAGAATTAAGTTATGTAACCTAATATATATATTAGGTGTGATAATTAAATAACCTAAATGGTTATCGTTATTAGTGGTCCTAATATTTTATTTTTATACTAGTGACCTAATTTAAGAGAATTGTGGAACATGTCACAATTTATTAAATTATTTTGTTCGAATATGTGAGTAAAGGAATATGAAGATTATGTGATGATTTATATTTGTTTAATTATATAAACAAATAAAATAAACTAATGTGATCCTAATTATATATTAGGAATAAAGATTTTAATAACTTAAGGGTTATGAGATGAGAAAATTATGGTAGTTAGAATATATATCAATTATAAGATATTTATTTTATACATCTCAGTTACTTAATGTTATAGCCTAATTATAGCAGGTCTAATTAGGTTAAGAAATTAAATGTACTTAAGTAAGAATTTTTATTTCACTTGAGTGCATGTAAACCCTAAATATAGGATAAGGGTAGAATGGAATAGAATTAAAAGTAATGGGCTATAGTAAGGTCATAGCCCAATTAATTTAAATAGAGTCCAAGAGAAGTGGATTAAATGGACTAAAGGGGTTATATTGTTTAAACAAGTCCAATTAATTAATTAAGCACGAGACTTGTAGATAATATGGTTTAAGGGCATTTAAATTATTAATCTAGCTCATTATATTATGTGTGGGACAAGAATTATAATGACCCAATCTAATTTGTAGAGGAAGCCTAATTTTATTTTTGTTAATAAGTAAACAAGTAAAATGGCTAGCTCAATGGAATTAATTAAAAACCCAAAGCTTAACTCATTTTTTATGGACATGTGATAAAGCAATTAATTAAAGGTTCAAAGGGATTTTATATGGTGGCCCAAGAGTTGGCCCAATCATTGATTTAAAAAGGTCAAAATGTGATCCAAGTATGAGGAACATTTTTGGGACAAAGAAGTTAAGCCCACTTGTGGAAGAATAATAAATTGTATTAAGTTAAGAGATATATTTTTATTATCTCAAGTTATTAATTTTATAACTTAATTAAAATAAGTTTGATTGGGTTATAAAAATTTAGTGTACTAGAGTAATGATTTAAATTCTAATTATTTGGAATGTATGCTCTAATTAAATATTTAGGGTGGGGTAAGATAGAAATGATTGGACTATATAAATATTACATAGCCCAAAGGATTAATTGGAAGCCCAAACATTTATGGGACATGTCTCAATTTTTTTTAAAACCAATTAGTGATGATGGACATTTTGTGCATTCAATAAATCAATTAAATAGAGTAAAATTTGGATAATAAGAGGCCATTTGTCCAAATTAAAAGGTATATAAAAAAAATAAAAGAAGATATTTTGTCTAGATAAGGCCATATGGCTGGATTTAAAAAAAATAAAGAGAAGAGATAAGAAGAGGATAAGGAAGATAAGAGAGAGAAGGAAAAGATAGAAGAGAAAGAAGAGAACGGGAGGGAGAAAGAGGGAAGAAGGGGAAGAGGGGCGGCAGCCTTGATGAGGAAGAAGGTGGAGAAGAAAGATCTCCATGGAAGAAGGAAGAAGAAGAAGGAGAAGAAAAGCAATGGGTATAACGTCTCTCTTTCCAATCTCTTTCTATGGAATTTTTTTATGAAAGGGGTTTTTGATTTAGATGTTTAAAACCCTAAGATCTATGTGATATATATGGATTCATGTATGGATTTAGCTATCTTGGGTGTTGATTTGGTTTGAAACCAAAAGAAAAGAAAAAATAAATTTTCTAGTTTAAAAACCCAAAATTTCTATGTATTTTGAAAATCTACTATTTTTAATCTAATGCTTCTTTTTGTGATCTGTCAAAAAGTAGTGCTAGATATATGTGTTGTCTAGTAAACCCAAGTGGTAGAACTCAAAAATCACATTTCTAAAAGTCGTGGTAATGATTTATGTGAAAATAGTCCCAGTTTTAGGAACTCTTTTGGATCAGTCCGTATCAGGGGCAATTTCGTCCAGTTTTTTGTGCTTTAAAACTTCAGGGCTTTTGGTATGTTATAGTACACTGATTAAGCTTTCCATTGACTTCAGAACGAACTAATTCCGGCTCCGGATGAGGTAGTTATGGCGTTCAGAAGGTGCGTAATCAAAACTGTTTACCAATCCCAAACATCCTCCTTTGTTTAAATATTTGGACTGATGTGTTCGGATTTTGGGGAAACGTCGTGAGACAAAAGTTGTAGCCCTGGAAGTTATCTTCGCGTGGGCTCAAGAATCTCTCGAAAGTGTTTTAAAACATGAGAGTTATGGCTGTTTTAGCGAGGCTGGGTAAGATCCAAAAAAAAAATATTGAAAATCAAATTGTCCAAAAATAGAAAAAATGCGATTTATGATGTGAGACCCTTGAGCATGGCGTTTGCAAGTTTGTAATGAAGTTTTGGGTCGGGTTTGAGGTGTTGTGATGTTTGTGACATTTTAGAATGCTTAAACGAGTTTATTAATTATGAAATAGAAAACAATTGAAATAAATTGTTTATTTATGTGATTAATGACTTAAGTTATTTTTATATGACTAATAGTATTGTATTGAGATATTATTAGTAGTATTTGAGGAAAATGTTATTAAAAAGTTAGTAACCTTAGTATAAAATATTATTGCATATTAATAATATTCGACGGGAGATTAAAATAAGAGATTTATGTTATTTCTCAACATAATTGAATCTACAAGCTAAAAGCTAAGCTTGGGGTTGTTGAGCCAAGTTTGGGTTGCTATTATTTTATGGGGATGTTTAGTATTGCTTGAAAATATGATGGGTTAAAAATAATAATAATAATAATAATAATAATAATAATAATAATAAAATTGATTGTGTGGTCAATGGGAATATTTAAAATATAACTGTACAAGTTATATGGCATGTTTGTGTGGTGAATACGTTCATATATAGTGTAAAATATTTATATACTCAAATGTGAGAGAGCTTTATTTGGTTTAGAAAGGTTAAAATGAATTAAGTTTCTAAATAAACTAATATTCATTTTGAGTAAGAATAAGCAATATTGGTTTGTATAAAACTAATAATTGTTATTGATGAATATACATGTATGTTTTGTAACATATTCGATTATCTAATATGTGTGTGCATGTAAATATAATTCTGTAGGAATTGTGGAGAAACTCTAAGTTAAATTTTATGGTAATCTCCAATCAAGGCAAGTTTTTTGGTTCTATGATGTTTGTGGATTTAATGTGATTATGTGGTGAGTTACATACCATGTTTTATTAATTGTTAAAGTCAAAATATGACTAAGTTAATTGGGTTATGGAACTCAATTTATATGTGATATGTGATAGCAAGTGTTGTATAATGTAACTCGATAAATTAGCAATGTATAATGCATGATTGTATGCTTTGTAAGGAATTATTGTTGCATGTGGGATATGCATAGTAATGAATACATGTTGCAGGCATATATGCGTAATAAAGGAAATATAGTGCATATGGAATTGTGTGCTATGTGAAACATGATAGACTATTAAATTTGCTGGGCTGTCGAGCTCAATCTTGCAAACACAAACTTTTTGTAGGTTAATGATGTTAGGCAATATTACTTGCTATACGAATGATGAAGATTGAACGATGTGCAAAAATGAATACATTTTCTTGAATTAGAAATGGTATAAATCTATGATTGATAGTTGTGTCAAGTGTAATTGGCAGTTATGTATAGTTTGAAATGTTGAATGGTTAAAGAATGTTTATTCTGAAATGAGATTAGATATGATTTTAAAATGAATGAATCATCAATATAAAAGATATGAAGTATTGAGACTTAAGATTTTAATACATTTACACGGATTATACAAATCATATAATAAATATGATTTTAGTATAAGAAAGAATTGTAAAGGTTGCGATTCAGGGAATGGATGACTGAAAAAAAAATTTAATTATTCTGAAATTTTTAGCTATTTTAACATTAAATAATATTTTAAAGCTAGAACAAGGTAGTATTAACGCACAAGATCGGAAAGGAAAATAGTCTCGATTTTGGGGGCGCTACAGTGACAATAAGTGTGGAGGGAATCAACATGCCAGAAATGGCAACCACTTCAGCGGTAATCATGGCCAAAACAATAAGAATAGACATTTCAAGAAGAGGAGATTCAACAATAATGGAAAGACGTCAGCACCATCACCCGTTGTTAAGGAAGGAGAACGACTACCTATCATATGCTTCAAATGCGGAGGGGAGGGACACATCAGTCCAAACTGCGCCATGCCATCCAAAATATGTTACAGTTGTGGAAGTGAAGGTCACCTAGCCCGATGAGTCAGCACAACCAAAAAGTAATGACCAACAACACGATAATAATCGTACCGGTGGAAACGGCCATAGGAACAATGATAACCATCGTGGATGAAATTATCATGCCAAGAATGGTAACCACTTCAGTGGTAATCATGGCCAAGATAATAGGAGTGGAAATTTCAAGAAGAGAAGGTTCAACAACGATGAAAAGACAGCAGCACCAACACCCGTTTTCAAGGAAGGAGAACGACCACCAATTGTATGCTTCAAATGCAGAGGGGAAGGATATATCAGTTCAAACTACGTGATGCAGTTAAAAATATGTTACAACTGTGGAAAAGAAGGCCACCTAGCTCGATTTTATCATGCACCAAAGTCAAGTCTAGCTGGGACGGTGGTACCAAAAGCGGATATAGACAAAACAAAGTCGGTAGTTTCAGGAAGAGCATTTTTTGTGACTTCTAAAAAAGCAAGTAACCCGAATAAATTAGCACGGGTTAGTTAATTAAAAATTCTTGCGAAGTCTATACCTTATTAGATACCGGTTCTACCCATTCTTTTATCTCTCTTGCTTGCGTTCAACGTTTTAATTTGACCCTAGAGAAGTGAGACTTTAACTTGTTGGTTGAAATTTCGTTAGTAGAAACCTTCGTTACCTCCACTATTTATAAATCTTGTTAATTCAAATAGACACTTTTACGTTACCTGTCTATGCAAAGTACCGCATACATGGTGAAATTCTTCTATTATTCCATTCTTTATTATTCTGTTGGAACATCGTGTCAGTGCATTTACGCATGACCTGGTTCCATTATTTATTATTCTGTTTGAATATCATGTCTGTGCGTTTACGCATGACCTAGTTCTATTATTTATTATTCTGTTGGAATATCATGTCTGTGCGTTTACGCATTACCTGGTTCCGTTATTTATTATTCTGTTGGAATAACCTGGTTGTACGGTATATCGTATGCATGGTGATTTCTTCTATTATTCCATTCTTTATTATTCTGTTGGAATAACCTGCCTATGTGGATTATAACATGCATGATGAATGATCCTTTGAATTCATTCCTTATTAAATTGTGGAAATGATCTGTCTAAGTGGATTACCGCATGGCAGACGAAAATCCATTTGCAGTTTTATATATTCTCTTATACTCAGTTGGTTAAAGCTTTGACTTCTATACTCCATGAAATTAGTGGAATATCCTTAATATTTGCGCTTCATCAAGTATCTTTTCATGGAAATATTCTTCTGAGCATTCTTGAGTTTTACCCCACAAAGCAGTATCATGTTGACAATTTGGACGTTATTGGTTCCTGGATAAATTAATTCTTGAACTTGTTTTATTGAATTCTTATATCATTGTCACCATCCTCATGTTTATATTATGTTGAAAGCCATCTGTGGCCTGTAGTGCATAGATGGACTTAGTATGATTATGACTAGGGATTAATCGGTATAATCATGACAGTAATGTTACAAATGATGTGGTAAAAGTCCTTATTGGCCCGTAGTGAATTGATGGACAGTTGTTGGCATGATCCTGACCATTGATGAATACACGAATATCCTTGGCCCGTAGTGCACGGATAATTTGTGGTTATGATACTAATTAATATCCTTGGCCGTAGTGCAGGGATGGTGTGGATTATTTAATAATCTGAATCTCAGCGATAAAAGTGATGAAAAATCTTTTTAAATCATAAAAGATGGTAGATTTTATTCTCTACTTGACTCTTTTAATGGATTGCTTGTTCCGCTGCAGTTAAACTTGATGTTTGTTATATTTTATCAGTTTAACATTGTTGAAAATTAATGATAATTTATTCTACATTATCTTAGTCATAATATTTCTTTCTGGGCTAGTTGAGCTCACCCTTACTTTAATTGTTCTCTTTAGGAAATGAGAACGTAGCCGGGACTAGTCAAGGAACAGAGTGACGGTCCAGATGATAGTATTAGTAGTCCTCATGATTCTATTAAATAGTGTGACAATAGATGTATTGATAACTCCTTTGAGTGTGGATATTGTCTAGATGACAATATTCTTATTAAAACTCTCAGTTTATGTTTTGTCGTATTTTATACGACAATGGTATTATTAAGTTGTATTTATATTCAGTACATTGTATCTGGCGACCCAAGATGGGTGATGTATACCTATTCATACATATTCGTACAATACCTCGTCTTCAATACCTTGTACAATACATGTGTATCATACCATCCTTACACTTTCTTCTTAACGTTTAATATTCCTAACGTTCTCAAATTAAGTCCGCATGCGAAATATTACGTTTTCCATACTTAGATTATTATTACATAATCCATCTCACCTTGATATTGTAATGTTACGTATTTCTTGGAAGTTCAAAAATAATTCCCAAGCAGAAATTGATGAATAATGTTTTTCAAAAAATCTCTCTAAAAAATGTTATTTTCGTTTTAGAAATTCAAACATTTTAATTCTCCCACGTAGTTAAAATACTACGGCTTTCCGACGTTTTTAGGTTATAGAACGACATTCATCTTATCAATAGGTATTAATAATAAATAATATTATTTTATTCATTATTAAAAGTATTTACAAAGGTTCGATTTTTCGGGGCGTTACAGAATACATTAGGAAATTTATTAACAATAGAAATATCATTCAAATCTGACGTATTTTTATTTAAATTCATGACATGGGCTAAGAAAGCTTGACATCCGTTTTTCAATAAACGAATAGCTTTATGGCTTGATATGACAGTGATTGATTTTAGTGGTTTGGCTGCTTGAATTCGTATAATAGGTCGGTTAGGAATATGAAAGCTAACATTCTTACAAAAATAATCGATTTTAGCATGATGAGTTGTTAACCAATCAATCCCTAAAATCAAATCAAATGCAAGTATTTTCAAAGAAATAAGATCGACAGGTAACGTTCGGTTATCGATTTGAAGTAAACAAGACTTATAAACCGTGGATGTAATGAAGGTTTCTCCCAACAGAGTTTCAAAAGATAAGTCAAAGTCTAATTTCTCCGGAGTCAAGTTCAAACGTTGAGCACAAGTAGGAGAGATAAAAGAATGGGTAGAACCGGTAACTAGTAAGGTATAAACTTCACAAGAATTCAAGATTATCTTACCCGTGATCACCTCGGTCGGGTTCATAACATTTTGGCCAGTCACAACAAACGCTCTTCTTGGAACCGCTGATTTTGACTTATCAAGGACAGCCTTTGCAGTCACCATCCCCGCTGAACATGGTTTTGCTACAGAACACTCTCGGGATATATGACCCTCCTTTCCACAGTTATAACATACCTTGGATTGTTGTGTGTTGGTGTTGGTGTTGGTGTTGCTGCTGATGTCTTCCCGTCATTATTGAATCTCCTCTTTCTGAAATTTCCACTTGACTCACCTCTCCTATTATTATGGCCACGATTACCAACCGAGTGGTTACCGCCTTTGTCCATATTTTTTCCCTCCTCGCTGGTTATCATCGTTCTGATGACTGTTGTCACCGGTATGACCCTGGTTGTGGTCCCTCGGTTAAGTATACTCATTATCTCTCTCTAATAATTGAGCCATGTTGAAAACATCTGAATAAAGAGAAAAATTTTGAGAGATAAGGTATTAACGAATCTCAGGTTTTAGACCTCTCAAAAACATCTGCGTCATACGTTCCTCATTCTCTACCAAATGAGTTGCAAACCTGGATAACTCCGCAAACTTCGCCTCGTACTAAGACACCGTCATGTTGTTCTGTTCCAGTCTAATAAACTCTACCTCCTTCATATGACGAATACTTTCAGGAAAGTACTTGTCATTGAAAAGTTTTTGAAATCTTTCCTAAGACATGTTGAGTGCAGCTAGCTTGGTACGCTTCACATATTCCCACCAGCATTCCGCTTCACCACGGAACATAAAGTTGGCGAATGGAACCTTCTGTTCCTCCATGCATCCCAAGACATCGAATATCTTGGTGATTTGCTTGACCCATGTTTCCGCCTTAATCGGATCGGGCTTTCCCCAGAAATCTGGTCGTCCTAACTCCTTAAACTACTTGGCTGTGACAGACCACGCGTTGCCATCATTTCTACCTTTATTTTGTACATGAGCCTCCCTCATCTGATTTTGCATGAACTGCAAAAAGCTCCTAAACATTCCATTATTCATTGTTTGCTCGGTAGGGTTATTTACAGGAGGAATATTGCCTTCCTGCTGCACGTTCTCCTAGTTTGTGACTAAAGGTTGTTCCACAGTCTCATACACTCCATTGTTAACGTTCTCAGCAGTCATTCTTAAATACTGCCATAAAACAAGGGTTAAATAAACAAATTAACTTATCACATAATATCCATATATTATGACCGACCAACAAATAAGCTTAGATAGGACATACTAGTGAAGGATTTACTCATCTTTTCCTTCCTAGTTCTATTCCTCGATCTCCGCCAGAGACCATATCCTTAAGCTCTGATACCAACTATAACGACCCCAAAATAGGTATACAACACCCATTCTGAGTCACCAAATACATGGTACAGAAAGCAAACTATAACTTCAATAATAAAAATGTCGTGTAAAATACGACAACATATGCTGTGAGTTTAAATATAAATATTGTCTTTTAGACAATATCAACACTCAAATAAGTTCTCATTATAATTATCCATACACTATTTTACAGAAAATAGTGAGGATTGCTAAAACATCTTTCTAGAACCATCACTCTATACCCCGAATCGATCCTGCTATGTTCTCACCTCCTGAGAAGAAAAATGGAACAAAAAGGAAAAGGGTGAGCTCAACTAACCCAGTAAAGAATATTATGACTAAGATAATATACAACAAATTATCATTAGTCTTCAACAGGGAAAAATCTGATAGAATATAATAGACAACAAGTTTTAGATAAACAAATGCAGCGAAAACATCAATCCATTAGAAGAGTCACGTAGAAAATGAATTCTAATATCTTCTAAGAATTAAAAGTTCATCATCAATATTTTATCTCTGTAACATCAATCAATATACATCTTTAATCAAATATTCATCTTTTCATTAAAGACCAAAGATATTCATTTATATCACCAATCAGTCATGTTCATCTCAACACATGTTCATCTTTGAACTACGGGTCAAAGATATTCATTAGTTAATCATTCATTTTTGCACTACAGGCCAAAGATATTCAGTAATATCATCATTTAAGACAGAAAATGATGAAAAGTATTATAAAAAAAATGAATCCAATGAGACAGAAGGACAAATATTAGCGATTCGTATAACAGTTTCTCCAAGATCAATAATATTTCATAATAACCAATTGTGAAGCAGAATTCAAAAATAACGATCAAAACATGGATACAATCAAGGATAATTGCCAAAATAGACTTCTTGGACAAAAAGGAAATTTTTTATTTTTTGGAGAATAGTGCCGTATTCATGAATAGTACCGTATACGTGAATAGTACCGTATACATGAAGAGTAACCCCGACACATAAATTTCCAAATTTAATTAAAAACTTCACCAATATTTCAGCATAATGATATTGAAAAAAATATCATTTAAGAAGAAAATAACATTCCTTACCTCAAAATAACGGTACTTCTGATCGGAATATCGGATATAAAGCCGAAAGAAGCTTGTACCGAACAGCAACTCTCAAAGTATATAAATACTCACAAAAATACGCTCGATAATCTAGAGAGAAAGAAAACTTTTTTCTGGTATGATTTTCAATTCTAACATAAGCGCCTATTTATAGGAAAATGCTAGAACGCTATAGGAGACTAAAATAATAAAATATTATTTTCTTTTTCTTCTTCCACGCCAACCTTCACCAACCAAGCCACCAACAGCCATTTCGGAAGAAAATTCAGCAGCCCACATGTTTATAACATAAGTGGGTCCCACCCATAATTTAATAAAAATCATTTTATTTTCTAAAACTTCAATAATTCATAGAAAATATCATGTTTATCAGAAAAAAATGAATTTTATGTCCATTCTACCTGAAATCGAATTCTCTAAAACTTTGTAGCTTTGAGTTTTTCTAAATTTCAAGTAGAAAATATCTGAAATCCACAAATGGATGATTTTTAATTCCTCTATTCTGACAAAATACTGATAAAACACCTCAGAATTAATTCCTTCATTTATAACCGCATAAATAAATCCATCATTTATATCCACATCAAATAAATATTTTTTTATCATATAAATCAATAATTAATTATTCACAAATAATATTATAGAATCACAATTATGACAACCAGACCGTTTCCAGGAAAGAGGGGTCTTTCCAATAAGGATTTCTCCTTACTAGCGCAATTAGGTGACCAAACCTCTCCTTGATAGAATTTTCTAGACATTGCCAATAATGTTATCTAATAATATTATTCAAATAATATGAATAATTGATCTGATAATGGGAAATACTGTGCAGTGACAATTATTAATAAAACAATAATATAAATTATCAATGCAGCAATTATTGAATCAATAAAATAAAATATTGAATAATAACTATTGTAACAATTATTGAGTAGTGTCTTCTTACGTACAAATCAATAATTCAACAATACTGTGCAATACTGTGTGCTACTGTGTAACTATGCATATTATTGTATTTTAACCACCAGGTATTTCAACAGTGTTAACGGTAACAATTACGTCGTTATTTATAAAACTCAATCTTTGTCGTTTCCCTTCATCCAACCATTTTCCGTTATGGGGCACACAATCGACTGCGCCGTCGTACGGATATTCCCGATAAAAAGAATATTTCACGACCAAATGAATATTCCCCGACAAAAAGAATATTTTATAACCACTTGTTTATTTTGTAAAATTTGCACATTTCACCCATAACCAAAGCATTATATCAAATTAACCCTTATTAATTTAGAATAATGAATAGAGGAAAATTTAATTTTATTTATAATAAGTTGGGGTCATACAAATAATGAATGGAATAATTAAAGAAATTCACCATGTATGAGGTACTTCGCATAGACAGGTTATTCTAACATAATAATAAAAAATGGAATAAAAAAAAGCTCTCTTCATGAATACGAAAGAAATAATACCCCTTACCTTAGAATAAAGCTGGATACTGGAATAGAGAGGTAGCAGACTTATCTTCTTCTTTCTCTCTATAATTTCTCTCTATAATAATTGCTCTATAGCTTTAGTGAATTTGTGAGAAATGAAGGAAAAATGAGCTTCTATTTATAGGAAAATATAGTTTCGATAATTACATTTTTTTGGGCTCGAAATATTATAGTACAATACCTTCAAATTTTCTTTCATTTTTAATTTAGTCCTGCAAGTAATATCAAACTTGCACCACCTCCCCTAATAGTAAATAATGTGAATCAATAGTTCAATCATGTGAATCAATAGTTATAATCATGTGAAAATACAAATTAGAGTATAGTACCTCTATCTATACCTCCATTTTTAATTTAGTCATGCAAGTATTATCAATCTTGCATCAACTCCCCTAATAGTAAATGAATGTGATTCAATAGTACACACATGTGAACAAATAGTTATATAAGCATGTGAATTAGTAGCAATTAATTGCTCATTTATCTGATTAATTACCCAATTTATCAATATAACCCCCAGACATCAATTATCATCGGAATAGATGTCAAGTTCCACTAAAACTAATAATCCCAACACAATGGAACTATCAATTTCATCTTTAATCAAACACGAACTTATTCATCATTAATAATATAACTCACAATATTTAACAATCAAGTCATTCACAGGAAAGATGAGGCTTTTCGATAAGGATTTTTCCTTATTGGCGCGCAATTAGATGATCAAACCTCTCCTTGACAGAACTTCTAGACATTATAAATATTGCAATTTAATAATATGAATAACTTTGTTGTCTCAATTATTGATTTAATAATATATCATATAATGCAGATGATACTGTGACAATAATCGAATCAATACTATGAGAGATATGATGTAGCAATTACTGTAGCTATAATTGAGTATAACTGAGTGACTTTTTACGTAAACATCAATAATCAATACTGTGTGCTACTATAAAACCACGTGTATTACTGTACTTTTACTACCGGGTAGTTCAACAGTTTTAACGGTAACACTTTTGCAATTATTTTTATAAAATGATAATTCTGTTGTTTTCTAACTACGACAATACTTCTATTGTGGGGTCCACCAATGATTATGCCATCGTACGGATATTCCCTGACCAAATGAATATTTTATAACAACTTGCATAATTTGCAAAATTTCTAAATATTACCCACAACTATAACATTATCTCAAATCCACACCATAATTTTGAAAAAAAAAATTCGAGAAAATTAAATCTTTATTCATAAAATTTGGTGTCTTACATTGGTTATCCACTCCAGATATGTAGACACCATGATAATGCCAGCTTGATATTATTTCACAATTTCTTCTTTGACTTTTAAACTCCACCCAGGTTTCAATCATCTGAGTTTTTGCCTAACTGGCTTAAATCCTTCTTTAATGGGAAGGTGATGAAGAATAATATCAGTGGACAAACCCACCATATCTTCATGAGACCATGCAAACACATCCTAGAATTGGGTTAATAGCACAACCATGTCATTCCGTTGGTTTGGAGTGAGGTCTGAACCAATCTGGATTAGCTTAGGGTTTTCTAAAGTTCCAAAATTGAAAGAAGTGGTTTGGTCAAGGTTGGGTTTAGGCTTATCTGCGACCCATTCCTTAATCTCCTGAGGTGTCTCAATGCCCTCTTATATTTCCATCAAGTCTGAGTCCAACTTTGTATCAAAGTTACAACCTTTGTGGAGAGAAGGCACATCACCAGTAAGTGCAGGTACATCTAAATTCAGAGTCCAGAAATCAAAAGATGCTTTCACTTAATATATGAAACTATTTAATCATACAAAGTGTTAACATGTACTGATAAAATAACTGCTAATACTATATAGAAAAATAAGCAATTAAAGTTATCTATAGAGTAGATGGATTTTCTACCCGTTTTACCCTCGTCGACCAATGCATGGAATGCTGCTCCAATTTTTGAGGGCAAAGTCCTAATGAACAGCAGTGATATAGGGGCTGTCATTGCCCTCCTTCTCCCGAATGATAACCATGATATCTGGGAAATCATCGTCTAAGGTATATCGATTTGTATGTTCATCATGAATAATGACGCGTATGCCGGACATCATCAAAGTGATGTCATGTTTACGTTTTTGTTCCCTTTCTTCCACTTTGGGATCAGGAATCAGCATCTCTTTTGCTTTGAATGGTACTAGTCTGGGAAACAGCATAGTCATAACATGTGCTTGCACCTTCACTGGAGACTGTATCAGCTCATGCGGTGCAAATGGAATAATTCGGTAAGTAGGCTTCTTCCAAAACCTTGATTAAATCTTTCGGTGATCATCGGAAGAGAAAACCAAGTCCGGAATTGAAATCTGATGTGGAGCTTCTCTTAAGCTTAGAACCACCTTGGCTTCATTATGGCCCATAGTGAGGAGAAATTTTTTAATCCTCTCCATTGGAATCTTCCCCTTTGCTTTGAGGGTAGGCTTGATAACCCTTTGAGGAAAATATAATGGATTATGCTTCGACACTATATTAGTAGTATGAGACATGGATCCTTCAGCTTTTCCATAATTCCATGGAACATTGTGTAAGCTGAAAATAAGATATTATGGTCTGTAATGTAAAGAAATTGGCTCGGGTGCGGCCACTTTCAAAGGATTGTCAGCTCCTTTGAGTTGAATTACTTGAATAGGAAATTCTTTGACAGTCTCATCATCCTCGTCGGATATAACTGCTACTGATCCCTTCCATGTAATCCCACTTTTAAGTTGCACAGTGTTATCGTCTGCCAGCTGCAGGACACCGATATCAATGAGATTTTGAATGAGATGGCGGAGTGCCCAACATTCGTCTGTGCTGTGACCGCGAGAATAGGAATGATACTAACACACTCCATCAAGGTTAAACCATCATGCACGGGGATTAATTGGACGCAGAAGGGATGTAATCCTTCCTTCATTGATCAGCATTTGAAATATTTCCTCCATAGGTTGGCCTAGATAGGTGAACTCCCTCTGATTAGAAAAATCCCGATGGGCTTTAGCATTTGCTTAGTTTGCAACCTTATCCTCCATAGCTTCGCTTTTTGAAGGTGAGGGTGGAGCATTTATAACAAATGGAAGGAGATAAGCATGCTCCTGCATGATTAATTAGCGTGTGACCTGATGCTGATGGGTCATCAGTTCTGCCAATTGCTCAATTTATTTGCAAAGAACTTTTATCTTTCATTCCATAGTAAACTGGTACTTTGCATAATCCCATCTATCAACACCGTCTTTGATGGTTTGAGATGGCTCGCCATTAAAACTGGAATTTTGCCCAGTGCTCCAACTGATCATGTTGACCTCTTCTTCTTTATGTTGAGGAAGAGGGTTGTCTTGCACATGAGGTGGATCTGGTTTGGTGACTATAATCTCACCATTGTCTATCAAGTCTTGGATCTTGTGTTTCAAGGCCCAACAATCTTGAGTATCATGTCCAGGTGCTTCGACATGATAAGCACACTTCCCTGTAGCATCAAAACCCTTCCCATTAGGGTTGGCTGGTGGAAGAAGACTGGTGATTTTCTTCTGAGTGGTCAGAAGAACAAGAATATTCTCGAGCGAGCCCCCTAAGGGTGTGAACGTTTGAGGTCGCTTTACTTCTCCACTTTTAGGCAATGGAGAGTTTGAAGACTGTGCTTGGAAGAGGAGTAGTTTTTCCTCTCTATAGGAATGTTTTGACTGACTTTTGGACCTTGTATTATCAAGGAAACAACTTTCTCTTTCTTTTTATGGACCCTCTGGGGTTTGTTTCCATAAGATCCAGACTGGATGTGCTCAACAACTTCTTTGAGAGCGGCAAGGTCTAGAATCTTACCTTACTTTAATCCCATCTCGGCTATTTCTCCGTGTTTGATCATTTTAGAGAATGGTTTACCAATACCATCTAGAACTCTTTCATAGAAAGGAGCTTCCTGTACATCTATGAAAGTCATGACCATTTCAGATTCTTTCATGGAAGGAATAACTTGAGCAGCCAGGCGCCTCCACCTTTGAGCATACTCTCTGAAAAACTCATTAGATTATTTCTTGACCTTGGTAATTTGGTACCGGTCAGGAGCCATCTAAGATTGAAAACTTTATTGAGTAAGGAAGGCGTGAGCTAGTTCTTCCCAACTATGGATCTTTAAATTGTCTAATCTGGTATACCATAAACGGGCTTCTCCAGTTAGACTCTTCTGGAACAGCTGCATTCTGAGATTCTCATCTTCCGCATAAGATCCAAGTTCTCCAATGAACACTTTTAAATGTGTGTAAGGATCCCCTAATCCATAATACTTTTCAAAATCAGGGGTTTTGAATTTCTCTGGATAATGAACACCAGGAAATATGCAAAGGTCAGCATATGAAACACTTCCATGTCTTCTAATCCCTTTGAGAACACAAATAGTTTCCTCCATTTAGAGGACCTTCTTCCTGATGTCACCGGTGTCTGGATCTCCTTTGAGATGGGTGTTTTCACGGTCTTTGTTGGTCGTATCGAACTGAGTTTCTAGAATTGTTTGTTCCAAACCTTAGGCTCCCCCTTGTGTAGAGGATTTTGTATGTGTAAGTATCTTTGTAGCCTGAGTAGACTGATGTAGTTCTTTCAGCAGAATAGGCAAGTCTGTGATTTGTTTACTCAATCTGTCAAATTATTCTCGGGATACGGGATTAGACTGGTCAGAAGAAGACATAATTCGCTGTAGGCTCATGGCCTTTTTGGATTTTGAGCGGGTAACAGGCCCAATTGCTTCCCTATAAAAGACTTATGTAGTTTAGTCTTAGGGATAATGTAAATGTTATCAAAATGTGTCTGTTTTAGGAATATGGTCCTGCAAAAATGGTTGTTAATTGGTAACATGTCATGCATGCACATATATTCTTCATATTTTCTATTACATATGGATGAACATGGAATAAAATTATAAGTAAATGCTTTTACAAGTAATTGAAAATGGAAAGAATGAAGAGACTTTCCTCCACGTTTGGTTTATCAGAGGTTGACCAATCTTAGGGTTACTCTCGTAGCTTTTTGGCCATGAAGGTCCCCAGATTATTGCAATCTACTTGACGAGAAGTTAATTCGGTCGTTCAACTAGAGCAAATCTGGGTGGTGCCTTTCCTGAGCCTCATTGGAATTAGTCTTCCTACGAGTCCAGTAATCAAACACCGACAGGATAGCCTCCTGGTGGAGGAACAACACAACATACATTCACATACAACGTGTCTCACCGTTTATGCAAAATAATGACATGTGCGAAGCACTAATATCACAGATAGATATTTATCAATATAGTAAGTAAGATGCATTACTACACATTCATCATAAATGTAAATGCAACATTCACAGACAAGCATATAACAATTTTGAAAAGCTTTTAATAGCGGCTTAAGCCCTCTTACTGGAGTCCCCAACAAAGTCGACACCTGTCGACGTCTGGATTTTTATTTGTCTCTTTTCGTTACTTGTTCTTTGGTGTTCTCATGTTAATGTGAGATTTGTTTGAAAAAACAAGTGAAAAAGGTCTGACATGTGTAATGTCGACGATTTAACTTTAAGAGTCGCCAGTTGGTTTTTAACTGGTTGCACCAACATAACTGATAAGGTTTGCACATTAACCCATTGATATGACACTGCCAAACGGGTATATGAAACCGAGATTCATTATGGGTTCGGGGGCTTGATTATGCAAATGGAAGGTGTTAGGCACCCCCCCAACATCCATGTTGCCATGGTGACCGCCACTTCTCAAAGAAACTGTTATATGAATGTGTGAGTGTGTGTGTGTTGATCAATTTTCAATTATTTGAAAGTAGTACGAGGCCTCGTTCGTACCTATATACACCGGGTTTGAATTTATAGAAAAATTCAGTTTTAACCAGGATATAGCAATGAAGTTTTGTAAAAGAGTTTTTTCAAACCCTGTGCTCAATAGGAATTGAGACCTTTTCATACTTCCATTTTATTGTTAAATGTTTGGATTATTTGGTTTTATTTTTGATATGCGAGGCATCTTCGAGAAAATAATATACAGCAGTGTCGAACCCCTTTATGGGCATGAAAACCATCCAAGGGAATTCGTACACTGTAAAAAATGTACAAGCTGCTTATAGCTGGGAAAAAGTCCATCACGGGAACTGAATCTAGATTCAGTAGACTGAATCTATGATCACGTGATTCCTAGGCTCACATGATACTGCAATTTATATGGAAAGCAGTAAGAAGTTATATATATATATATATATATATATATATATATATATATATATAAAAGCGGTAAATATATATATATGTACATGATCAGCCACCACGAAGCAACTCCATGGGGGATCAGAAATGTAAATAAAGCAGTAAATGCCATCAACCGCCACGAAGTAAACTCCAGGCGGGACTTGAATGTAAATAAAGCTGTAAAAGTTATCAACTGCCACGAAGTGAACTCCAGGCAGGACGAAAGGTAAAGAAAGCTGTAAAAGGCCACAAAGTAAACTCCAGGCCTGACAGAAATATAAATATATATATATATATAAGAAGTAAATGCACTGGATATTAAATCCATGCTCATCGAATATGTCCGACAACAATTATATATAAGTATATATATATATATAAGCAAGTAAACGCACCAGATATAAAATCCAGGCTCATTAGACAGAGTCTGACAACAGTTTATATATATAAGTGTGTGTGTGTGTGTGTGTGTGTGTGTGTGTATATATATAAGCAATTAAACACACCGGATATAAAATCCAGGCTCATCAGACAGAGTCTGACAACAGGTTATATATATGAGTATATATATATATATATATATATATATATATATATATATATATATATATATATATATATATATATAAGCAATTAAACGCTCCAGACATAAGTCTAGGCTCAATCGAGGCATAACTCGATAATGTTAGTCCACATAAAAATATATACATATATATATATATATATAAGTATATATATACAGACAAAAATGAAAACCACGGACCGATGTCTAGGCATACGCACACAACACGACCTCAATGTGTAAAATAGTGTGTGCAAATATGAAGGGAAAGACTTTATAGAGTGTAAGAAGGCTTACAGTGGGCTGCCAATGCAGGCTTCTATGACTCTAAATGGATAAACACTCAGCTCCCGCTGGTAAATTTATGACTGTATGTGGGCTAACAGGTGTTTAAAAAGAGCAAACACTCAATATAGGGTGTGTATAAAGAAAATTACACAGGGCTTCCTCGTCTTTTCTTTTTTAAAAAAATGGCTAGCCCAAGCTCTATATTTATAGAGCTTCTAGCCGCAGGTGTACCTACGGTAGCTGCAGTTATACCTGTGGCCGGGCTGCCCGGTATTCTGTGGGTCCCGTCGTCTTGAAGTACGTGCATTCGTGCACTGTAATATATGCTCAAACTTGCAGAACTTCAATCCGAGAATTCGAATGAGGTATATATGACCTTCTTCGGACCGCTTGTGTCGAGAGTTACGCAATGACATGGAATAGAAGTTGTATGAAGTCAGGAAGAGGGGACTATGTCAATGGTCTTCAAACTTCAAATTATATCCAGTGTGCTGCCACGCGTAATAGTCACTCAGGATTGGAACTCCTGGTTCTTGAAGGACATTGTTGTATGTATGTATGTATGTATGTATGTATGTATGTATGTATGAAGTGTTGAGACGACGCGCAGGTGTTGAGGTGGCAAGATGATGTTTGACTCCTCATCGGGGTTATTGCTGATTTGAGTTGAAAGTAGACGTTGCTCAGGGTTATATCTTAGATTGGACTACTGCAAGTGTTGCATGCCGCAATGTCATCTTGTGGATGCTTGTCTACCCAGTGTTAGCTCCGGATCTGAGGTATGATAGCCTTGGCAGGAGGTTTTATTGAAGTTGATTGCATGTAGTTGAAACAATCATTTCTGGGGTTATCTCCAGAACTGCAATAGCATTCCTTGGGGTTATTGCTAAGGATGAAACTCGGGGTTATCTCCGAGGTTGGAAATGATGTTCCTGGTGTGTGTTCCGGGGTTGAGACTGATACTCCCAGTGTATGGTCCGAAATTGAGACTGAACTTCCGGTGTGGGTCCGGAATGGATATGAGCTGTTTTCTAGGGTTATCTCCAAAAAACGATTCTGCCCTCATGTAATGTTAGTAACAGTTGTGCAGAAAATTTCTAGTGTCTACAACAATAACATCGACCAAATGACGAACGATAGTATGTTTTGTAGCTTTCTAGAATTCATGCAACACCAAACGAGAGAGATTCATGTTCAAAATGTAGGTGGAATCAATGGCAACTCACGGCTGGTCACTGCTAAGCAATTTAAAGAGCTGGGACCACCAGAGTTTTTGGGAAAGCCAAAGCCAGTTAAGGCAAAGACATGGATTAAGCAGATCACCAAGATATTTTATGTCTTAGGATGCTTAGAGGAGAAAAAGGTTCCCTTCGCCACCTTCATATTGTGAGAAGAGGCAGATTGCTGGTGGGAATCTGTAAAGCAAACTCATTTTTCTGCATTGAAGATATCTTGGGAGAAGTTCTAAGAATTTTTCAATGACAAGTACTTTCCTAAGAGTATTCGTCACATGAAGGAGGTGGAATTCATCAAGCTGGAACAAAACAATATGACCATATCGCAATACGAGGCTAAATTTTCAAAGTTATCTCGGTTTGCATCCCATTTGGTAGATAATTAGGAGCGTATGACACAAATGTTTTTGCACAGTTTGAAGCCCAAAATTTGTCAATACCTCATTTCTCACAAACTTTATTTATATTTAGATGTTGTGAATAGGGCTCAGTTATTGGAGCGCGATAATGACTCAGCCAAACCAAAAGACAACGACCAACAATATGATAATAATCGTACCGGTGGCAATGGCTGTAACGACCCCAAAATTCATACAATTTAATTATCGACTTCGGTCGTTAATAATATATTCAACCTCTAATTTTACATCATTAAACGATAATACAACCATTGAAATTTACGAAATAATTAAAATATTCTATTTCAAACTATTCGCATTCCCAAAACCTTCAACCTTTACATCTAAATATCTCAGAAGTATTTTAATAGTACAATAGTTTACATCCCAAAATGATATTACAATTCAACATTAATACATTATTCGGAACCTTAAACATGGTTCAAATAATAATAACACAACCAAAGTGTATAAATCTTCAAGTATCACATCTGATTCATGTCTTTCAAGTAACACATAACTTTACCTTGAATCTTGAACCTGCAAAAGTGGTAATTTACAAGGTTGAGCTCGACAGCTCAACAAAATCTAACAGTTTTCATGCATCACATAGCACATAATAGCATGCTCAACATATAACATACATGCTATAGTTCATATAACAAATATAAAGATTGAGTCCTTACTCAATCAGCATGCTTTAAACAATCAACATAGTCATAAATTACATTTCATACTTTCAACATATATATAATACATCATGCTTTTTGCAATAAAGATTTAAAATAGTTAATCATCAAGTTCATTTGCCTGATCCATATTTTATGAACTATGACTTAACTGCTTAACGCTTATCTGCACTTCGTGTATTCCTACACAGTTATATAATCATGGATTCACATCCATTAGTCATATATTTCATTCATTCTTAATATAATAGTAACGTTACATTATTTCCTAACTAGGTTTGTAAAACCTTTATTTCACTTTCTCATCACACTCTTAGAATAGCTAGGCATGTATAAGTATACCTTAACCATCCGTACTTGACATCAAATAGGTTGTGATATTTTTTTAAGTTCACATTCAAATTACTTAGCTCCATAATGACTTATTTCAATCTATAAGGCTTAACAACTTTCTTTAACAAGATTTGATGTTATAAGCTTTTAAACCATATATTTGTACTAATAAGCCTTTAATAGAATGCTCACATGTATCTATCTCATTTACATAGATATAGCATAGTTCATACTTTTAAAACATGCTTAAATAACTTATGGCATGCTTGACTAGTTGAGTGCACATATCATTCATGTTTTAATACTTAGTTTACAAAAGATAATAGATTTTGTCTTTGAAATCATTTTATCATTAATGATATAGTATAGCACATATAAGACAACATTTAAAACTCTTATCATAAGTAACTAAGTCATGATAACGTCTTCTCAAGTTCAAAACCTACCTCATGAAGCATTTATGCACCTTACTTCTATTATATCAAGTTTCTCTTGAAAACTTTTCTAACACAAGGTTTAACAAGTTTTATCATGAACAAGACACTATAAACACCATATCATGCTCATTTATATTTGAACTCAATCATGTATATAAACCACTAAGTTCAGAAATTATAGAAAATAAGTTTCCACAAGGTTTGTTTTTTTTTTCAAAATCTTTAAGTTTCTTTTCAAAACACATACTAAGTCATGTCAATGCTTTTTATTATGAGGAAGGAAATTTTATATTTCATGTATTATATCATGCATTTTCATGTTACATCACTTAGAATTACATATTTCATCGTCGGGAGCACTATACTTGCCTATGTGCTCGATCGACGCCCTCCAATCGCCTCCGAATATGTAATAGTCACAAAGATGACAATATTTACCCTTCCTAAAGACCTCAAATTAAAAAACTTAAAGAACAAAAGTTATAGGTATATTCGTCCTCGTTTCAGATCATGTTGAATCACCTCAATCAGAGTTCGTATGAAAAAGTTATGGTTGTTTTAGTAAAACATGTCCTGTCAAAAAATTTCAAAATTTGGCTTAGCAGACTACCCCCCCCCCCCCCCCGGTCGGTTTTTGAACTTGGGGGGGGCGCCGGGGTGGGGATCCCTTCTGCGATTTCCAATTTTGTGCTCTAGAATACTACAAAAAGCTAAATTAGGGCTCCAAACTTCTTTCTAACAACCATACCAGCCTATCTAAGGTGTAATAGGTTTACAGAAACATAATCTAATGTTTTCAAATGCGTTTCTAGCCATCTAAACAACACAAACATCCAAATTACAACCATTAATTTTTACTATTTTTGCTAAATCATCACTTTGATTTTGTTTTTCAACCAAAATAATTAATTCAACATACTATGCTTATGTTTATTCATCCTCATTCGAATTAAATAGTCAATTTATATATTATACAACTAATTAAACCTTAATTTTATTTTAAACTAAGCCATATTCATATATGTTCATACCAATTCACAAAATACAAATGTAACATGAATTCATTCACTATACTCATATATAAACTTATGAAAACAATTTTACAATAAATAATTTATCATATAAAGCTATATACAACAAACAATTCAACCTTCACAAAGTTTTTACAGAGAATTTTAGAAGAGAATATAACTACAACTTTTTGAAAAATACAAGCAAGATGATACCTTAATTTTAAAAGATGATGGCTATTCTTTTGATTATGAAGCTTTCTTTTTTCCCAATTCCTCTCTCTAGACTTCTCCCAATTCTCTCTTACTTTTCTCTGTAACTATCTTCTTCTCCACTTTTTCCTCTTCTGAGTTCTTTTTTCCAACTCTAACCTTACGTACTACCAATATAACGTACAAGTATTCATATATATATATATATATATATATATATATATATATATATATATATATATATATATATATATATATATATATTATAATATAAATATAATTTTAACTGACATCAGTTTTTTTTAAACTCAAAAGCCATAAGGCTTGTTTGGCTAACTAACTAAAAAATTAACCCATTAAATCTTACACCTTGTTTGGTAAAACAGATTTAAATTAAAGATTTAACATAAATTAAGCCTTATTTGGCAAAACTGAATTAACCTCCTTTAACTAATTTTAATAACTCCTTTATAATATAGTTTATGGTCACACTTAATTTAATTAATTCTAATAACAATTTATTAAACAAATTTACCACATAGATCAATACAACAAAATTAGAATTTTCTTTATAATTATAATTTTATTTAATCAACTAAATATTAAAATATTATCCAATGATGATTAATTTCCTTAACTCATAAATTATTTATTTAACAAATAAATAATCAAATTAACTCGCCTTAAATAAATATTTATTCAATAATAACACATCAATTAAAGTATTTATATAACTCAATAAATTATTTTTAATTATAATTTAAAATAAAATTCTGGATTGTTAAATCCTTCCCTCCTTACAAGGATTCTGTCCCCAAAATCACAACTCAAACAAATCATTCGTTACATTCTTCCCTCCTTATAAGGATTTCGTCCTCAGAATCACCGAAACCCTACCTTACTCAGTTTTTCATCAAATCTCGTCGTTGAATAACTTCAACACATTAACTTAATATAGGTTTTATATTTCCTTCTCCCACCATTCTTGATAATAAATTCTTGTAAGTTTTATTTCATAACTTTCACTTGAACTTAATTATATTTTGAGTATTAAATATTCTTTGATCCTTTCATTATCTTTCTCTAAGTATCATTATCACAAACACTCGGGATATTACATTCACCCTTTCTTCTAAGAATTTCAACCTCGAAATTTTATCTATTAATCTTTATTCATTCAATCTATCAAAATAGATTTATTTATTCCTCTTCTAAGAGTTTCACATTTCTCTTCTTTCTGGAGTTTCAATTCTTTCTTGAAATTATTATGTTTTGCTTAATTTTCTCATCCTTTCAACTTTCATCTTTTAGAATAATAAGAATCTTCCGCAATTGCTCAATAATATGGAAGCGATATGAATAACAAGAATTTAAGAGATTCCAAATCATGCTGGGGGTCATAAGATCTTGAACTACGTCCACAGTTATAAGTACTCTTTCAAATTAAACCTTAATAATCATTAGACTATAGGGACTCCCGTACTTAAGGTGATAAGCCCTCCGTACGATGTATTGTGTACTCTGTCCACGGTTATAAGTACTCTTTCAACTTAAACCTTAACAGTCATTAGACTATAGGGACTCCCGTAATTAGTGTGATCAGCCCTTCGTACCATGTATTGTGAACAAACATCTAAACGCATTGCGTAAAATAACTCCCCTATAATAGGGTTGTTCATCTCAGCTTTTCAACATCTGAATCCACACCAAAACAATTTGGTTTGGGATAACTTCTCAAGAAACGCTTGAATTTCATGAACATCTTTCAATATTCGTCTAGCTGAATCAAATAGCATAGACTTCTATAATAATTCAATCAAAATATACATATACATATACATATATATATATATATATATATTCTCATATCTTAAAAAAATCTCAAATATTTTTTTATGACGTCATGATACCGCACTGTATTTACAGTCTGTTTGAGGATTCCGTCATTTGGTGATTTTATCATACTACATCATACCATAGTGGGCTGACGATCCTTAGATCACATCCAACACTAAGTAATATTGCATTGATGACTCCATCGTTTTAAACATCTTTGAACCAGGTTATATGATGCATTTACGATATAAAAATACATTTTGATATATTTCAAATTATTTTTGTCTAGCCGAAGCAATTAGAATAGACATACGAATAACGGTATTGTTTTTAAAACTCATTGGTTTCATCATTTGATCCAATGTTTTTCAAGAAAATAAAAGTGCAAACATCAGAACGAGGTCAATAAATTTTGAAAGTCTAGCATAGCTAGTAGATTTAGAATATCCTGGTATCCATCAAACTCAATCTTTACTCCATTACTTCATTACTTAACCAATTCTTTTTATTTCTAGCACCACTAATGCTCTTATACTAAATATTCTTGTTTTTTTTACTTATAAACTTCCTATACCCCCAGTATAGTTCATCAAACTTACTGCGCATTGGAAGTTCAGGAACTTGCCACAATATATGAGTTTAAGAACTTATCCTAGTCAGACCATAGGAGTCCATTCGCTGAGGGGACCATATTATTATGAGTCACGAACTTACCATATGCATTAGTTTTAAGAACTGCACTTAATCCTAATAATATCTGACTAATCTTAATAGTTTCTAACTATCAAATATACACATGACAAAAGAATCACCTTTTTGCCACATACACATTGATAGAGTAACACCAACATTCCAATGATTATCAATATGATAAACTGAGTGCAAGCACAAAACCCTCGCCCATACAATGATTTGTACAACTTAGCCATCACATGAGTCCTCAATTGAAATCCCACCTAACTCTATCTTACTCTTAACTTGCTCTTTGCTCGATACGAATTCCTCGTATCACAGTATCTATAACTCCTCAAGAGTTTATCTCGTACTATATCATAGTACATTATCTGCATAGCATCAAGCTATAATTATTCAAACATTACGGACCATCTTTCTTTTATAACTTAAACAAATCACGTCGTGGTCTTATTCTATAATCATTTCCCTTAAAATTCATTTCTTAACTCGTGATCGTTTTGTTTTATGATCCCTTTACTTTCCTTTTTCATCATTTACGACATTATTCGTTATCTTGGCTATTGCCATTTCTTATCTTTATATCTCTTCAAGATTCTTCTTTGAATTTTCTTATTTATATACCAATTCTTCCTTTAAGAATTTCTAACTTCATTTACATTGCACAACATTTCATTTAATTTCCACATTTTCATTATACGTATCCATTTATATACTTAGTACACATCGAGTCTCTAATAGTTTTAATATGGTACACTGAGTGGTTTCCCACAAACAACCAACAAACTAGGTTCCGAGTTGCTAGTTCGTATATACCTCAGCTCTATGAAGGAATCGTTTAGCCCATATACCATACATCAACTATTAAAGAGTACAATTGTACCATACTTAAATATAACTTTTTGATTTTTAACTTCTTTATCGTCTTCTCCTTTATTCTCTAAGGTTATATCCTAGGGTACTCTTACCTAAGGTTTATAACCTACAGCTTTGATACCAACTGTAACGACCCCAAAATTCAAAAAATTTAATTCTTGACTTCGGTCGTTAATAATACATTCAACCTCTAATTTTACATCATTAAACGATAATACAACCATTAAAATTTGCGGAATAATTAAAATTTTCTATTATAAACTATCCTCGTTTCCAAAACCTTCAACCTTTACATCTAAATATCTCAGAATCATTTTAATACTACAATAGTTTACATCGCAAAAAGATATTACAATTCAACATTAATACATTATTCGGAACCTTAAACATGGTTCAAATAATAATAACACAACCAAAGTGTATAAATCTTCAAGTATCACATCTGATTCGTGTCTTTCAATTAACATATAACTTTACCTTGAATCTTGAGCCTGCAAAAGTGGTTATTTGCAAGGTTAAGCTCGACAGCTCAGCAAAATCTAACAATTTTCATGCATCACATAGTACATAATAACATGTTCAACATATAACATACATGCTACAGTTCATATAACAAGTATAAAGATTGAGTCCTTACTCAATCAGCATGCTTTAATCAATCAACATAGTCATACACTGACTTTAACATTTCTTACTTTCAACATATATATAACACATCATGCTTTTTACAATAAAGATTTAAAACAGTTAATCATCAAGTTCACATAGCAAATAGGAACTGAAAGAATTGCCTGATCCGTAGTTTATGAACTACGACTTAACTGCATAACGCTTATCTGCACTTCGTGTATTCCTACACAGTTATATAATCATGGATTCACATCCATTAGTCATATATTTCATACATTCTTAATATAATAATAACGTTAAATATTTTTCCTAACTAGGTTTGTAAAACCTTCATTTAACTTTCTCATCATACTCTTAGAATAGCTAGGCACGTATAAGTATACCTTAACAATCCGTAGTTGATATCAAATAGGTTGTGATCTATTTTCAAGTTCACATTCAAATTACTTAGCTACATAATGACTTATTTCAATCAATAAGGCTTAACAACTTTCTTTAACAAGATTTGATGTTATAAGCTTTTAAACCATATATTTGTACTAATAAGCCTCTAATAGTATGCTCACATGTATCTATATCATTTACATAGATATAGCATAGTTTATACTTTTAAAACATGCTTAAAGAACATATGTCATGCCTGACTAGTTGAGTGCACAGATCATTCATGTTTTAATACTTAGTTTACAAAAGATAATAGAGTTTGTCTTTGAAATCATTTTATCATTAATGATATAGTATATCATATATAAGACAACTTTTAAAACTCTTACCATAAGTAACTAAGTCATGAAAACGTCTTCTCAAGTTCAAAACCTACCTCATGAAGCATTTATGCACCCTAGTTCTATTATATCAAGTTTCTCTTGAAAACTTTTCTAACACAAGGTCTAACAAGTTTTATCATGAACAAGACACTATAAACACCATATCCTGCTCATTTATATTTGAACTCAATCATGTATATAAACCACTAAGTTTAGAATTTATAGAACATAAGTTTCCACAAGGTTTGTTTTTTTTTTCAAAATATTTAAGTTTCTTTTCAAAACACATACTAAGTCATGTCAATGATTTCTATTATGAGCAAGGAAATTTTATATGTCATGTATAATATCATGAATTTTCATGTTACATCACTTAGAATAACATATTCCATCGTCGGGAGCACTATACTTGTGTATGTGCTCGTTAGACGCCCTCCGATCGCCTTCGAATACGTAACAGTTACAAAGATGACTATTTTGACCCTTCCTAAAACCTCAAATTAAAAACCTTAAAGAACAAAAGTTGTAGGTCTATTCGTCCTCGTTCTGGATCATCTTGAATCACCTCATTCAGAGTTTGTATGAAAACGTTATGATCATTTTAGTAAAACATTATCTGTCAGTTTTTTTTTCAAAATTTGGCTTAGCAGACTGCCCCTGCCCCCCCCCCCCACCGGGTCGGGGGTTTTTACACTGTGGGCCCGCAAGGGCGGGGGTCCCTTCTGTGATATGCGATTTTGTGCTCTAGAACACTACGAAAAGCCAAATTATGCCTTCAAACTCCTTTCTAACAACCATACCAACCTACCTAAGGTGTAATAAGTTTACAGAAATATAATCTAATGTTTTCTAACGCGTTTCTAGCCATCTAAAGAACATAAACATCCAAATTACAACCATTAATTTTCACTATTTTTGTAAAAACTTTTCTTTTTGAAAGTTTTAGTGAAAATCATCACTGTGATTTTGTTTTTCAACCAAAACAGTTAATTCAACACACTATGCTTATGTTTATTCATCCTCTTTCAAATTAAATAGTCAATTTATATATTATACAACTAATTAAACCTTAATTTTACTTTAAACTAAGTCATATTCATACATGTTCATATCAATTCACTGTAATACGATTTCCTTCACAAAATACATACTTAACATGAATTCATTGACTATACTCATATATAAACTTATGAAAACAATTTATAACAAATAATTTATCATATAAACCAATATACAACAAACAATTCAACCTTCACAAAGTTTTTAAAAAGAATTTTAGAAGTGAATATAACTACAACTTTTTGAAAAATACAAGCAAGAGGATACTTTAATTTTAGAAGTTGATGTCTATTCTTTTGATTATGAAGCTTTCTTTTTCCCTAATTCCTCTCTCTAGAATTCTCCCAATTCTCTCACTTTTCTTTGTAACTATCTTCTTCTCCTCTTTTTCCTCTTCTGAGTTCTTTTTTTCTAACTCTAACCTTACGTACTAACAATATAACGTATAGGTATTCATATATATATTAATTATATAATATAAATATAATTTTGACTGACATCAATTTTTTTTAAACTCAAAAGCCATAAGGCTTGTATGGCTAACTAACTAAAAAATTAACCCATTAAATCTTACATCTTGTTTGGTAAAACAAATTTAAATTAAAGACTTAACGTTTATTAAGCTTTATTTGGCAAAACTGAATTAACCTCCCTTAACTTATTTTAATAACTCTTTTATAATATAGTTTATGGTCACACTTAATTTAATTAATTGTAATAATAATTTATTAAATAAATTTACCACATAGATCAATACAACAAAATTATAATTTTCTTTATAATTATAATTTTATTTAATCAACTAAATATTAAAATATTATCTAATGATGATCAATTTCCTTAACTCGTAAATTAATTATTTAACAAACAAATAATCAAATCAACTCACCTTAAATAAATATTTATTCAATAATAACACATCAATTAAAATATTTATATAACTCAATAAATATTTTGAATTACAATTTAAAATAAAATTCTGGATTGTTACATCCTTCCCTCCTTACAAGGATTTTGTCCTCAGAATCACAACTCAAACAAATCATTCGTCACATTCTTCCCTACTTACAAGCATTTCGTCCTCAAAATCACCGAAACCCTGCCTTACTCAGTTTTTCATCAAATCTCTTCGTTGAATAACTTCAATACATTACCTTAATATAGATTTTATATTTTCTACTCCCACCATTCTTGATAATAAATTCTTGTACGTTTTATTTCATAACTATGACTTGAACTCAATTATATTTTGAGTATTATATATTCTTTGACTCTTTCATTATCTTTCTCTAAGGATCATTATTCTAAACACTCGGGATATTACATTCACTCTTTCTTCTAAGAATTTCGTCCTCGAAATTTTATCTATTAATCTTTATTCATTCAATCTATCAAAATAGCTTTTACGTTAATACTTTATTCATTCCTCTTCTAAAAGTTTCACATTTCTCTTCTTTCCGGAGTTTTAATTCTTTCTTGAAATTATTATGTTTTGCTTAATTTTCTCATCCTTTCAACTTTCACCTTTCAGAATACTAAGAATCTTCCACAAGTGTTCAATAATTGGGAAGCGACATGAATAACAGGAATTTAAGAGATTCCAAATCATACTGAGGGTCATAAGACCTTGAACTACGTCCACGGTTATAAGTACTCTTTCAAATTAAACCTTAACAGTAATTAGACTATTGGGACTCCCGTACTTAGGGTGTTAAGCCCTTCGCACAATGTATTGTGCACTCTTTCCATGGCTATAAGTACTCCTTCAACTTAAACCTTAACAGTCATTAGACTATAGGGATTCCCGTACTTAGGGTGATCAGCCCTTCGTACCATGTATTGTGCACAAACATCTAAACGCATTGCGTAAAATAACTCCCCTATAATAGGGTTGTTCATCTCAGCTTTTCAACATCTAAATCTGCACCAAAACAATTTGGTTTGGCATAACTTCTCAAGAAACGCTTGAATTTCATGAACATCTTTCAATATTCATCTAGTTGAATCAAATAGCATAGAATTCTACAATAATTCGGACATCAATCAAAATATACATATACATATACATATATATATATATACTCATATCTTAAAAAAATCTCAAATATCTTTTTATGACGTCATGATACCGCACTGTATTTACAGTCTGTTTGAGGATTATGTCATTTGGTAATTTTATCATACTACATCATACCATAGTGGGCTGACGATCCTTAGATCACATCCAACACGAAGTAATACTGCATTGTTGACTCCATCGTTTTAAACATCTCTGCACCAGGTTACATGATGCATTGATGATATAAAAATACATTATGATATATTTCAAATCATTTTTGTCTAGCCGAAACAATTAGCATAGACATACGAATAACGGTATTGTTTTTGAAACTCATTGGTTTCATCATTTGATCCAATGTTTTTCAAAAAAATAGAAGTGCAAACATTAGCACGAAGTCAATAAATTTCGAAAGTCTAGCATAGCTAGTAGATTTAGAATATCCTGGTATCCATCAACTTCAATCTTTACTCCATTACTTCATTACTTAACCAATTATTTTTATTTCTAGCACCACTAATGCTCTTTTACTAAATATTCTTGTATTTCAACTTACAATCTTCTTATATCCCCAGTATAGTTCATCAAACTTATCGTGCATTGGAAGTTTAGGAACTTGCCACAATATATGAGTTTAAGAACTTATCCTAGTCAGACCATAGACGTCCATTCACTGAGGGGACCATATTATTATGAGTCGGGAACTTATCATATGCATTAGTTTTAAGAACTGCACCTAATCCTAATAATATCTGACTAATCTTAATAGTTTATAACTATCAAATATACACATGACAAAAGAATCACCTATTTGCTACATAAACATTGATAGCACAACACCAACATTCCAATGATTATCAATGTGATAAACTGAGTGCAAGCACAAAACCCTAGCCCATACAAAGATTTGTACATCTTAGCCATCAAATGGGTCCTCAATTGAAATCCCACCTAACTCTATCTTACTTTTAACTTGCTCTTTGCTCGATACTAAATCCTCGTATCACAGTATCTATAACTCCTCAGGAGTTTCTCTCGTATTATATCATAGTACATTAACTGCATAGCATCAAGCTATAATTATTCAAACATTACGGACCATCTTTCTTTTATAACTTAAACAAATCACGTCGTGGTCTTATTCTACAATCATTTCCCTTAAAATTCTTTTCTTAACTCGTGATCGTTTTATTTTACGATCCCCTTTCTTTCCTTTTTCATCATTTACGACATTATTCGTTATCTTGGCTATTGCCATTTCTTATCTTTATATCTCTTCAAGATTCTTCTTTGAATTTTCTTGTTTATATAACAATTCTTCCTTTAAGAATTTCTAACTTCATTTACATTGCTCAACATTTCATTTAAGTTGCACATTTTCATCATACGTATCCATTTCTATACTTCGTACACATCGAGTCTCTAATAGTTTCAATATGGTACACTGAGTGGTTTCCCACAAACAACCAACAAACTAGGTTCCGAGTTGCTAGTTCGTATATACCTCCGCTCTATGAAGGAATCGTTTAGACTAGATACCATACATAAACTATTAAAGAGTACAATTGTACCATACTTAAATATAACTTTTTGATTTTTAACTTCTTTATCATCTTCTCCTTTATTCTCTAAGGTTATAGCCTAGGGTACTCTTACCTAAAGTTTAAAACCTACAGCTTTGATACCAACTGTAACGATCCCAAAATTCATACAATTTAATTCTTGACTTCGGTCATTAATAATACGTTCAACCTCTAATTTTACATTATTAAACGATAATACAACCATTGAAATTTGCGAAATAATTAAAATTTTCTATTACAAACTATCATCGTTCCAAAAACCTTCAACCTTTACATCTAAATATCTCATAATCATTTTAATAATACAATAGTTTACATCGCAAAACGATATTACAATTCAACATTAATACATTATTCGGAACCTTAAACATGGTTCAAATAATAATAACACAACCAAAGTGTAAAAATCTTCAAGTATCACATCTGATTCATGTCTTTCAAATAACACATAACTTTACCTTGAATATTGAGCCTGCAAAAGTGGGTATTTGCAAGGTTAAGCTCAACAACTCAGCAAAATCTAACAGTTTTCATGCATCACATAGCACATAATAACATGCTCAACATATAACATACATGTTAAAGTTCATATAACAAGTATAAAGATTGAGTCCTTACTTAATCAGCATGCTTTAATCAATCAACATAGTCATACACTGACTTTAACATTTCTTACTTTCAACATATATATAACACATCATGCTTTTTACAATAAAGATTTAAAACAGTTAATCATCAAGTTCACATAACAAATAGGAACTGAAAGACCTGCCTGATCCGTAGTTTATGAACTACGACTTAACTGCTTAACATTTATCTGCACTTCGTGTATTGCTACACAATTATATAATCATGGATTCACATCCATTAGTCATATATTTCATACATTTTTAATATAATAATAACGTTACATTGTTTCCTAACTAGGTTTGTAAAACCTTCATTTCATTTTCTCATTGGACTCTTAGAATAGCTAGGCATGTATAAGTATACCTTAACCATCCGTACTTGACATCAAATAGGTTGTGATCTATTTTCAAGTTCACATTCAAATTACTTAGCTCTTTAATGACTTATTTCAATCAATAAGGCTTAACAACTTTCTTTAACAAGATTTGATGTTATAAGCTTTTAAACCATATATTTATACTAATAAGCCTCTAATAGCATGCTCACATGTATCTATCTCATTTACATAGACATATCATAGTTCATACTTTTAAAACATGCTTAAATAACTTATGTCATGCTTGACTAGTTGAGTGCACGGATCATTCATGTTTTAATACTTAGTTTACAAAAGATAATAGAGTTTGTCTTTGAAACCATTTTATCATTAATGATGTAGTATAGCACATATAAGACAACTTTTAAAACTCTTATTATAAGTAACTAAGTCATGATAATGTCTTCTCAAGTTTAAAACCTACCTCATGAAGCATTTATGCACCTTAGTTCTATTATATCAAGTTTCTCTTAATAACTTTTCCAACACAAGGTCTAGCAAGTTTTATCATGAACAAGACACTATAAACACTATATCATGCTCATTTATATTTGAACACAATCATGTATATAAACCACTAAGTTCAGAATTTATAGAACATATGTAAGACCCCAACTTATTATTAATGAAATTGAATTTCCTCTATTTATTATTTTGAAACAGTAAGGGTTGATTTGATTAATGTGGTTAGTTATGGGTAAAAAGCGTAAATATTTCAAATATGCACGTGGTTATAAAATATTCATTTTTTTCGGAGAATATTCGTTTGGTCGTGGAATATTTTTACTGTCGGGGAATATTCGTACGACGGCGCAGCCTTGTGTGGGCCCCATAACAGAAAGCAATTGGATTAAAAAAAACGACAAGTATAAGTTGTTTATAAATAACGGCATAGTTGTTATCAATAATATTGTTGGAATACCCGGTGGTTAAAACACGGTAGCACACAGTATTGTACCAGTCATTGATTCTTACGTAAGAAGGCACTACTCAATAATTGTTACAGTGGTTACTATTTAATATTTTATTTTATTGATTCAATAATTGCTACGTTGATATTTTATATTATTGTTATTTCAATAATTATCACTACACAGTATTTTCATTATCAAATCAATAATTCATATTATTTGAATAATATTATTAGATAACATTATTGGCAATGTCTAGAAAGTTTTGTCTAAGGAGAGGTTTGGTCACCTACTTGCGCGCCAGTAAGGAGAAATCCTTATTGGAAAGCCTCCTCTTTCCTAAGAACTGCTTGATTGTCAGTATTGTGATTCTGTAATATTATTTGTGAATAATTAATTATTGATTTATATGATAAGGGAAATATTTATTTTATGTGAATATAAATGGAGAAAATTTTTAAATGTGACAATTGTTGAAAATTGGTATTTTATCTCTTCTAATAAAATAATTCATTTAAAGATATTATTATATTTTAATAATATAATAATAGTGATATTTTATAATTAATTTGGGATATATGAATAAATGAGGAGGAAGAGTATTTTTGTTTCAATAAATGTTTAAAATATATTTTTCATGTTTGTGGACCCCATTTCTTGACTGAAATTTGATTATAGCATGTAAAATCGTCCGTTTATGGATTTCGGTCAATTTCTGTTTGGAATTTGGAAAAACTTTCTTCTGCAAAGTTGTAGAGAATGGAATTTCCTATGAAAATGACATAAAGTTCAAAATTTTTTTGATAAAAGGGCTATTTATTATGAATTATTGAAATTCTGAAGTTTCGAAATAATTATTTTTCAAAAGTTTTAAATTTGTTTTAAAAGAAAAACGTTTTTGATATGTTTGATGTGCCCCATTGGTGGTTGAAATGGCTAAATTCAGATCTCTAAATGTGGGCGTAGGAATAAAAATAAATAATATTAATATTTAATTAAATTTTCTACTTTCGTGTTCTAAGCATTTTCCTATAAATTGAGTGCTTAGATTAGAATTGTAAATCACACCAGAAACTGAAGTTTTATCTCTCTATATTATCGAGTGTATACTTGTGAGTATTTTGATACTTTGAGTGTTGCTATACGGTGAAAGTTTCCTTCAGCACTATATCCGGTATTCCAGCTAGAAGTACAATCTTTTCAAGGTTAGAGATATTATTATTTTTTAAATGATATTATTTCTTCTAATATCATTATGCCGAAATATTGGTAAGATTTTTCTTGTGAAATTCTTGTCTTTTAGTGTCAGTGCTACTATTTACGTATACGACACTATTCACGTATACGGCACTATTCAAAAAAAAATTAAATTTTCGTATTTTGTCCAAAATATCTATTACGGATACTAGCTTTAATTGTATCAATGTTTTGATCATTCTTGAATTTTACTTCACTATGATTATTTATGAAGTATTTTTGAACTTGAATTGTTTAAAGTACGAATCCTTAATATTTGTTCTTTTGTTTCACTAGATTCGTTTTCTTTAAAATATTTTTCATCATCCTCAGTCCTAAATGATGATATTACTGAATATCTTGGGCCTGCGAAATTCTTGTCTTTTAGTGTCGGGTTACTATTCACGTATACGGCACTATTCACGTATACGGCACTATTCAAAGAAAAATTAAATTTTTGTATTTTGTCCAAAATATCTATTATGGATACTAGCTTTGATTGTATCCATGTTTTGATCATTCTTGAATTTTACTTCACTATGATTATTTATGAAGTTTTTTTGAACTTGAATTATTTAAAGTACGAATCCTTAATATTTGTTCTTTTGTTTCACTGGATTAGTTTTCTTTAAAATATTTTTCATCATCCTCAGTCCTAAATGATGATAATACTAAAAATCTTGGGCCTGTAGTGTAAAGATGGTTGATTTTCTTATGAATATCTTTGGCCCGTACTGAAAAGTTGTACAGGTGTTGAGATGAACATGACCAATTGATGAATATCTTTGGCCTGTAGTGCAAAGATGAATATTTGATTCAAGATGAATATTGATTGATGTTACAAGGATAAAATAATGATGATGAACTTTTAAATTCATATATTATAGTAGATTTCATTCTCTACGTAACTCATCTATGAATTATTATTTTCGTTGCGAATATTGATCGGAAACTTGTTGTCTATTGTATTTTATCAGATTTGTCCCTGTTGAAGACTAACGATAATTTGTTCTATATTAACTTAGTCATAATATTCTTTACTGGGCTAGTTGAGCTCACCCTTATCCTTTTTGTTCAATTTTTCTTCTCAGGAGGCGAGAATGTAGCGAGTTCTAGTCGGGGTGTGGAATGATGGATTTAGAAAGTTGTCTTAGTAGTCCTCACCATTTTTGTAAAATAATGTACCAGTAATTATAATGAGGACTTATTTGGGTGTGAATATTGTCTAGATGGCAATATTTGTATTTAAACTCACAGTTTATATGTTGTATTAATAAAGTTGTAGTTGTTTCTGTACCATGTTATTGACGACTCAAAATAGGTGATGTATAACTATTTTGGGGGCGTCACAGTTGGTATCAGAGCTTAGGGATATGATCTCTGGCGGAGATCGGGGAATAGAACTAGGAGGAGAGAGATGAGTAAATTCTTCGCTAGTGTGTCCTACCTAAGCTTATTTATTAGTTGGTCAGTATATAAGGATATTATGTGATATATTGATTTCCTTAATTAACCCTTATTTTATGGCAGTATTTGAGAATGTCGACTGAGAATGTTAACAGTGGAGTAAATGAGACCGTGTAGACACCTTTACCCACCAACGAGGAGAACGTGCAACAGGCCAACAATGTTCCTCCTATAAATAACACCACTGATCAGACGATGAATGACGGAATGTTTATAAGCTTTTTGCAGTTCATGCAAAATCAGAGGAGGGAGACTCGTACACAAAATACTGGTGGAAATGATAACAACGTACGATTTATCACGGACATGCAGTTCAAAGTGTTGGGACCACCAGAATTCTGGGGAAAGCCGGATCCGATTAAGGAAGAAACGTGGGTCAAACAAATTACCAAGATATTTGATGTCTTGGGATGAATGGAGGAACAGAAGGTTCCATTGGCCACTTTTATGTTCCGTAATGAGGCAGATTACTGGTGGGAGTCTATAAAGCATACCCATCCAGCCGCACTCAGCATGTCTTAGGAGACATTTCAAAAATTGTTCAATGACAAGTACTTTCCTGAAAGTATTCGTCATATGAAGGAAATGTTGTTTATTAGACTAGAATAAAACAACATGACGGTGTCCTAATACGAGGTGAAGTTTGCAGAGTTATCCAGGTTTGCACCTCATTTGGTGGAGAATGAGGAACGTATGACGCGGATGTTTCTGAGAGATTTAAAACCTGGCATACGTCAATATCTCATTTCTCATAAATTTTCTCTCTATTCAGATGTTATCAACAGGGATCAATTATTAGAACGAGATAACGAGTACGTTCAACTGAGGGACCACAACCAGGATCATACCGGAGATAGCAGTCAACAAAATAACGATAACCAGTGAAAAAAGAAAAAGACGGACAAAAATGGTAACCACTCTGGTGGTAATCATGGCCATGAGATTAGAAGAAGCAAATCGGGAGGAGATTTTAAAAAGAGGAGATTCAACAATGACCATGTGAAGACGTCAGCACCAGCAGCAACTGGTTCTAAGGGAGGAGAACGACCACCGGTCGTATACTATAAATACGGGAAAGAAGGACATATCAATCCAAACTGTCTATAACAGTTCAAGGTATGTTATAATTGTAGAAAGGAAGGACATATCTCTTGAGATCGTACGGTAGCGAAACCAAGTCCAGGAGGGATGGTGACTCCTGGAAGAGCGTTTGTTGTGACTGGTTAAAATACGAGGAACCCAAACGAGGTGATCACGGGTAAGCAAATCATTAATTCTTGCAAAGTTTATACCTTACTTGATACCAGTGCTACCCATTCATTTATCTCTCCTACTTGTGCTCAACATTTAAACTTGACTCCGGAGAAATTAAACTTTGATTTATCTGTGGAGACTCCATTAGGGGAAACTTTCATTACATCCACTGTTTATAAATCTTGTTTAACCCAAGTTGGTACCATCACATTACCTGTTGACCTTATCTCTTTAAAGATACTTGCTTTTGATGTGATTTTAGGGATTAATTGGTTAACCACTCATCATGTCAAAATTGATTATTTTCGTAAGGTTGTTAGTTTTTATATTCCTAATCAACCTGTTGTACGAATTCAAGCAACTAAACCATTAAAATCAATCACAGTCATATCAAATCATAAATCTATTCATTTATTGAAAAACGGATGTCAAGCTTTCTTAGCCCATGTTATGGATTTGAATAAAGACACGTCAGATTTGAATAATATTCTTGTTGTTAGTAAGTTTCCTGACGTATTTCCCGAAGAACTTCCCGGTCTACCCCCAGAATGTGAAGTTGAATTCTTTATTATTCTTGAGCCTGGTACAAAGCCCATTTCTAAAACCCTGTATCGAATGGATCCTATTGAACTTCAAGAGTTAAAGGTCCTACTACAGGAGTTTTGGGACATCGATTTCATTCGTCCTAGTACATCTCCTTGGGTTGCTCTTATTTTATTTGTAAAGAAGAAAGACGGGAGTATGCGACTTTGTATTGACTACCGGGAATTGAACCATGTCACCATCAAAAATAGGTATCCGCTACCTCGTATTGATGACCTGTTTGACCCGTTACAAGGAGCACAATTCTTTTCAAAGATTGATCTTCGTTATGGATATCATGAGCTGAAGATTAGAATTAAGGATATTCCAAAGACTGCCTTCAGAACTCGGTATGGGCATTATGAATTCTTAGTCATATCTTTTGGATTGACTAATGCTCCTGCGGCTTTCATGGATATGATGAACCGAGTATTCAAGGACTATTTGGATTAGTTCGGTGTTGTCTTTATTGATGACATTCTCATATATTCCAAAAGCAGTGAAGATCATGAGCACCATTTGAAGCTGGTACTCCAAAGGCTTCGTGAAAACAAGCTATATGCCAAGTTGAAGAAATGCAAATTCTGGCTTGAGGAAGTAGCATTCCTTGGGCACGTTATGACGCCCCCAAAATAGGTATACAACACCCATTCTGAGTCGCCAAATACATGGTACATAAAGCAAACTACAACTTCAATAATATAAATGTCGTTTGAAATACGACAATACATACTCTGAGTTTAAATACAAATATTGTCTTCTAGACAATATTCACACGCAAATAAGTCCTCATTACAATTATTCAAATACTATTTTACGAAAATAGTGAGGACTGGTAACACATCTTTCTAGAAACCTCACTCCATACCCCGACTCGATCCTGCTATGTTCTCACCTCCTGAGAAGAAAAATGGAACAAAAAGGAAAAGGGTGAGCTCAACTAGCCCAGTAAAGAATATTATGACTAAGATAATATACAACAAATTATCTTTAGTCTTCAACAGGGAAAAATTTGATAGAATACAATAGACAACAAGTTTTAGATCAACAAATACAGCGGAAACAACAATCCATTAGAAGAGTCACGTAGAGGATGAATTCTACTATCTTCTAATATTTAAGAGTCCATCATCAATATTTTATCCCTGTAACAACAATCAATATACATCTTTAATCATTTTTGCATTACAGGCCAAAGATATTCATTTATATCACCGGTTGGTCATGTTCATCTCAACACCTGTTCATCTTTGCACTACGGGCCAAAGATATTCATCAGTAATCATTTATCTTTGCACTACAGGCCAAAGATATTCAATAATATCATCATTAAGGACTGAGGAAGATGAAAAATATTTTTAAGAACGAATCTAGTGAGATAGAAGGACAAATATTAGGGATTCGTATAACAGTTTTATCCAAGATCAATAATATTCCATAATAACCAATTTTGAAGCAGAATTCAAAAATAACAATCAAAACATGGATACAATCAAAGATAGTAGCCAAAATAGACATCTTGGACAAACAGAAAATTTTCATTTTTTGGTGAATAGTGTCGTATACGTGAATAGTGCCGTATACGTGAATAGTAACCTCGACACAACAAGTTCTTAATTTGATTAAAAAGTTCACCAATAATTCGGCATAATGATATTGAAGAAAATAATATCATTTAAGAAGAAAATAAAATCTCTTACCCCAAAATAACCACACTTCTGACTGAATTTCGGTATAGTGCTGACAGAAACTCGCACCGTATAGCAACACTCAAAGTATACTCACAAGAATACGCTCGATAATATAGAGAGAGAAAGAGAGAAAACTTTGTTTCTGGTGTAATTTTCAATTCTAACTTAGCCCCCTATTTATAGGAAAATACTAGAACGCCAAAGGAGACTAAAATATTACAATTTTATTTTTTTTTTCATTTTCTTTCTTACATACTCCCCCAACCAAGCCACCACAGTTGAACCAAAAATTCCAGCAGCCCACATGCGAATTAATCAGCAACCAAAAAGTGGGTCCCACCCATATTTAATAAAAATCATTTTATTCTTCGAAACTTCAATAATTCATAGAAAACAGACCGTTAATCAGAAAAATACGAATTTTATATCCATTCTGCCTGAAATCGAATTCTCTACAACTTTGTAAAAGAAAGTTTTTCCAAATTCCCAATAGAAAATATCCGAAATCCAAAAACGGGTGATTTTTACAGTCTATAATCAATTTTCGGTCAAGAATTGTGTCCACCGACACACAAAACATGTGTTAAACATTTAATGCCACAAAAATACTCTTCCTCCCCATATACTCATATATCCCACATTCATTGTAAAAATATCACCGTTAATATATTATTAAAATAATATATTTAAATGAATCATTTTATCAGAAAAAGATAAAATATTAATTTTCAACAATTATCATATTAAAAATTTTCTCCATCTATATCCACATAAAATGAATATTTTCTTTATCATAATAATCAATAATTAATTATTCAAAAATAATATTACAGAATCACAGTACTGACAACCAGGCCGTTCCTAGGAAAGAGGGGGTTTTCCAATAAGGATTTCTCCTTACTGGCACGCAATTAGGTGACCAAATCTCTCCTTAGACAAAACTTTCTAGACATTGCCAATAATGTTATCTGATAATATTATTTAAATAATATAAATTATTGATCTGATAATGGAAAATACTGTGCAGTGACAATTATTGAAACAATAATAATATAAATATCAACGCAGCAATTATTGAATCAATAAAATAATGAACAGTAATTACTGTAACAATTATTGAGTAGTGCCTTCTTACGTACGAATCAATAATTCAACAATATTATGCAATACCGTGTGCTACTGTCCAACCACGCGTATTACTGTATTTTAACCACCAGGTAACCTAACAGTGTTAACGGTAACAATTTACGCCGTTATTTATAAAAACCCAAATTTGTCATTTTCTTTCATCCAACCGTTTTCCGTTATGGGGCCCATAATTGACTGCGCCGTCGTAAGACTATTCCCGACAAAAAGAATATTCCACGACCAAACGAATATTCCCCGACAACAATGATTATTTTATAACCACTTGTTTATTTTGTAAAAAATTTCACATTTCACCTATAACCAAAGTATTATATCAAATTAACCCTTATTAATTTAGAATAATGAATAAAGGAAAATTCAATTTTATTTATAATAAGTTGGGGTCTTACACACGTGGTGTCAAAACATAGAGTATCTGTCGACCCGACGAAGATTGAAGCAATACAAAGTTGGGAGCAACCGAAGTCGGTGACCGAAGTACGTAGCTTTCTAGGCCTAGCTAGTTATTATCGGAGATTCGTTGAAGAGTTTTCTCAAATCGCTACTCCATTAACTAAGCTAACTCGGAAGGATACAAAATTCGTATGGAGCGAGGAATGCGAGAAGAGTTTCCAAGAGCTTAAGAGGAGACTCATTTCGGCACCTGTTCTGATAATACCATCTGGTTCGGATGGATTTGTTATCTACAGCGATGCTTCAAGCAAAGGATTAGGATGTGTTCTCATGCAACATGGAAAAGTCATAGCCTATGCCTCGCGACAACTTAAAGAATATGAGATGAATTATCCTACTCATGATCTAGAGTTGGCAGCAGTCATTTTCGCGCTAAAGATCTGGAGGCATTATCTATATGGAGAGAAAGTGGAGATATATTCAGACCATAAAAGCCTCAAATATTTCTTCACCCAAAATGAACTCAACATGCGACAACGTCGTTGGCTCGAGCTGTTAAAAGATTATGACCACATTATTCAATACAATCCTGAAAAAGTGAACGTGGTAGCTGACGCGTTGAGTAGAAGATCATATGCAGGAACGAGTACGATGATGTCAAGTATACGCATAGAGCCAACTTTAATAGAAAAAGTTAAAGTTGATCAAGCCACAGACCCGGAGCTGATGCGTATGAAGAAGAAAGTACAAGAAGGTTCTATTCCGAAAGCGAAATTCGATGAAGAAGGAATACTTCCAGTCCACTCCAGACTTTGTGTTCCTAACGACTCTGATTTGAAGTACAAGATCGTGACGGAGGCACATTATACACTGTTTGCAATCCATCCTGAAAGTACCAAAATGTATCATGATCTTCGACATACATTTTGGTAGAACAACATGAAGAGAGAGATTGCAAAGTTTATCTCGAGGTGTTTAACTTGTCAACGTGTAAAGGCGGAGCATCAAGTACCTAAGGGTCCGTTACAACCACTTGAGATTCCAAAATGGAAGTGGGAACATATTACCATGGATTTCGTTACGGGTCTTCCGACGGTTTCTCAACGAATAAATGTTATTTGGGTTATTGTTGATAGATTAACCAAGTCTGCTCATTTCTTGCCGATATGGAAGACTTATTCCCTTAAACATCTTGCTCATATGTATGTAAATGAGATTATGAGATTGCATGGCATGCTAGTATCCATAATTTCGGATCGTGGCTCAAGATTCACTTCACGATTTTGGGTTAGCTTGCAAAAAGCTATGGGCACGAATTTACGATTCAGTTCAGCATACCATCCTCAAACGGACGGACAATCAGAAAGGACTATTCAAACTCTTGAAGATCTATTAATATTATGTGTCCTAGACTTCAAAGAGAGTTGGGATAAGTATTTACCATTGGTGGAATTCTCCTACAACAACAGTTATTAGGCAAGTATAGGGGTAGCTCCATTCGAAGCATTGTATGGAAGAAATTGTCGCTCTCCAGTATGTTGGGATGAGGTAGGTGAAGCAACATTGTTGGGACCAGAGTTGGTACGTATTACTACAGAAAAGATTCAAATGATTCGACAACGTATACAAACGACACAAGATCGACAAAAGAGTTATATGGATCTTCATCGAAAGGATGTGGAATTTAGTATTGGGGATCATGTATTGTTGCATGTTGTCCCATGGAAAGGAGTTACAAGATTCGGGAAGAGAGGAAAGCTCAATCAACGATTTATTGGTCCATTTCAAATTCTTGTTCGAGTAGAAAATGTAGCCTATAGACTCGCGTTACCTCCATGTATGTCTCGTGTTCATAATATTTTGCATATATCTATGCTTCGTAAATATGTGAAAGACCCGAACCACGTTATTGAGTTAGAACCGGATGACATAGCCGAAGACTTAACGTACGAGGAGGTACCTGTCAAGATCTTGGATAAGAAGGAGCATGTCCTACGCACCAAGGTCATACCACAAGTCAAAGTTTTGTGGAGGAACCATGCTATTGAGGAAATGACCTGGGAGTTAAAAACGGAAATGAAAACGAAATATCCTCACCTTTTCGTAACACCAAGTACGTACGTCAATTTCGAAGGATGAAATTTCATAAGGAGGGGAGGTTTTAAGACCCCAACTGTAGTAGCCCCGAATCCGGGCCCCGAATCACCGCGGACTCGGTACACTAATTCTTTCACTAATTGCGGAAGATATAAACATAAATTGTTTATACATTACATTACACACTATTCCCCAAAATCGAGTAACCTTAACTTAATACACATTTCCTAAAATATCTATTACACAACAATGTTGATCAAATTCGTTATTACAATCTAGCTGCACTTTATATCCCAAGTTGTACTTGACTTTAACCGTTTCCTGTATCCGAACGCATTCGCCTTTTCTGCAATGTTTTATCATGATATAGCAAGGGTGAGCATGAAAGTTGCCCAGCAAGTTTTTATACAATAATATAACGATATATCATAATTGAAGAGTATGAATAAAGGGCTTGCTATAATTCATCAATATAATTAAGAACTAGCACGAACAAATTTTTGACTGAACAAGTATTACACATGAACAAACATTTCTGAACCAACTGGTAATGAAGGTGATCAGCCTTTCATACCTGACTTATACATGCAAGATGTACAGATTATAATTTTTTTGGCAATCAGCAATGATTAACCATAAGCTTGAATAACATACTCTTATTAGAGTTAAGTAATAGAAAACTTGTCTGAACCGTTGATTACCGCACGTAATTTAATAACGCTTTATCCGAAGACCTAATATTAAAAATATAGATCTCCAATATTAGAATAATATCATCACAGTATAATACTGTTATATTTATACACAGAATATCCTAAACACATTACCACATAAGCCTATCAGTCTATACAGCACATAAGATATAGCATCAAGTCAAACTATTGCAGTCTGAGTTGAAACTAACACAATTCTATCATCCTGATGGTCTAGTCGGACGAATATCGAGTTTAAGTTCAATTAAACTCTGACTTAATACTTAACAATTATCACAGATAATTTTTTATCAGACAAAACATTTTTCCTAGGCTCGTAATATTTTTCGGATAATTATTACCATTTATCACCATTTTTCAATCATTAAAACCGTATTTAAATGAATTAAATACAATATAATACCATAATCATTAATATTCATTTAATATAAAATATTAATGAAAATCATTACATAATATTATAATATAATTATAATATCACAAAGTATTTTTAATACTTTAAAATCATAATTATATGATTTTCCAACACTTTAATCCATTATCCGATAATTGCTATTAATATTAAAATATTAATATTTTCATGACTAAATATCAAAAGTTATATTTTATAACTTAAAATATTTTTATAACACTTAAATCATTTTTGTATAATTTTAAAACATTAATACTAATTTTCCATAATTTATTTAACATATTCATTAAATAAACTAATTATCATTAATAATGATTAATTAATGAAATTCATTCCAAAATATTAAAAGTCATCAAAAATAACTTAAAATATTTTCTTTTATCATAATATTATTTTTCATGATTTTTCATGAATTAAAAACTATTTTTAAATAATTTATTTAATATTATAATTAAATAAAAAAATACCATTTATATTCCAAAAATATTAAATATTTTCAAAATATACTCAAAATAGTTAAAAACTATTTTTCAGACTTTAAAATAATTTTTCATAATTTATTTTGTATTTTTAATAATTAAAAACTATTTTTTTCTAATTTTTAATCATTTTCCGGAAAAATAATAATAATCTATCGCTAAAGGCCTATAGCGACACTTTATGTCGCTATAGGTGTTCTTGAGTGTACTTGAGAGATGCGAGGGTACCTAGTTTGACCGGATTTATTTCTATGCTCCTAATGTTTTCTGGGCTGGAATTTGTTTTAACATTATAGTACTAATGTAATACTACAATCACCAACTTGTTTCATGGCCATACAACATCCGATCAGAGAGATATTGGTCATCAAAAACTCTGACAATGCTGTTCTTCAATTTCTGGGTTTTCCAGAAATTGAAGAACAGTCGAGGTGCCTGTTTTAGATCCTTATAACTTTCATTTCATGCTCGTTTTATGTGAACTAAAGGTTGAATCTTGTAGAAAATATGTCAGGCTATAAATACATAACATCCGATCATCATAACAACAATAAATGAGCGAGATCTGGCATGTTCAATACATGTCAGAAACCTTGCTCAACATTTTTCTGGGTTTTCCAGAAACGTAAAAATCAGCTCGGGTGGCCTACTTTGACCACCTGCTACGCTCGATTTGTTAAAGTTTTAAGGTATCTAAAGGCATAAACTTAAAGCACATATATCAGGCTACAAATTTATTACAACAACATCAACAAATAACATTATTACTGACAGATCAAGGCTTAAGAAAATGTTGTCAGACCCGGTTATATGATTTCTGGGTTACCCAGAAATCAGACGGTCAAGCTCGGTCAAAGGACTTTGACCTTTAATAACGTACGATCTAGACCTATTATGGCTGTGATTCCAACTCCAGGTGAAAGACCACATGACATACTAGCAATAAAAATAGTTAAAACACAAAAACAACTATCAGACACCAATCTATGGTGTCTGACATTTCATTGTTAGACAAGAATTTTCTAGATTTCCAGATTTAAGAAATCTTCAATTTCGAGCATTAAAATGATATGGATCTAGGTTTTGACAACCCAGATCATCAAATGACACCCTCTAACACATAACAAAACAACAAATTCTAACATCTAACACCAGATCATGAAATTTCTAAAATTAGGGTTCTTATACCTTCAAGCTTGATCTTTGATTTCTGATCGTGATGATCTGATAATGGAAGGCTAAGGGATGTTCTTGGCTTTACTTCTCACACTCTATCACTCTACAATCCGAAAATATAGAGAGAGACAAGGCTTGGAAAAATAAAATGTCAAGTGGCTTTTTCCCTCTCTAAATCTATTATATAATTATCTTTAGTTGTTAGATCTGATGCTAGCTGTTCATATGTGACTGATTGCTGAGTTTTTAGAAATCACAAAGTCCATGGGTTAGGTCACCAACTCATGATCTTGGCTAGATTTGCAAGTTGTCTAAAAAATACACTAAAAGGGCATTATTGTCCTTTCCATAAATTTCTAGATTTCTCAATTGATGAAACCCTTAGGGTTTAGGGTTTGAGCATACTAAGATTTAAGATTTGGATAAATTTAGGGTTTAGGTTTTAACCCTTAAATATTTAGCAACTTGAATTTTCAAAAATTTTCTAATTAAATTTTAAAATAGAAAACTTTGATTTCTAATTTATAATTAGGGCCTCCTAATTATATCATAATTTTCTAATCATGTATCAATCTTGCTAATTAGGACTAATTTATCCTAATTAAAATTGTTAATTTAGCACTTAGGGCCACAATTGCACATTAAATTTCAAAACCACATTTTAGGGTTTAAAATAAGAAAAACTAAATTTTTCTCATTTATAAATTAAATCTCGTAATTAGATTAGGGTTTTCTAATTACTCATAAATTAAAATAATTAGGGTTAGGGTTTCCTAATTAGCATTGCTAATTTTAGCAATTAAATCCAATTGAACTTTAGGATTTCTGACAGAACAATTAGGGTTCCAAAAATTAAAAATTAGGGTTTGTTAATTAATTAACCTTTACCCTAATTAATACTTAATTAATACCATTAAAGCATTAAAATTCTCCGTTATATTCCCAGATTAGGGTTTCATTTTATCAGATTCTGAAATTAGGATTTTCAGATCTGGTATTAGGGTTTTCAAACAATTAATTAAGATTTTAGATAATTCATTAGGGTTTTCCCTAATTAATTAAATATTAATGACGTTTAACCTTAAACATATTATTGCATTCCCAATCTAGGGTTTTCAATATCCGAATTAGGGTTTCGGACCTCCGGAACTGAAACTAGGGTTTCCAGAACCGATTTCTAGGGTTTCTTATTAGACGTTAGGGTTTTCTAACTGAACGTTGTCGTTCTTAAAATATAATTAGGGTTTAACACAGATGTAATTTATCTGATCAACCCATGACCCTTAACCACATTCTGAACACATCATTAACCATAAACACAAAACATATTCACATAAATCCTTAATCCTGAATAATTCACCTATATCTTTTACAGAATTTTAAAACCCTCAAAAATTTTTCCCAATAACATCAAACGCATACACTTATTTTCTGTCTAGGTCTAATATTTGACCTTAAATCAATCATTTAAGATTTTAATAATTTGCCTAATTTCTCGGGTTGTCACATTCACCCCTCCTTATAAGAATTTTGTCCCCGAAATTCGCCTTACACCTTACACCGTGAACCTTACACCATTCACACATATTTCACATGCTACCCAATACACCACTCACAAGGGTAAAGATTTTTAAAACTGTGCTGAGAAATCATATAGATTGGTTGTTTTTCATTTTCGCAAAGGTTTTATGGAAATTCATCCGCAAACCGTCATAACTTACGGACACAAGGGTGATCAGCCCGATATGCCCTGTACTGGCAAAGTACTGCTGGTCGGAACAATTTGTTCCTCTTATCCGCCTTAGGCGCACATAATTTCTTACCTCAGTCTTATTTGATTCCGCAGCAAAATAATTTTGGTTCGGGAAATTTCTTTCAATAAACACTTGGAGTTTTTTGAAAACATTTTCGAGAATGACGTCATGATGCCGCACTGTATTTAACAGTCCGTTGAGGATTTCGTCATTTTGTGATTTTATCATGCTACATCATACCATAGTGGAATAGTGACTTTAAGTCAAATTCACACTAAGTAATACTGCATTGATGACTCCATCATTTTTATCATCTCTGCACCAGGTCACATGGTACATAAGTGATAAATAAAAACATTTTTTATTTTAAAAGGCACATAGTGCATATTTAGCTTGATGTCAAAATTTTGAAATCTAGCATAGATAGAGGTTTAGGAAAACCTAATTCTCCACTAATGATCATTTGCTTAAACATTCTATCTGTTCCTATAATCCTTAACACTCCATTCACACACAACTATACCCAATTCATAAAACCACACTTATGAGTTCATAACCTGACCACAATTATATGAGTTTACGAACTTACCCTAGTCTGAACTTTGGCGTCCGTTCGCTGAGAGGCTCATAAACATTTCATATAACTATGTGTCAAGTATGTCACATAAGTATGAGTTCTAAGAACTCGTACTTAATCCTATATTCTCTACCTATGACCTATTTATCTATATATAACAACTAGCGTGACACAATATTTTAACTATTACCAATGCCACCAACTAAGTAGTACAATTCCCCGCCCATACAAGGAATCATACAACTATGTTGCTGGCACGAGTCCTCATTGAAATTCCCACCTAATCTTAACCTCCTTTTTTTCGATACGAATTCAATTCGTATTCATGATCCATAACTCTTTTATGAGTTTTCATAGTACCATTTCATAGTACAACTTTCACACAGCATCTTGCTGTAAACTTTTCAATCATCAGATTGATTCTTTCCCACATCATAACCTTACCAGATCACGGGGTGATCTTATCGTATATATTACGATTCATTTCTATGCACTATGATCGTTTTGTTTTACGATCTTCTATCCCTGGACTTTCAGTCTTTTAGACTCGTTCTATTCACCATTACTGTTTAACTTTATTATCAGAGTTAGGGAACTCTGTGCTTTACACTCACCGAGATTCGTCTTTGAATCTTACCGACCAACTAACTCCATTTGAGTTAGTCTTATCCTATTCACTGCGTTTATTGGTCTCAGGTATTCCTACCTAAGCTTCATAACCAACAGATCTGATACCAACTGTAGTTTTCATGGTGCTTCCAACCATAGCACCCTACAGGGGTACCTATCAGCTTGCCACCGACTGGCTCGGCGTCCCCTACGGAGAGTCTGGCTTCGGTGCATTCCACACAAGGAAGTCACCAGCGAGAGGCTCGGGGCTCTTAGCAAATTCATGCTTATAGCTCTTAGCAAATTCATGCTCTTAGTCTTGAGCTGTGACAACCCGAGAAATTAGGCAAATTATTAAAATCTTAAATGATTGATTTAAGGTAAAATATTATACCTAGACAGAAAATAAGTGTATGCGTTTGATGTTATTGGGAAGGAATTTTGAGGGTTTCAAAATTCTGTAAAAGATATAGGTGAATTATTCAGGATTAAGGATTTATGTGAATATGTTTTGTGTTTATGGTTAATGATGTGTTCAGAATGTGGTTAAGGGTCATGGGTTGATCAGATAAATTACATCTGTGTTAAACCCTAATTATATTTTAAGAACGACAACGTTCAGTTAGAAAACCCTAACGTCTAATAAGAAACCCTAGAAATCGGTTCTGGAAACCCTAGTTTCAGTTCTAGAAGTCCGAAACCCTAATTCGGATATTGAAAACCCTAGTTTGGGAATGCAATGATATGTTTAAAGTTAAACGTCATTAATATTGAATTAATTAGGGAAAACCCTAATGAATTATCTAAAATCTTAATTGATTGTTTGAAAACCGTAATACTAGATCTGAAAACCCTAATTTCAGAATCTGATAAAATGAAACCCTAATCTGGGAATATAACGGAGAATTTTAATGCTTTAATGGTATTAATTAAGTATTAATTAGGGTAAAGGTTAATTAATTAACAAACCCTAATTTTCAATTTTTGGAACCCTAATTGTTCCGTCAGAAACCCTAAAGTTCAATTGGATTTAATTGCTAAAATTAGCAATGCTAATTAGGAAACCCTAATCCTAATTATTTTAATTTATGAGTAATTAGAAAACCCTAATCTAATTACGAGATTTAATTTATAAATGAGAAAATTTTAATTTTTCTTATTTTAAACCCTAAAATGTGGTTTTGAAATTTAATGTGCAATTGTGGCCCTAAGTGCTAAATTAACAATTTTAATTAGGATAAATTAGTCCTAATTAGCAAGATTGATACATGATTAGAAAATTATGATATAATTAGGAGGCCCTAATTATAAATTAGAAATCAAAGTTTTCTATTTTAAAATTTAATTAGAAAATTTTTGAAAATTCAAGTTGCTAAATATTTAAGGGTTAAAACCTAAACCCTAAATTTGTCCAAATCTTAAATCTTAGTATGCTCAAACCCTAAACCCTAAGGGTTTCATCAATTGAGAAATCTAGAAATTTATGGAAAGGACAATAATTAATGCCCTTTTAGTGTATTTTTTAGACAACTTGCAAATCTAGCCAAGATCATGAGTTGGTGACCTAACCCATGGACTTTGTGATTTCTAAAAACTCAGCAATCAGTCACATATGGACAGCTAGCATCAGATCTAACAACTAAAGATAATTATATAATAGATTTAGAGATAGAAAAAGCAACTTGACATTTCATTTTCTCCAAGCCTTGTCTCTCTCTATATTTTCGGATTGTAGAGTTATAGAGTGTGAGAAGTAAAGCCAAGATCATCCCTTAGCCTTCCATTATCAGATCATCACGATCAGAAATCAAAGATCAAGCTTGACGGTATAAGAACCCTAATTTTAGAAATTTCATGATCTGGTGTTAAATGTTAGAATTTGTTATTTTGTTATGTGTTAGAGGGTGTCATTTGATGATCTGGGTTGTCAAAACCTAGATCCATATCATTTTAATGCTCGAAATTGAAGATTTCTTAAATCTGGAAATCTAAAAAATTCTTGTCTGACAGTGAAATGTCAGACACCATAGATTGGTGTCTGATAGTTGTTTTTGTGTTTTAACTGTTTTTATTGCTAGTATGTTATGTGGTCTTTCATCTGGAGTTGGAATCACAGCCATAACAGGTCTAGATCGTACGTTATTAAAGGTCAAAGTCCTTTGACCGAGCTTGACCGTCTGATTTCTGGGTAACCCAGAAATCATGTAACCGGGTCTGACAACATTTTCTTAAGCCTTGATCTGTCAGTAATAATGTTATTTGTTGATGTTGTTGTAATAAATTTGTAGCCTGATATATGTGCTTTAAGTTTATGCCTTTAGATACCTTAAAACTTTAACAAATCGATCGTAGCATGTGGTCAAAGTAGGCCACCCGAGCTGATTTTTACGTTTCTGGAAAACCCAGAAAAATTTTGAGCAAGGTTTCTGACATGTATTGACCATGCCAGATCTCGCTCATTTATTGTTGTTATGATGATCGGATGTTATGTATTTATAGCCTGACATATTTTCTATAAGATTCAACCTTTAGTTCACATAAAACGAGCATGAAATGAAAGTTATAAGGATCTAAAACAGGCACCTCGACTGTTCTTCAATTTCTGGAAAACCCAGAAATTGAAGAACAGCATTGTCAGAGTTTTTGATGACCAATATCTCTCTGATCGGATGTTGTATGGCCATGAAACAAGTTGGTGATTGTAGTATTACATTAGTACTATAATGTTAAAACAAATTCCAGCCCAGAAAACATTAGGAGCATAGAAATAAATCCGGTCAAACTAGGTACCCTCGCATCTGTCAAGAACACTCAAGAACACCTATAGCGACATAAAGTGTCGCTATAGGCCTTTAGCGACAGATTATTATTATTTTTCTGGAAAATAATTAAAATTAGAAAAAAATGGTTTTTAATTATTAAAAATACAAAATAAATTATGAAAAATTATTTTAAAGTCTGAAAAATAGTTTTTAACTATTTTGAGTATATTTTGAAAATATTTAATATTTTTGGAATATAAATGGTATTTATTTATTTAATTATAATATTAAATAAATTATTTAAAAATAGTTTTTAATTCATGAAAAATAATATAATGATAAAAGAAAATAATTTAAGTTATTTTTGATGACTTTTAATATTTTGGAATGAATTTTATTAATTAATCATTATTAATGATAATTAGTTTATTTAATGAATATATTAAATAAATTATGGAAAATTAGTATTAATGTTTTAAAAATTATACAAAAATGATTTAAGTGTTATAAAAATATTTTAAGTTATAAAATATAACTTTTGATATTTAGTCATGAAAATATTAATATTTTAATATTAATAGCAATTATCGGATAATGGATTAAAGTGTTGAAAATCATATAATTATGATTTTAAAGTATTAAAAATATTTTGTGATATTATAATTATATTATAATATTATGTAATGATTTTCATTAATATTTTATATTAAATGAATATTAATGATTATGGTATTATATTGTATTTAATTCATTTAAATACGGTTTTAATGATTGAAAAATGGTGATAAATGGTAATAATTATCCGAAAAATATTACGAGCCTAGGAAAAATGTTTTGTCTGATAAGAAATTATCTGTGATAATTTTTAAGTATTAAGTCAGAGTTTAACTGAACTTAAACTCGATATTCGTCCGACTAGACCGTCGGGATGATAGAATTGTGTCAGTTTCAACTCAGACTGCAATAGTTTGACTTGATGATATATCTTATGTGCTGTATAGACTGATAGGCTTATGTGGTAATGTGTTTAGGTTATTCTGTGTATAAATATAACAGTATTGTACTGTGATGATATTATTCTAATATTGGAGATCTATATTATTAATATTGGGTCTTCGGATAAAGCGTTATTAAATTGTGTGCGGTAATCAACGGTTCAGGCAAGTTTTCTATTACTTAACTCTAATAAGAGTATGTTATTCAAGCTTATGGTTAATCATTGCTGATTGCCAAGAAAATATAATCTGTACATCTTGCATGTATAAGTCAGGTATGAAAGGCTGATCACCTTCATTACCAGTTGGTTCAGAAATGTTTGTTCATGTGTAATACTTGTTCAGTCAAAAATTTGTTCGTGCTAGTTCTCAATTATATTGATGAATTATAGCAAACCCTTTATTCATACTCTTCAATCATGATATATCGTTATATTATTGTATAAAAACTTGCTGGGCAACTTTCATGCTTACCCTTGCTATATCATGATAAAACATTGCAGAAAAGGCGAATGCGTTCGGATACAGGAAACGGTTAAAGCCAAGTACAGCTTGGGATATAAAGTGCAGCTAGATTGTAGTAACGAATTTGATCAACATTGTTGTGTAATAGATATTTTAGGAAATGTGTATTAAGTTAAGGTTACTCGATTTTGGGGAATAGTGTGTAATGAAATGTAAAAACAATTTATGTTTATATCTTCCGCAATTAGTGAAAGAATTAGTGTACCGAGTCCGCGGCGATTCGGGGCCCGGATTCGGGGCTACTACACCAACTTATTATTAATAAAATTGAATTTCCTCTATTTATTATTTTGAAATAGTAAGGGTTGATTTGATTAATGTGGTTGGTTATGGGTAAAAAGCGCAAATATTTCAAATATGCAAGTGGTTATAAAATATTCATTTTTATCGAAGAATATTCGTTTGGTCGTGGAATATTTTTACTGTCGAGGAATATTCGTACGACGATGCATCCTTGTGTGGGCCCCATAACGGAAAGCGATTGGATGAAGAAAACGACAAGTATAAGTTGTTTATAAATAACGGCATAGTTGTTATCGTTAATACTGTTGGAATACCCGGTGGTTTAAACACAGTAGTACACGATATTGCACCAGTCATTGATTCTTACGTAAGAAGACACTACTCAATAATTGTTACAGTAGTTACTGTTTAATATTTTATTTTATTGATTCAATAATTGCTACGTTGATATTTTAATAATTCATTATCAAATCAATAAATCATATTATTTGAATAATATTATTAGATAACATTATTGGCAATGTCTAAAAAGTTCTGTCTAAGGAGAGGTTTGGTCACCTAAATGCGTGCCAGTAAGGAGAAATCCTTAATGGAAAGCCCCTCTTTCTTGGGAACTGTCTGGTTGTCAGTATTGTGATTCTGTAATATTATTTGTGAATAATCAATTATTGATTTATATTATAAGAGGAAAATTTATTTTATGTGGATATAGATGGAGAAAATTTCTATATGTGACAATTGTTGAAAATTGATATTTTACCTCTTCTGATAAAATAATTCATTTAAATATATTATTATATTTTAATAATATAATAATGGTAATATTTTACAATGAATGTGGGATATATGAATAAATGAGGAGGAAGAGTATTTTTGTTTCAATAAATGTTTAAAACAAGTTTTTCATGTTTGTGGACCCCATTTCTTGACTGAAATTTGATTATAGCCTGTAAAATCGCCCGTTTGTGGATTTTGGTCAATTTCTGTTTCGAATTAGAAAAAACTTTCTTCTGCAAAGTTGTAAAGAATAGAATTTCCTACGAAAAAGACATGATATTTGAATTTTTCTGATAAAAGGACTATTTATTATGAATTATTGAATTTCTGAAATAATTATTTTTCAAAAGTTTTAAATTTGTTTTAAAAGAAAAACGTTTTTGATATGTTTGATGTTCCCCATTGGTTATTGAAATGGCTGAATTCAGATCTCTAAATGTGGGCGTAGGAATAAAAATAAATAATATTAATATTTTATTAAATTTTCTACTTTGGTGTTCTAAGCATTTTCCTATAAATAGGGTGCTTAGGTTAGAATTGAAAATCACACCAGAAACTGAAGTTTTTTCTATATATTATCGAGTGTATACTTGTGAGTATTTTGATACTTTGAGTGTTGCTATACGGTGTAAGTTCCCTTCAGCACTATATCCAGTATTCCAGCTAGAAGTACAATCTTTTCAAGGTAAGGGATATTATTTTTTTTAAATTATATTATTTCCTCTAATATCATTATGCTAGAATATTGGTAATATTTTTCTTGTAAAATTCTTGTCTTTTAGTGTCGGGGTTACTATTCACGTATACGGCACTATTTTTATATACGGCACTATTCACGAATACGGCACTATTCAAAGAAAAATTAAATTTTCGTATTTTGTCCAAAATATTTATTATGGATACTAGCTTTGATTGTATCCATGTTTTGATCATTCTTGAATTTTACTTCACTATGATTATTTATGAAGTATTTTTGAACTTGAATTGTTTAAAGTACGAATCCTTAATATTTGTTCTTTTGTTTCACTGGATTCGTTTTCTTTAAAATATTTTTCATCATCCTCAGTCCTAAATAATGATATTACTGAATATCTTGGGCCTGTAGTGCAAAGATGATTGATTTTCTTATGAATATCTTTGGCCCGTAGTGAAAAGTTGTACAGGTGTTGAGATGAACATGACCAAATGATGGATATCTTTGGCCTGTAGTGTAAAGATAAATATTGATTGATGTTACAAGGATAAAAAAATGATGATGGATTTTTAAATTCATAGATTATAGTAGATTTCATTCTCTACGTAACTCATCTATGAATTATTATTTTCGTTGCGAATATTGATCTGAAACTTGTTGTTTATTGTATTTTATCAGATTTTTCCTTGTTGAAGACTAACGATAATTTATTCTATATTATCTTAGTCATAATATTCTTTACTGGGCTAGTTGAGCTCACCCTTATCCTTTTTGTTCCATTTTTCTTCTCAGGAGGAGAGAATGTAGCGTGTTCTAGTCGGCGTGTGGAATGATGGATCTAGAAAGTTGTCTTAGTAGTCCTCACCATTTTTGTAAAATAATATACCAATAATTATAATGAGGACTTATTTGGGTGTGAATATTGTCTAGATGGCAATATTTGTATTTAAACTCACAGTTCATAAGTAACTAAGTCATGATAACGTCTTCTCAAGTTCAAAACCTACCTCGTGAAGCATTTATGCACCTTAGTTCTATTATATCAAGTTTCTCTTGATAACTTTTCTAACACAAGGTCTAACAAGTTTTATCATGAACAATACTATATAAAAACCATATCATGCTCATTTATATTTGAACTCAATCATGTATATAACCCACTAAGTTCAGAATTTATAGAACATATGTAAGACCCCAACTTATTATTAATGAAATTGAATTTTCTCTATTTATTATTTTGAAATAGTAAGGGTTGATTTGATTAATGTGGTTAGTTATGGGTAAAAAGCGCAAATATTTCAAATATGCACGTGGTTATGAAATATTCATTTTTATCGGAGAATATTCGTTTGGTCGTGGAATATTTTTACTGTCGGGGAATATTCGTACGACGATGCAGCCTTGTGTGGGCCCTATAACGGAAAGCAATTGGATGAAGAAAATGACAAGTATAAGTTTTTTATAAATAACGGCGTAGTTGTTATCAATAATATTATTGGAATACCTGGTGGTTAAAACACGGTAGCACACAATATTATACCAGTCATTGATTCTTACGTAAGAAGGCAATACTCAATAATTGTTACAGTAGTTACTATTTAATATTTTATTTTATTGATTCAATAATTGCTACGTTGATATTTTATATTATTGTTGTTTCAATAATTATCACTACACAGTATTTTCATTATCAAATCAATAATTCATATTATTTGAATAATATTATGAATAAATGAGGAGGAAGAGTATTTTTGTTTCAATAAATGTTTAAAACATGTTTTTCATGTTTGTGGAACCCATTTCTTGACTGAAATTTGATTATAGCCTGTAAAATCGTCCGTTTGTGGATTTCAGTCAATTTCTGTTTGGAATTTGAAAAAACTTTCTTCTATAAAGTTGTAGAAAATGGAATTTTCTATGGAAATGGCACGAGGTTCGAATTTTTCTGATAAAAGGGCTATTTATAATGAATTATTGAAGTTCTGAAGTTCCGAAATAATTATTTTTCAAACGTTTTAAATTTGTTTTAAAAGAAAAACTTTTTTGATATGTTTGATGTGCCACATTGGTTGTTGAAATGGCTGAATTCAGATCTCTAAATGTGGGCGTAGGAATAAAAATAAATAATATTAATATTTTATTAAATTTTCTACTTTGGTGTTCTAAGCATTTTCCTATAAATAGGGTGCTTAGGTTAGAATTGAAAATCACACCAGAAACTGATGTTTTCTCTCTATATTATCGAGTGTATACTTGTGAGTATTTTGATACTTTGAGTGTTGCTATACGGTGCAAGTTCCCTTCAGCACTATATCCGGTATTCCAGCTAGAAGTACAATCTTTTCAAGGTAAGGGATATTATTTTTTTAAAAAATAATATTATTTCTTCTAATATCATTATGCCGGAATATTGGTAAGATTTTTCTTGTGAAATTATTGTCTTTTAGTGTCGGGGTTACTATTCACGTATACGGTACTATTCACGAATACGGCACTATTCACAGAAAAATTAAATTTTTGTATTTTGTCCAAAATATCTATTATTGATATTAGCTTTGATTGTATCCATATTTTGATCATTCTTGAATTTTACTTCACTATGATTATTTATGAAGTATTTTTGAACTCGAATTGTTTAAAGTACGAATCCTTAATATTTGTTCTTTTGTTTCACTGGATTCATTTTCTTTAAAATATTTCTCATCATCCTCAGTCCTAAATAATGATATTACTGAATATCTTTGGCATGTAGTGCAAAGATGGTTGATTTTCTTATGAATATCTTTGGCCCGTGGTGAAAAGATGTACAGGTGTTGAGATGAACATGACCAACTGATGAATATCTTTGGCTTGTAGTGCAAAGATGAATATTTGATTCAAGATGAATATTGATTGATGTTACAAGGATAAAATAATGATGATGGACTTTTAAATTCATAGATTATAGTAGATTTCATTCTCTATGTAACTCATTTATGAAATATTATTTCCGCTGCGAATATTGATCTGAAACTTGTTGTCTATTGTATTTTATCAGATTTTTCCCTTTTGAAGACTAAAAATAATTTGTTCTATATTATCTTAGTCATAATATTCTTTACTGAGCTAGTTGAGCTCACCCTTTTCCTTTTTGTTCCATTTTTCTTCTCAGGAGGTGAGAATGTAGCGATTTCTAGTCGGGGTGTGGAATGATGGATCTAGAAAGTTGTCTTAGTAGTCCTCACCATTTTTGTAAAATAATGTACCAATAATTGTAATGAGGACTTATTTGGGTGTGAATATTGTCTAGATGGCAATATTTGTATTTAAACTCACAGTTTATATGTTGTATTAATAAAGTTGTAGTTGTTTCTATACCATGTTATTGACGACTCAAAACAGGTGATGTATACCTATTTTTGGGGCATCACAGTTAGTATCAGAGCCTAGGGATATGATCTCTGGAGGAGATCGGGGAATAGAACTAGGAGGGGAGAGACGAGTAAATTCTTCGCTAGTGTGTCCTACCTAAGCTTTTTTGTTAATTGGTCAGTATATAGGGATATTATGTGATATGTTGATTTCCTTAATTAACCCTTGTTTTATGGCAGTATTTGAGAATGTCGACAGAGAATGTTAATAGTGGAGTAAATGAGACCGTGAAGACACCTTTACCCACCAACGAGGAGAACGTGCAACAGGCCGGCAATGTTCCTCTTGTAAACAACACCACTGATCAAACGATGAACGACGGAATATTTAGAAGCTTTTTGCAGTTCATGCAAAATTAGACGAGGGAGACTAGTGCACAAAATAACGGTGGAAATGATAACAACGCACGGTTTGTCACGGCCAAGCAGTTCAAAGAGTTGGGACCACCAGAATTCTGGGGAAAGTCGGATCCGATTAAGGCAGAAACGTGCATCAAACAAATTACCAAGATATTTGATGTCTTGGGACGCACGGAGTAAGAGAAGGTTCCATTCACCACTTTTATGTTCCGTAATGAGACAGATTACTGGTGGGAGTCTGTGAAGCGTACCCATCCATTCGCACTCAGCATGTCTTGGGAGACATTTCAGAAACTATTCAATGACAAGTACTTTCCTAAAAGTATTCATCATATGAAGGAAGTGGAGTTTATTAGACTAGAATAAAACAACATGATGGTGTCCTAATACAAGGCGAAGTTTACAGAGTTATCCAGGTTTCACCTCATTTAGTGGAGAATGAGGAACGTATGACGCGGATATTTCTAAGAGGTTTGAAACCCGACATACGTCAATATCTCATTTCTCATAAATTTTCTCTCTATTCAGATGTTGTCAACAGGGCTCAATTATTAGAACGAGATAACGAGTACGTTCAACTGAGGGACCACAACCAGGGTCATACCGGAGATAGCAGTCAACAGAATAACGATAACCAGCGGAGAAAGAAAAAGACGGACAAAAATGGTAACCACTCTAGTGGTAGTCATGGCCATGAGAATAGAAGAAGCGAGTCGGGAGGAGATTTTAAAAAGAGGAGATTCAACAATGACCATGCGAAGACATCAGCACCAGCAGCAACTGGTTCTAAGGGAGGAGAACGACCACCGATCGTATGCTATAAATGCAGGAAAGAAGGATATATTAGTCCAACTGTCCATAATACTTCAAGGTATGTTATAATTGTGGAAAGGAAGGACATATCGCTTGAGATTGTACGGTAGCGAAACCAAGTCCAGGGGGGAAGGTGACTCAAAAGGCTGTCCCAAAAAAGTCAAAGTCAACGGTTCCTGGAAGAGCGTTTGTTGTGACTGCTGAAAATGCGAGGAACCCAAACGAGGTGATCACGGGTAAGCTAATCATTAATTCTTGCGAAGTTTATACCTTACTTGATACCGATGCTACCCATTCATTTATCTCTCCTACTTGTGCTCAACGTTTAAACTTGACTCCGGTGAAATTAAACTTTGATTTATCTGTTGAGACTCCATTAGGAGAAACTTTAATTACAACCACTGTTTATAAATCTTGTTTGATCCAAGTTGGTACCATCACATTACCTGTTAACCTTATCTCTTTAAAGATACTTGCTTTTGATGTGATTTTAGGAATTTATTGGTTAACCATTCATCATGCCAAAATTGATTGTTTTTGTAAGGTTGTTAGTTTTCATATTCCTAACGAACATGTTGTGCGAATTCAAGCAACTAAACCATTTAAATCAATCACAAGCATATCCAATCATAAAGCTATTCGTTTATTGAAAAATGGATGTCAACCTTTCTTAGCCCATGTTATGGATTTGAATAAAGACACGTCAAATTTGAATAATATTCCTGTTGTTAGTAAGTTTCCTAACGTATTTCCTGAAGAACTTCCCAGTCTACCCCCAGAACGTGAAGTTGAATTCTTTATTGATCTTGAGACTAGTACAAAGCCCATTTCTAAAATCCCATATCGAATGGCTCCTATTGAACTTCAGGAGTTAAAGGTCCAACTACAGGAGTTGTTGGACATCGGTTAAATTAGTCCTAGTACATCTCCTTGGGGAGCTCCTGTTTTTATTTGTAAAAAAGAAAGACGAGAGTATGCGACTTTGTATTGACTACCGAGAATTGAACCATGTCACCATCAAGAATTGGTATACGCTACCTCATATTGATGACCTTTTTGACCAGTTGCAAGGAGCACAATTCTTTTCAAAGATCAATCTTCGTTCTGGATATCATCAGCTGAAGATTAGAACTGAGGATATTCCAAAGACTGCCTTAAGAACTCAGTACGGGCATTATGAATTCTTAGTCATGTCTTTTGGATTGACTAATGCTCCTGCGACTTTCATGGATATGATAAACCGAGTATTCAAGGACTATTTGGATCAGTTCTTAGTTATCTTTATTGGTGACATTCTAATATATTCCAAAAGTCGTGAAGATCATGACCACCATTTGAAGCTGGTACTCCAAAGGTTTCGTGAAAACAAGCTATATGCCAAGTTGAAGAAATGCGAATTCTGGCTTGAGGAAGTAGTATTCCTTGGGCATGTGGTGTCAAAACATGGAGTATCTGTCAACCCGGCGAAGATTGAAGCAATACAAAGTTGGGAGCAACCGAAGTCGGTGACCGAAGTACGTAGCTTTCTGGGCCTAGCTGGTTTTTATCGAATATTCGTGGATGGGTTTTCTCGAATCTCTACTTCATTAACTCAGCTAACTCGGAAGGATAGAAAATTCGTATAGAGCGAGGAATGCAAGAAGAGTTTCCAAGAGCTTAAGAGGAGACTCATTTCGACACCTGTTCTGACAATACCATCTGGTTCGGATGGATTTGTTATCTACAGCGATGCTTTAAGCAAAGGATTAGGATGTGTTCTCATGCAACATGGGAAAGTCATATCCTATGCCTCGCGACAACTTAAAGAATATGAGAGGAATTATCCTATTCATGATCTAGAGTTGGCAGCAGTCGTTTTCGCACTAAGGATCTGGAGGCACTATCTATATGGAGAGAAAGTGGAGATATATTCAGACCATAAAAGCCTCAAATATTTCTTCACCCAAAAGGAACTCAACATTCGACAACGACGTTGGCTCGAGCTGTTAAAAGATTATAACCACACTATTCAATACCATCCTAAAAAAGCGAACGTGATAGCTGACGCGTTGAGTAGAAGATCATATGCAGGAACGAGTGCGATGATGTCAAGTATAAGCATAAAGCCAACTTTAATAGAAAAAGTTAAAGTTGCTCAAGCCATCGACCAGGAGCTGATGCGTATGAAGAAGAAAGTACAAGAAGGTTTTATTCTGAAAGCGAAATTCGATGAAGAAGGAATACTTCAAGTCCACTCCAGACTTTGTGTTCCTAACCACTCTAATTTGAAGTACAAGATCATGACGGAGGCACATAATACATCGTTTGTAATCCATCTTAGATGTACCAAAATGTATCGTGATCTTCGACATACATTTTGGTGGAACAACATGAAGAGAGAGATTGCAAAGTTTATCTCGAGGTGTTTAACTTGTCAACGTGTAAAGGCGGAGCATCAAGTACCTAAGGGTCTGTTACAACCACTTGAGATTCCAAAATGGAAGTGGGAACATATTACCATGGATTTCGTTACGGGAACTCCCACTGTTTCTCAAGGCATAAATGCTATTTGGGTTATTGTTGATAAATTAACCAAGTCTGCTCATTTTTTGCCGATACGGGAGACATATTCCCTTAAACATCTTGCTCATATGTATATAAATGAGATTATGATATTACATGGCATACCAGTATCCATAGTTTCGGATCGTGACCCAAGATTCACTTCATGATTCTGGGTTAGCTTGAAAAAAGCTATGGGCACGGATTTAAGATTCAGTTCAGCATACCATCCCCAAACGGACAGACAATCAGAGAGGACTATTCAAACTCTTGATGATCTATTAAGACTCTGTGTCCTAGACTTCAAAGGGAGTTTGGATAAGTATTTACCATTGGTGGAATTCTCCTACAACAACAGTTATCAGGTAAGTATAGGGGTATCTCCATTCGAAGAATTGTATGGAAGAAAGTGTCGCAAACCAGTATGTTAGGATGAGGTGGATGAAGAAACATTTTTGGGACAAGAGTTGGTACGTATTACTACAGAAAAGATCCAAATGATTCGACAACGTATACAAACGGCACAAGATCGACAAATGAGTTATGCGGATTTTCGTCGAATGGACGTGGAATTTAGTATTGGGGATCATGTATTGTTGCGTGTTGCCCCATGGAAAAGAGTTACAAGATTCGGGAAGAGAGGAAAGCTTAATCCATGATTTATTGTTCCATTTCAGATTCTTGACCGAGTAGGAAATATAGCATATAGACTCGCGTTACCTCCAAGTATGTCTCGTATTCATAATGTTTTTCATATATCTATGCTTCGTAAATATGTGAAAGACCTAAACCACATTATTGAGTTAGAACCGAATGAGATAGACGAAGACTTAACGTACGAGGAGGTACCTGTCAAGATCTTGGATAGGAAGGAGCATGTCCTACGCACCAAGGTCATACCACAAGTCAAAGTTTTGTGGAGGAACCATGCTATTGAGGAAATGACCTGGGAGTTGGAAACGGAAATGAAAACAAGGTATCCTCACCTTTTCGAAACAACAAGTACGTACGTCAATTTCGAAGGATGAAATTTCATAAGGAGGGGAGGTTGTAAGACCCCAACTTATTATTAATAAAATTGAATTTCCTCTATTTATTATTTTGAAATAGTAAGGGTTGATTTGATTAATGTGGTTAGTTATGGGTAAAAAGCGCAAATATTTCAAATATGCAAGTGGTTATAAAATATTCATTTTTATCGAAGAATATTCGTTTGGTCGTGGAATATTTTTACTGTCGAGGAATATTCGTACGACGGCGCAGCCTTATGTGGGCCCCATAATAGAAAGCGATTGGATGAAGAAAACGACAAGTATAAGTTGTTTATAAATAATGGCATAGTTGTTATCGTTAATACTGTTGGAATACCCGGTGGTTTAAACACAGTAGCACACGGTATTGCACCAGTCATTGATTCTTACGTAAGAAGGCACTACTCAATAATTGTTACAGTAGTTACTGTTTAATATTTTATTTTATTGATTCAATAATTGCAACGTTGATATTTTATATTATTGTTGTTTCAATAATTATCACTATATAATATTTTCATTATCAAATCAATAATTCATATTATTTGAATAATATTATTAGATAACATTATTGGCAATGTCTAAAAAGTTCTGTCTAAGGGGAGGTTTAGTCACCAAAATGCGCGCCAGTAAGGAGAAATCCTTAATGGAAAGCCCCCTCTTTCTTGGGAACTGTCTGGTTGTCAGTATTGTGATTTTGTAATATTATTTATGAATAATTAATTATTGATTTATATGATAAGGGAAATATTTATTTTATGTTGATATAGATGGAGAAAATTTCTATATGTGACAATTGTGAAAAATTAATATTTTATCTCTTCTGATAAAATAATTCATTTAAATATATTATTATATTTTAATAATATAATAATAGTGATATTTTACAATGAATGTGGGATATATGAATAAATGAGGAGGAAGAGTATTTTTGTTTCAATAAATGTTTAAAACATGTTTTTCATGTTTGTGGACCCCATTTCTTGACTGAAATTTGATTATAGCTTGTAAAATCGCCCGTTTGTGGATTTCGGTAAATTTCTGTTTCGAATTTGGAAAAACTTTCTTCTGCAAAGTTGTAAAGAATAGAATTTCCTATAAAAAAGACATGATGTTTGAATTTTTCTGACAAAAGGACTATTTATTATGAATTATTGAAGTTCCGAAATAATTATTTTTCAAAAGTTTTAAATTTGTTTTAAAAGAAAAACGTTTTTGATATGTTTGATGTTCCCCATTGGTTATTGAAATGGCTGAATTCAGATCTCTAAATGTGGGCGTAGGAATAAAAATAAATAATATTAATATTTTATTAAATTTTCTACTTTGGTGTTCTAAGCATTTTCCTATAAATAGGGTGCTTAGGTTAGAATTGAAAATCACACCAGAAACTGAAGTTTTTTCTATATATTATCGAGTGTATACTTGTGAGTATTTTGATACTTTGAGTGTTGCTATATGGTGCAAGTACCCTTCAGCACTATATCCGGTATTCCAGCTAGAAGTACAATCTTTTGAAGGTAAGGGATATTATTTTTTTTTAAATTATATTATTTCTTCTAATATCATTATGCTAGAATATTGGTAAGATTTTTCTTGTGAAATTCTTGTCTTTTAGCGTCGGGATTACTATTCATGTATACGACACTATTCACGTATACGTCACTATTCACGAATACGACACTATTCACAAAAAAATTAAATTTTTGTATTTTGTCCAAAATATCTATTATGGATACTAGCTTTGATTGTATCCATGTTTTGATCATTCTTGAATTTTACTTCACTATGATTATTTATGAAGTATTTTTGAACTCGAATTGTTTAAAGTATGAATCCTTAATATTTGTTCTTTTGTTTCACTGGATTCATTTTCTTTAAAATATTCTTCATCATCCTCAGCCCTAAATGATGATATTACTTAATATCTTTGGCTTGTAGTGCAAAGATGGTTGATTTTCTTATGAATATCTTTGGCCTGTAGTGAAAAGATGTACATGTGTTGAGTTGAACATGACCAACAGATGAATATCTTTGCCCTGTAGTGCAAAGAATAATATTTGATTCAAGATGAATATTGATTGATGTTACAAGGATAAAATAATGATTATGGACTTTTAAATTCATAGATTATAGTAGATTTCATTTTCTACGTAACTCATCTATGAATTATTATTTCCGTTGCGAATATTGATCTGAAACTTGTTGTCTATTGTATTTTATCAGATTTTTCCTTGTTGAAGACTAACAATAATTTGTTCTATATTTTCTTAGTCGTAATATTCTTTATTAGGATAGTTGAGCTCACCCTTTTCCTTTTTGTTCCATTTTTCTTCTCAGGAGGTGAGAATGTAGCGAGTTCTAGTCGGGGTGTGGAATGATGGATCTAGAAAGTTGTCTTAGTAGTCCTCACCATTTTTGTAAAATTATGTACCAATAATTGTATTGAGGACTTATTTGGGTGTGAATATTGTCTAGATGGCAATATTTGTATTTAAACTCACAGTTTATATGTTGTATTAATAAAGTTGTAGTTGTTTCTGTACCATGTTATTAACTACTCAAAATAGGTGATGTATACCTATTTGGGGGGCGTCACAATTGGTATCAAAGCTTAGGAATATGATCTCTGGCGGAGATCGGGAAATAGAACTAAGAGGGGAGAGACGAGTAAATTCTTCGCTAGTGTGTCCTGCCTAAGCTTATTTGTTAGTTGGTCAGTATATAGGGATATTATGTGATATGTTGATTTCCTTAATTAACCCTTGTTTTATGGCAGTATTTGAGAATGTCGACTGAGAATGTTAACAGTGGAGTAAATGAGACCGTGGAGACACCTTTACCAACCAACGAGGAGAACGTGCAACAGATCGACAATGTTCCTCCTGTAAACAACACCACTGATCAGACGATGAACGATGGAATGTTTAGAAGCTTTTTGCAGTTCATGCAAAATCAGACGAGGGAGAGTAGTGCACAAAATAAGGGTGGAAATGATAACAACGCACGGTTTGTCACGGCCAAGCAGTTCAAAGAGTTGGGACCACCAGAATTCTGGGGAAAGCCGGATCCGATTAAGGTAGAAACATGGGTCAAACAAATTACCAAGATATTCGATGTCTTGGGATGCACGGAGGAACAGATGGTTCAATTCGCCACTTTTATGTTCCGTAATGAGGTAGATTACTGGTGGGAGTCTGTGAAGTGTACCCATCCAGCCGCACTCAGCATGTCTTAAGAGACGTTTCAGAAACTGATCAATGACAGATACTTTCCTAAAAGTATTCGTCATATGAAGGAAGTGGAGTTTATTATACTAAAACAAAATAACATGACGGTATCCTAATACGAGGTGAAGTTTGCAGAGTTATCCAGGTTTGCACCTCATTTGGTGGAGAATGAGGAACGTATTACGCGGATGTTTCTGAGAGGTTTGAAACCCGACATACGTCAATATCTCATTTCTCATAAATTTTCTCTCTATTAAGATGTTGTCAACATGACTCAATTATTAGAATGAGATAACGAGTACGTTCAACTGAGGGACCACAACCAGGATAATACCGGTGATAGAAGTCAACAGAATAATGATAACCAGCGGAGAAACAAAAAGACGGACAAAAATGGTAACCACTCTGGTGGTAGTCATGGCCATGAGAATAGAAGAAGCGAGTCGGGAGGAGATTTTAAAAAGAGGAGATTCTACAATGACCATGTGAAGACGTCAGCACCAGCAGCAACTGGTTCTAAGGGAGGAGAACGACCACCGGTCGAATGCTATAAATGCGAGAAAGAAGGATATATCAGTCTAAAATGTCCATAATAGTTCAAGGTATGTTATAATTATGGAAAGGAAGGACATATCGCTCGAAATTGTACGGTAGCGAAACCAAGTCCAAGGGGGACGGTGACTCAAAAGGCTGTCCCATAAAATTCAAAGTCAACAGTTCCTGGAAGAGCGCTTGTTGTGACTGGTCAAAATGCGAGGAACCCAAACGAGGTGATCACGGGTAAGCTAATCATTAATTCTTGCGAAGTTTATACCTTACTTGATACCGGTGCTACCCATTCATTTATCTCTCCTACTTGTGCTCAACGTTTAAACTTGACTTCGTAGAAATTAGACTTTGATTTATCTGTGGAGACTCCATTAGGAGAAACTTTCATTACATCCACTGTTTATAAATCTTGTTTGATCCAAGTTGGTACCATCACATTACCTATTGACCTTATTTCTTTAAAGATATTTGCTTTTGATGTGATTTTAAGGATTGATTGGTTAACCACTCATCATGCCAAAATTGATTGTTTTCGTAAGGTTGTTAGTTTTCATATTCCTAACCAACCTGTTGTACGAATTCAAGAAACTAAACCATTAAAATCAATCACAGTCATATCAAATCATAAAGCTTTTCGTTTATTAAAAAACGGATGTCGAACTTTCTTATCCCATGTTATGGATTTGAATAAAGACACGTCAAATTTGAATAATATTCTTGTTGTTAGTAAGTTTCCTAACGTATTTCCTGAAGAACTTCCCAGTCTACCCCCAGAACGTGAAGTTGAATTCTTTATTGATCTTGAGACTAGTACAAAGCCCATTTCTAAAATCCCATATCGAATGGCTCCTATTGAACTTCAGGAGTTAAAGGTCCAACTACAGGAGTTGTTGGACATCGGTTAAATTAGTCCTAGTACATCTCCTTGGGGAGCTCCTGTTTTTATTTGTAAAAAAGAAAGACGAGAGTATGCGACTTTGTATTGACTACCGAGAATTGAACCATGTCACCATCAAGAATTGGTATACGCTACCTCATATTGATGACCTTTTTGACCAGTTGCAAGGAGCACAATTCTTTTCAAAGATCGATCTTCGTTCTGGATATCATCAGCTGAAGATTAGAACTGAGGATATTCCAAAGACTGCCTTAAGAACTCGGTACGGGCATTATAAATTCTTAGTCATGTCTTTTAGATTGACTAATGCTCCTGCGGCTTTCATGGATATGATGAACCGAGTATTCAAGGACTATTTGGATCAGTTCTTAGTTGTCTTTATTGATAACATTCTAATATATTCCAAAAGCCGTGAAGATCATGAGCACCATTTGAAGCTGGTACTCCAAAGGTTTCGTGAAAACAAGCTATATGCCAAGTTAAAGAAATGCGAATTCTGGCTTGAGGAAGTAGCATTCCTTGGGCATGTGGTGTCAAAACATGGAGTATCTGTCGACCCGGCGAAGATTGAAGCAATACAAAGTTGGGAGCAACCGAAGTCGGTGACCGAAGTACGTAGCTTTCTGGGCCTAGCTGGTTTTTATCGAAGATTCGTGAATGGGTTTTCTCGAATCTCTATTTCATTAACTCATCTAACTCGGAAGGATAAAAAAATTCGTATGGAGCGAGGAATGCGAGAAGAGTTTCCAAGAGCTTAAGAGGAGACTCATTTCGACACCTGTTTTGACAATACCATCTGGTTCGGATGGATTTGTTATCTACAGCGATGCTTTAAACAAAGGACTAGGATGTGTTCTCATGCAACATGGAAAAGTCATAGCCTATGCCTCGCAACAACTTAAAGAATATGAGAGGAATTATCCTACTCATGATCTAGAGTTGGCAGCAGTCGTTTTCGTACTAAAGATCTGGAGGCACTATCTATATGGAGAGAAAGTGGAGATATATTCAGACCATAAAAGCCTCAAATATTTCTTCACCCAAAAGGAACTCAACATGCGACAACGACGTTGGCTTGAGCTGTTAAAAGATTATAATCACACTATTCAATACCATCCTAAAAAAGCGAACGTGATAGCTGACGCGTTGAGTAGAAGATCATATGCAGGAACGAGTGCGATGATGTCAAGTATAAGCATAAAGCCAACTTTAATAGAAAAAGTTAAAGTTGCTCAAGCCATCGACCCGGAGCTGATGCGTATGAAGAAGAAAGTACGAGAAGGTTTTATTCTGAAAGCGAAATTCGATGAAGAAGGAATACTTCGAGTCCAGTCCAGACTTTGTGTTCCTAACCACTCTGATTTGAAGTACAAGATCATGACGGAGGCACATAATACATCGTTTGTAATCCATCTTGGATGTACCAAAATTTATCGTGATCTTCGACATACATTTTGGTGGAACAACATGAAGAGAGAGATTGCAAAGTTTATCTCGAGGTGTTTAACTTGTCAACGTGTAAAGGCGGAGCATCAAGTACCTAAGGGTCTGTTACAACCACTTGAGATTTCGAAATGGAAGTGGAAACATATTACCATGGATTTCGTTACGGGTATTCCCACGGTTTCTCAAGGCATAAATGCTATTTGGGTTATTGTTGATAAATTAACCAAGTCTGCTCATTTTTTGCCGATACGGAAGACTTATTCCCTTGAACGTCTTGCTCATATGTATGTAAATGAGATTTTGAGATTGCATGGCATGTCAGTATCCATAGTTTCGGATCGTGACCCAAGATTCACTTCACAATTTTGGGTTAGCTTGCAAAAAGCTATGGGCACGGATTTACAATTTAGTTCAGCATACCATCCTCAAATGGACGGACAATCAGAGAGGACTATTCAAACTCTTGAAGATATATTAAGACTCTGTGTCCTAGACTTCAAAAGGAGTTGGGATAAGTATTTGTCCTTGTTTTAGATCATCTTAAATCACATTAATCGGAGTTCGTATGAAAACATTATGGTTGTTTTAGTAAAACATGTCCTGTCAGTTTTTTTTTCAAAATTTGGCTTAGCAGACTACCCCCCCCCCCCACTAGGGCGGGGGCTTTTGCACTAGGGGGCCCGTCGGGGCAGGGGTCCCTTCTGCGATTTGCGATTTTGTGCTCTAGAACTCTACGGAAAGCCAAATTAGGCCTCCAACCTCTTTTCTAACAACCATATCAACCTATCTAAGGTGTAATAGGTTTACAGAAACATAATCTAATGTTTTCTAACGCATTTCTAGTCATCTAAACAACATAAACATCCAAATTACAACCACTAATTTTCACTATTTTTGCAAAAACTTTACTTTTTGAAAGTTTCAGTGAAAATCATCACTGTGATTTTGTTTTTCAACCAAAAAAGTTAATTCAACATATTATGCTTATGTTTATTCATCCTCTTTTGAATTAAATAGTCAATTTATATATTATACAACTAATTAAACCTTAATTTTACTTTAAACTAAGCCATATTCATATATGTTCATAACAATTCACTGTAATACGATTTTCTTCACAAAATACATACTTAACATGAATTCATTCACTATACTCATATATAAACTTATGAAAATAATTTTATAACAAATAATTTATCATATAAAGCTATATACAACAAACAATTCAACCTTCACAAAGTTTTACAGAGAATTTTAGAAGAGAATATAACTACAACTTTTTGAAAAATACAAGCAAGAGGATACCTTAATTTTAGAAGTTGATGGCTATTCTTTTGATTATGAAGCTTTCTTTTTCACCAATTCCTCTCTCCAGACTTCTCCCAATTCTCTCACTTTTCTCTGTAACTATCTTCTTCTCCTTTTTTTCCTCTTCTGAGTTCTTTCTTTCTAACTCTAACCTTATATATATGTACTAACAATATAACGTATAGGTACTCATATATATATATATATATATATATATATATATATATATATATATATATATATATATATATATATTAATTATATAATATAAATATAATTTTAACTGACATTAGTTTTTTTTAAACTCAAAAGCCATAATGCTTGTTTGGCTAACTAACTAAAAAATTAACCCATTAAATCTTACACCTTATTTGGTAAAACATATTTAAATTAAAGACTTAAAATTCATTATGTCTTGTTTGGCAAAACTGAATTAACCTCCCTTAACTTATTTTAATAACTCCTTTATAATATAGTTTATGGTCACACTTAATTTAATTAATTCTAATAAAAATTTGTTAAATAAATTTACCACATAGATCAATACACAAAATTATAATTTTTTTATAATTATAATTTTATTTAATCAACTAAATATTAAAATATCTTCTCATGATAATCAATTTCCTTAACTCGTAAATTATTTATTTAACAAATAAATAATCAAATCAACTCACCTTAAATAAATATTTATTCAATAATAACACATCAATTAAAATATTTATATAACTCAATAAATATTTTGAATTACAGTTTAAAATAAAATTCTCGATTATTACAATGGCCATCAGAACAATAATAACCATTGTGGAGGAAATTATCAAGTCAGAAATGGTAACCACTTCGGTGGTAATCATGACCAAGATAATAGGAAGGTGAACTAAGTGGGAACAACTTTAAGAAGAGAAGATTCAACAATGATGGAAAGACATCGACAGCAGCACCAGCACCCGTTTCTAAGGAAGGAGAACGACCACCGGTGGTATACTACAAATGCAGAAATGAGGGAAACATCCGTCCAAACTGTACGCAGCAACCCAAAGTGTGTTTCAATTATGGAAATGAAGGTCATTTAGCTCGATTTTGTCATGCAGCGGAGTCAAGTCCAGCTGGTATGGCGACACCAAAGGCTGTCCCAGACAAGTCAAAGTCGGTAGTTTAAGGGAGAACGTTTTTTTTGTGACCTCCCAAAAAGAGAGGAACCCGAACGAAGTTATCACAGGTAAGCTAATCATAAACTCTTGCGAAGTTTATACTTTATTTGATATCGGTTCTACTGATTCATTTATTTCACCTGCTAGTGCTAAACATTTAAATTTGACTCTAGAGATATTAGACTTTGAATTATCTGTTAAAACTCTGTTGGGAGAAACCTTCATTACATCCACTATATATAAATCTTGTTTAATTCAAATCGGCACCCTCACATTACATGTTGATCTCATCTCATTGAAAATACTTGCATTTGATGTGATTTTAGGAATTGACTGGTTAACTTCTCATCATGCTAAAATTGATTATTTTCGTAAGGTTGTTAGCTTTCATATTCCTAACCAACTTATTATACAAATTCAAGCAACCAAACCACTAAATTCAATCACTATCATATCAAGCCATAAAGCCATTCGTTTATTGAAAAACGGATGTCAAGCTTTCTTAGCCCATGTCACATATTTAAACAAAAATACGTCAGATTTGAATGATATTTCTATTGTTAATAAATTTCATGACGTATTCCCTGAAGACTTCCTGGACTACCTCCTAGAGAGGGAAATTGAATTTTGTATCGACATTCCGATACAAAACACTCAAATATATCTTCACCAGAACAAAAATAACATGCGCCAAAGACGTTGGCTCGAGCTGTTGAAAGATTATAATCGTATCCTTCAATACCATCCTGAAAAAATGAACGTGGTAGCTGACGCATTAAGTAGAAGATCATATGCGGTTATAGTGTGACATTGTCAAACACAAATACCCATTTTGTATAACTTATAAATGATGGGGATAGAGTTAAAGACTACAAGGACCCACGTGATGATGTCAAATATACGAGTAGAACCTATGACGCCCTCAAAATAGGTATACACAACCCATTCTAAGTCGCCAAAGATATGGTACATAATTTAAATACAAACTTAATTTATACAACTATCGTGAAAAATACGAGAAAACATAAGCTGAGAGTTTTAACACGAATATCGTCTCATAGGTAATATTCAAACTCAAATTGAGTCATCATTATAATTATTATCACACTATTTTATAGAATAGTGAGGATTACTATAGCCACCATCTTGGACCATCCCTCCATTCTTCATACTTATCCCAACTATATTTTCATTTCCTGAAGAGAACAATGAAAGAAAAGGGTGAGCTCAAATAGCCCAGTAAAGAATATTATGACTAAGATAATATAGAATAAATTACCCTTAGCCTTCAACAGTGTAAAAATTGATAGAATACAATAGAAAATAAGTTTAACTTCAGCGGAACAAGTAACCCATTAGAAGAGTCAAGTAGAGCATGATGTCTACTATCTTCTATGATTTAAAAGTTCATCATCAATATTTTATCTATGTAACACAGTTCAATAAATAATCCACATCATCAAATTATCCATTCACTACGGGTCAAGGATATTTGTTAGTATCACATATATGAATTATCCATGCACTACGGGCCAAGGATATTCGTTAATATCATCAGTAGTCATGATCATGCCAACAACTGTCCATCAATGCACTACAGGCCAATGAGGACTTTTACCACATCATTTGTAACATTACAGGTCATGATTATACCGATACATAATTTCTGGTCATAATCATACCAATCAACAGTTGATCTATGCATTACGGGCCAAAGATGACTTTCATCACAATATAAGCATGATGATGATGATGACAATGATATAATAATTCAATTAAGTGAGATCAAGGATAAATTTTAGAGATTTATAATTCAATTTATCCAGAGTTTAAGAATGTCTAAATTTTCAACATGATAACTGCTTTGTGAAGTAAAATTCAAGAATAATATTCATGTATCAAAAATAATTTGGACAGATAAGGAATCAATTTTTTTATGAATAGTACCTCGGGTGAATAGTATCCGAGTGAATAACATCCCATGAATAGTACTTTATGAATATTACCATGTGAATAGTACCATATATATGAATAGTATCGTATGAATAGTACTCCAGCATGAAAAGATTAAAATTTAACAGAAATGTCTGAAAAATATTTCAGTGAAATGATACTAAATGAATCGCAAATTTCAAGGATATTCTACTAATTTCAAGGAGTATAGAAGTAATACTTATCAAAATAAGTGTAGAATTAGACATATGAAATGAAATAATATTACTTACATACTATAGAGTATGGAAGAAAATATTATTTCTTACTAATATTGAACAAAAATAATATCCATTACCTTAAAAGGAGAGTACTTCTGGGTGGTATAGCGGGGATATTCTTGAAGAAAACTTGCACTATTTGCTACACTCAAAGTTTCCTTAAACTCAAAAGAAATACGTTAAATATTATAGAAGAAGAATTCTCTGATTCTGGTGTGATTTTCATTTCTAAACTAAGCATCCTATATATAGGAGAATAGAAGGATACTATTTAGGAAAAAAATCACGGATTGCACAGTACTTTCTTCACGGGCGTCAAAAATTCGGCTGAAATTTTTTGATTTTACTATGCAAACACTATGTAGGAGCAAACACTATACAATAAAATATAATATAATATATTCTATTTTATATAAATAGTTTTCTGTTTTATTACTATTATAATAATAATAAATCAAAAACTGAGATAACTTTCTACCGATGATTTTGAAAAATGAGTAAGTGAGGGTCCATATAATAAGCCAAACTTACGACAAATACTTCATAAAAAACCCCTCTATTTTTCACCAATCACTTGTCTTCAATAAAAACATTTTTAATTATTCATCATTAATATTATAACTCATAATATTAACAACCAAATTATTTTCAGGAAATAGGGGGCTTTTTAATAAGGACTTCTCTTTATTGGCGCGCAATTAGATTACCAAACCCCTTTCCATGATAGAAATTTATAGACATTGTCAATAATACAAATAATAATATGAATAAATATGTCGTCTCAATTATTGATTTAATAATATAAAATATTATGCAGATGATATTGTGACAATAATTGAATCAATAATATGAGATACTATGCATCAACTAATGTTGCAATAATTGAATAAAACTGAGTGACTTCTCACATAAGTATCAATAATCAAATATATTGTACTATACCGTGTGTTACTGTGCAGTCACACGTATTACTGTACTTTTATCACCAGGTATTTCAACAGTTAACGATAAAAGTTTTATCGTTATTTTTATAAAAAGGTTATTTTTGTCGCTTTCTATATCCGATAGTAATTCTGTTGTGGGTTCCACCAATGATTATGTCGTCGTACGAATATTCCCCGATAAAAAAATATTCCTCCAACCAAATAAATATTTTATGACAGCTTGCTTACTTTGCAAAATTTGTAAACATTACCCATAAATATAACATTAAATCAAATTCACACCTTATTATTATTCAAAATAACATTTAGAGAAAATTAAATCTTTATTCATAAAAGTTGGGGTCTTACAAAACCGACTTTAATTGATAAAGTTAAAGTCGCTCAAGCTACACACCCGGAACTGATGAATATGAAGAAGTAAGTATAAGAATGTGTTATTCCAGAAGTAAGAGCCGATGAAGAGAGAAAATATCAACCCCCGATTTATTGGTCTATTTGAAATCCTCGACCGAGTAGGAACTGTGGCCTATAGACTCGCCTTACCGCCAAGCATGTCTCATGTTTATAAAGTTTTTCACATATCTATGCTACGTAAATATGTGAAAGACACAAACAACATTATTAAATTAGAACTAGACGAGATAACGGAAGATTTAACGTATGAAGAGGTACATGTTAAAAGCTTGGATAAGAAAGAATATATTCTACGCTCAAAGGTTATACCTCAAAAGTTAGAATCTAAAATAAATACAAGGTATCCTCACCTTTTTGACATACCAGGTACGTACACCAATTTCGACAACAAAATTTCATAAGAAGGGGAGGTTGTAAGACCCCAACTTTTTATGAATAAAGATTTAATTTTTTCTAAATATTATTTTGAATAATAAGGTGTGGTTTTGATATAATATTATAGTTGTGGATAATATTTACTGTAATGCCCCCAAATTCGGGTATCTTTCAACCCGATAGATGGTGTTACACGGTGCTACAGTTCACACACACATTAAATTAAAAACCTCAAAGAGTGAATATGTCTTCTATATATTCCAAAACAATATTTCCCTTCCCAGGTTCTTTGTAACCATTACACGTGTTCTTTGACATAATATCACATTAGTACAACGTTCATACTATACTATTACAAAGACATCTTATTAGTCTGCCTTAGCCTTCCCTTTATCCTTACTGGATCCTTCAATTCATTCGGTCTTAGCTGTATTCATATGATTCAAGCAAAAGTGAGCATAACTAGTTCAGAAAGTATGATAATTTCATTAAAAATTAGGTTTGAATCATATAAATTGTATATCTTCAATAACTGAATCAATAGTTATGAAGTACGATAGATAATTCAAAATAGCACTCACCTTTTCTTTAAAAACGTTTAACAATGAACAACATTAGTTAAACATCAATTTTGGTCCAAGACCTTGAGCATTTAATTCTTTCTTTGAAAAGGACAACCCGACACCAAGTCTTAAGTTTGGAATTTCTTACGAGCACGTCTAGGTGATCAGCCTATAGTACTCTATGTTATACAACACTACTTCATTAAACGTATCTACGTTTAAGTTTTGGCAACCTCACGTACCTGTCATTTGACGACAAAACATTTGTTTATTCATACTCAGTCTTTCTTTGAAATCCATACCAAAATAGTTGGCAAAAGATAACAATATCGATAACATTTTGATAGATTATAAGAAAATCTACAAAACACATTAAGTCTAGCCGAAGGAATTGGCTTCAACTTTATTATACATCAATCCATGCATAAGATATATAAATCACAAAGCTTGTCCAGAAAGAACATAGACAAGGTTTTAGAATACTTGCCTTCAGCGTCTTCTACAGTTAATACACTTTCCTTTTGAGTCTTTAAGGATGCTACATTACATAAGCACATAACTTACCATATTAGGTCATAAACAATCAAGTAGGGTCATTAATCTATCTTCCCCTTCTTCTCAATCTAATCATTCATTAGATTGGTTAACATTTGATACGATTTATCGTATTATTTCATATTTACATTCAAATAATCATTCGTCAACCTGTAGTTATAATTCTTAAGGTTATAATCATCTTTAATGAGTTTACTTTAAGTTAATTAAAGTTATAATTTATCTTCAATTAACTTCCACATTAATTTTAATTCTTTATTATCTCTTTCTTAGTGTTGGCGTTGCGGCGCAAGCTTTCCTTATAGGGCTCGCGCTGCGGCGTGATTCAGCAGTGTCCAGGTCCAAGTCTCGGCACTGTGGCGCCATTCTCTTTACTATGTGCCGCGTTGTGGCGTGACTTAACCATGAGTGAGTGTTTGTTCTTGGTGCTACGGCGCCATTATTAGTACCTTGGGCGGCGCTGATGATAAGTAGGTTTTATACCTACTTATCCGGTATCTGTTACTTGAATTAGTTGCTTATATTCATGTTTTTAGTTACTTTTCATACATTTTATGTTATTTTGTAGGCTATGACATGACATTGGCATGAAGAAGCAAGGGAAAGCAATTCGGATATCTTTTGGACTAAAATACGCAAGCAAGTGCAAGAAGGGAATATTGAAGGACTTTTAACACCAAGTTAGATGCATGTTCTTGGCTTGAAACTTGGATTTTATGGAAGCTCTACTTCTTAGCTTTCCAGAACATCTTAAATTATCCCAATCGGAGCTCAGATGTGAGAGCTTTTTATCAATGAAGATCAAAACTAAGAGTTGTCATGCTTGCCATTTACATAGCATCTACTTCAAGACCGATTTCCGCCTTGATCGAATTCGAATTTGTCAAAGCTTAAAGAATGAAAGTTGTTGATCTCGTCGATATCTTCGATTTGATAGGTGGCATCCCACATAACTCCAAGTGGATCAAAATTTATGCTTGGTTTACCAAAGGACGTCGCAGCAGAAAATAGAGTGGCGCTGACTGCGCTACGCCTAGCGCAGAGCACGCTAGGACGCCAGAAACTACTGCTACAGTAGCGTGGACAGCGCCAGAAAGGCCTAGGGTCGGCGCTGAGTGCACTAGGCAGCGGGATTTGAGTCAAATTGGATTATTTGATGTCCAAATTGAGCTAAAATAGGATTCTTAGTTGCCTAACTTGCTAGGATGTTCATTAGAACTAAAAATACTTCAGTTTAACTTGGATTGGGATGCTAATTTCTAAGACTTTATAAAATCCTTCTTGGGATAGATTTCTTGAATCTAATTTCTTTGTTTTCTTTCTTAGATTAGGAACCCTAGATTAGATTAGAATTGAAGATTGAAGCTATTGATTATCATTGGAGAATCAAATTGGAAGCAAGAGAATGCAGATTTGTTTATCTCAATTCTAATTTCTTTTCTTATTTATTTGTATCTTTTTAATGCTTAATCAATTGTGGATAATGGATTCTAGTTTGTTTATGAATTAAACTCTATTTTAAGATTACTATGGATCTTATTTGTGTAGTTTACTTTGATATGCTTCTTTGTTAGTCTTATTAGCTATATTTGGATTGTCTATTATGATTTGGACTTAATTGCTTAATTGCCTAGCTAACAATTACCGTGATAATCTATATGAACTCGAGAGATGAAGTATAGATTTAGATCTGATCATGATAGCATGTGTTTGTGATTTCTGCATAGATGGAATTCATGATTTGTGTTTAAGATAGAGATATGCCTTTACGCCATATATAGTCTAATAAGAACTTAAACTTTAACCCTTTTTAATTGTAATTCATATAGAGATATAGTGGGTTAGTTAAATAGGGCTTTCAAATTGATTCTATCATCTGTGGATTTGATTTGATATGAGTATGGTGCATTGAGAGATGACCATATTTTACTTTCGTGTTCTTGATTAACAATCCAGTATAAATAATTTGGCTTAACAGGAAGTGTGTTGATTGAAATGTAACAACAAGTGAAATTGTAATCTCAAGTCTTCAATATCTTGTTTCATTCTAAGGATAGTTAGTAATAGTTTATTTAATTATTTTAAATAAAATTATTAAATTATTTGTTTAAATAAGATTAAATTGGTCATGGGTTAGTACTTGGTGATTTTTATTAAATAATTCTCTGTGGAAACGATACTCAACTTATCACTTTATTACTTGTTGACCACATATACTTGCGTGTTGTGCGTATTTAGATTTTACCCAACAAGTTTTTGGCGCCGTTGCCGGGGAATTAGTTTAATATTTTTTACTAATATTAATTTCAATCAAATTAGTCTTAATTTAAACATTTTTATTTTTATTTTTAATTCTCTTCCTATATTTCTTTCTTTTCAGGTAGCATGGATGACTTTGCGTATCAATGGCCATACACGAACATGACTCAACCAAGGGAAATGGGGATTGATGGACTTAATGCATTTTTCGCAATATTAGCACAGCTTGAGATACTTTCGACGAAGTTGGACATTGTTGCAGCCCAACGTAATCGAAGGATAGCAGTTACTTGCAATTATTGTGCTGGTAATCATCCGAGTCATCGATGCACCGTTAGTTTTGGGTCGGGATAACATGGTGGTGCATACCTCAACGATTATACATATGCTAATTATCATCAAGTTTGGGGGTATCACCCGGATTCTTCATGGAGCTACAACTATCAAGACCAATACTCTACTCCAAATCCAACATACACACCGGAATTCTCATATCAGCCTCCATTAAAAGAAGAAAATTCAAAGTTGGAGGAATTACTGTCAAAGGTCATAGCAAACCAAGAGGAGAGGATGATGAGTCAAGAAATATCGAGTCATAATTTTCAGCACCAGATGGAACAACTCATCACGACTTCAACTCATGGTCCTCAATACATGGATTCCAAAACTGAGACAGATAATTCGAGATTGGAGGAATTGTTGTCCAAGTTCATAGAATCAACTAATGAGAGGAGGATTAATCAAGAGCGGTCAATTCAGAATCAAGATATAGCAATTTAAAATCTTCAAAATAAGATAGATCAAATGAACAAAACCGTAAGCAACCTTCCTCCGAACACTTGGCTTTATGACATGGATGATGAAATTGATGAAGTGCCCGAGCTGAATCTACGACTGGATGAGCCACAAGATATATGAAGTGTGGAGACAATTGGGGATAATGAAATAGAGGTCCATGAAGATCTAAATGGGTCTCCACTAAAGATCAACGAGTTAGTCAGATTTGCAAAATCATGCCCACTTGGTAGTCATGTTGTCAGCGAAGCTCTTGATGACATAAGAGCGAATACAATTTTGAATCCATGGTGGGATGAGAAAGAAAGGATAGATGGAGAGCCCATTTTGTGTGACAAGCTTCTATGCCCCAAAGTGATCACATATGCAATGGAGAAAACACCTAGATGGGGGACGTTCTTGATTGAGATCATACCAAATCAGAGCATGCTAGGTGACTTTAAAGCAATAGCTATCACAATTGGGAACCTACCAAAAGCTACATTATTTCCAATGGATGGAGGGTTCCTCAATTTCCAAAGAGGAATTGGATAGCGTTGACCATACAAAGTCTGGCTGAAAGACTATAAATCAAGCGCTTATTGGGAGACAACCTAAGTTTAATTTTTATTTTTAGTTTTTCTTTTTTAGGTTTCATATTAGTTGATAGAATTTTTTTATGTTTTTTAGGATTTAATAAGCTTGCTTCTATCATATTAATAGATTAGTCAAGTCCAACTCAAGTGTGTTGCCCGATTCATTCCAATGTGCTTAACCTATTCTTTAAACTTCGCAGACAAGGAGATAAACTGCCATATGTCAGGGAAGCCCTCTCTTTTAATTTTTCTTATCTTAGCCATTGAGGACAATGTCTGTTTTAAGTTTGGGGGTATTTATCATGTTTAGTATTTACTTGGGCAATATTTTGATGGAATTTGATTTTAGCCAATGATAAGTGGGTGGTTGATATTGTTAACTCTTGGAGAATTGATGAGCATGCTTAGTCTATATTTTAACTAGTTAGTTGGGTTTCACATTACTTGCGAAATTTTTGAAAATTTTTACACATATCCATTTGTTTAGCCAGTTGGGATTGAAATTTTTTTTAGCTAAATGCTTATGAAAAATACCATTGCAACTTGAGATATCTTATTTGAGCATCATTCGAAGTGAAAATTAGGCACTCACATAAGTTTGGGGGAAATCTTGGTGTATTTATGAAAAAAAATTATTGGAACCTTCCCAAGTTGAATAATTGAATCTTGTGGTGGGTCGAGATGGAGCGTAACACGCACTCCCCATAAACACAGGCACGAGATGGAGCGTAAAACGCACTCGTTTGATGAAAAGTGGAAAACGAGATGGAGCATAAAATACACTCATTCAATGAAAAGTGGAAAGCGAGATGGAGCGTAAAACGCACTAGTTCGATGAAAAGTGGAAAGCGAGATGGAGCGTAAAACGCACTCACTAAATAGAAAAAAGAAAATATGTAAGTTTGAAATACTTGGGAAGGGTTCTTACGTGCTTAAAAGTTTAAATATCCAGTTGATCCTCAAGAAAAATTTGTGTTATGTCTATATTAGTGGTGATTGATGTGATAAGAAGTTTTGAAAGTCATTTTTGAAAATCTTTTATGAGTATTTGTTGATTTAATCTAAATCATGAATGGATTGAACATGTGGATGCACACACGCACTTAAAGGATCAAGAGTAGATGTGAGTCTAATGACAGTTGTTGAAATTTTAGACATGACATTATTTTGAAATTTTCTACGGGTTATCATCTATTGTAACCTTTGAGGCCATTGATCGAATTCATATTGATTCATTTTTTGGGTGGATCATTGCTAGATGATGAATCTGTCTAATTTGTGCATTTGCTTGAGGACAAACAAAGGTTTATGTTTGGGGGTATTTGATAAGTAGGTTTTATACCTACTTATCCGGTATCTGTTACTTGAATTAGTTGCTTATATTCATGTTTTTAGTTACTTTTCATACATTATATGTTATTTTGTAGGCTATGACATGACATTGGCATGTAGAAGTAAGGGAAAGCAATTCGGACATCTTTTGGACTAAAATACGCAAGCAAGTGCAAGAAGGGAATATTGAAGGACTTACAACACCATGTTAGATGCATGTTCTTGGCTTGAAACTTGGATTTTATGGAAGCTCTACTTTGTAGCTTTCTGGAACATCTTGAATTATCCCAATCGGAGCTTGGATGTGAGAGTTATGGCTTTTTTATCAATGAAGATTAAAACTAAGAGTTGTCATGCTTGCCATTTACATAGCATCTACTTCAAGCCAGATTTCTGACTTGATCGAATTCATATTTGTCAAAGCTCAAAGAATATAAGTTGTATATCTCGTCGATATCTTCGATTTGATAGGCAGCAGGCCCCGTAACTCCAAGCGGATCAAAGGTTATGTCTGTTTTACCAAAGGATGTCGCAGTAGAAAACAGAGTGGCGCTGACTGCGCTACGCCTAGCGCGGAGCGCGCTAGGACACCAGAAACTACTGCTACAGTAGCGCAGACTGCGCCAGAAAGTCCTAGGGTCGGCGCTGAGTGCGCTAGGCAGCGGGATTTGAGTCAAATTGGGTTATTTGATGTCCAAATTGAGCTAGAATAGGATTCTTATTTGCCTAACTTGCTAGGATGTTCATTAGAACTAAAAATACTTGAGTTTAACTTAGATTGGGAGGCTAATTTCTAAGACTTTATAAAATCCTTCTTGGAATAGATTTCTATAATCTAATTTCTTTGCTTTCTTTCTTAGATTAGGAACCCTAGATTAGATTAGAATTGAAGATTGAAGCTATTGATTATCATTGGAGAATCAAATTGGAAGCAAGAGAATGCAGATTTGTTTATCTCAATTTTAATTTCTTTTCTTATTTATTTGTATCTTTTTATTGCTTAATCAATTGTGGATAATGGATTCTAGTTTATTTATGAATTAAACTATATTTTGAGAATTCTATGGATCTTATTTGTGTAGTTTACTTTGATATGCTTCTTTTTTAGTCTTATTAGCTATATTTGGATTGTCTATTATGATTTGGACTTAATTACTTAATTGCCTAGCTAACAATTACAGTGATAATCTATATGAACTCGGGAGATGAAGTATAGATTTAGATCTTTTCATGTTAGCATGTGTTTGTGATTTCTGCATAGATGGAATTCATGATTTGTGTTTAAGATAGAGATATGCCTTTATGCCATATGTAGTCTAATAAGAACTTGAACTTCAACCCTTTTTAATTATAATTCATATAGAGATATAGTGGGTTAGTTAATTAGGGTGTTCAAATTGATTCTATCATCTGTGGATTTGATTTGATATGAGTATGGTGCATTGAGAGATGGCCATATTTTACTTTCGTGTTCTTGATTAACAATTCAGTATAAATAATTTGTCTTAATAGGAAGCGTGTTGATTTAAATGTAACAATAAGTGAAATTATAATCTCAAGTCTTCAATATCTTGTTTCATTCTAGGGATAGTTAGTAATAGTTTATTTAATTATTTTAAATTAAATTATTAAATTATTTATTTAAATAAGATTAAATTGGTCATGGGTTAGTACTTTGTGATTTTTATTAAATAATTCTCTGTGGGAACGATACTCAACTTATCACTTTATTACTTGTTGACCACGTATACTTACGTGTTGTGCGTAATTAGATTTTACCCAACAGCTGACCCTGAGCCTCAGAGAAATCTTACAGTTCATTTCTTTTGCAAATTGTTTAGGCTCATAACTTATTCATTTTAAGTTGGAATTAGCTCGTTCAAAATCCGTTAGCTCACATATCATGTGTAATATGATTTGATTAGAAAATCTTACATTTTCGAATCCGTTAACACGGAATTCACCGATTAAGTTCTTTATTACGTGTTCGTTAAATGTTCCTGAACATTCATAGCTCGTTTCTTCATTCTAAGTCAGAATTCGACCATATTCTATTCCGCAACTCTAAAATGCAAACTTAGACTATACTCCATTGAAAACTAACGTTTCTGAGTTCAACGGTGACTTTTGACTTTCATTCCGAGAATTTTACGATTTCGACGATTACCGTCTAATCTCGTAAATTTTGTCATAATTTCGTTACTTGAGATTTTTACACCGTTCAAAATGGATTCATTCCATCATTCTATCATCCTAACCAAACATATATCATCTAATCCTATACACGAAGGTTTAAAACTTGTCCATCAACAACAAATGATAATTTTCAAATGTTCTTTATTAGTTCATAATTTTATGATTATGATTCTCTTATAACATGTTTTATTAAGGTTTAAATCTATTAATAACCATCTTTGTTACTCCTTAAGCTACATGCTCCACCAATATCCACTTCTCTATCAAACTAAAATTGAAGAGATGGAGAATAATGGTCTAGGATTCCTTACCTTGGTGTTCTTTAACTTGATTCTTCTTCTCTGCTTCTTGGATTATCAAAGACTAACTCTCACTTTTCTCTCAATATAGGCTAAGATGTTGGTGGAAATTAACAAGCAACAAATGAAGACAAAGCTCTCATATTTATAGGATTTACCAAGTGAGGGTATAAAGGTCATTAAGCCATCCCACCTTCTTACTTTTCACCTCCTTACTATTCCTTACTTGCCAACCACAACACTTATCCTTTGCTTGGCTACTAAGTGGCCAGCCATGACTCACCTATGGGGCCCACATGGGTTGTCCCAAGGTTTTTCTCACCCGATGACCCATCGGTTCGATCCACGGGTCCGGTTCTTGGTTCGGTCTTAGGTTTTATTTACTTTGCGCCTAACGTTGGCTTGCATTTCATATCTTTTGGCCTTAACAAGTTTGCACTTGGGCTTGCCCAATTCCTACAAAAATCCTACAAGTTCATTACTATTGGCTTAAAGCTTTATAACGTATAATCTTCGTATCCCTCTCGTATACTAATTCGTATAATCATTTATCACATATGATATGCTATCTTCCGTATATACTTGTATAATACTTCGTATCATACTCGTATTCATTGCTTCGTATAATACTTGTGTATCATACGATCATCATTTATTCAATCTTTAACATTCTTAAACTTAGTACGCAGACGAAAAACTGCATTTTTCATAACTGAATTATTATTACATAATCCATCCTTCCTTATTATTCTATCGTTACGTATTTCCCAGAAGTTCAAAAATATTTTCTAAGCAGAAATGGATGAATAATGTTTTTTAGAAAATTTCTCGAAAAGCTTTTATTTTCGTCTTGAAAATTCAAACACTTTAATTCCTTCACGTAGCCAGAATACTATGACTTTATGCCACTTTTAGGTTATAGAACAACATTCATCTTGTTTACTCATTATAATAACATATATTACAATTTTATTCATTATTTAATCAAACAAAATTATTTTATAATTAATTCGATTTTCTTGGTCGTTACATTTACAAATTTTTCAAAGTAAGTAAGTTGTCATAAAATATTCATTTGGTCGGGGAATATTCATTTTATCAGGGAATATCCGTACGACGGCACAATCATTGGTGGACCACACAACAGAATTAGTGTCAGATATAGAAAGCGATAGAAATAATATTTTTATAAAATAACGACAAGACTTTTACCGTTAACTGTTGAAATACCCGGTGATAAAAGTACAATAATACGCGTGGTTACACAGTAGCACACAGTATTGTACAGTATTTCTGATTATTGATGCTTACGTAAGAAGTCACTATGTTTTATTAAATTATTGCAATAATAGTTGCTGCATAATATCTCATATTACTGATTTAATTATTGTCACAGTATCATCTGCACACTATTTTATTTAATTAAATCAATAAATGAGGCGACACAATTATTTATATTATTATTTGTATTATTGACAATGTCTAGAAATTTCTAACGAAGAAAAGGGTTTGGTCATCTAATTGCGCGCCAATAAGGAGAAGTCCTTATCGGAAAACCCCCTCTTTCTTGGGAATGATCTGGTTGTTAATATTGCGAGTTATAATATTAATGATGAATAAATGTTGAAAGATTAAAAATGTGTTTAGTTAAGTGATCTGTGATAAATAAAAGGGGTTTGTCATGAAGTATTTATTATAAATTTGGTTTATTACCTGGATCCCCACTTACTCAATTTTCAAAATCGTCGATAGAAAGTTATCTCATTTATATTGCATAAGGCTACATAGTATTGCATAGTGTTGTATAGTACTACATAATGCTGCATAGTACTACATAGTGTAGCATAGTGAAATCAAAAATTTCAGCCGAACGCCCGTGAAAGTCCTCATTGACCCGTAGTGTATTGATGGACAATTGTTGGCATAATCATGACCACTAGTGATAATAACGAATATCTTTGGCCCGTAGTGCGTGAATAATTCGTGGATGTGATAATAACAAATATCTTTGGCCCATAGTGCATGGATAAGTCATGGATATGATACTAACTAATATCATTGGCCCGTATTGTAAGGATAATTCGGTGATATGGATTATTTATTGAATTATGTTTCATAGATAAAATATTGATGATGAACTTTTAAATCATATAAAATAGTAGACATCATTCTCTACTTGACTCTTCTAATGGATTGCTTGTTCTGCTGCAGTTAAACTTGTTGTCTATTGTATTGTATTAGTTTTTATCCTGTTGAATGCTAAGGATAATTTAAAATACATTATTTTAGTCATAATATTTTTTTATTGGACTAGTTGAGCACACTTTTTCCTTTCATTGTTCTCTTCCGGAAATGAGAATATAGCTGGGACTAGTCGGAGAATGGAGTGACGGTCCAAGATGGTTACTATAGTCAGGGGCGGATCCAGCCCGTTAGGCTAGTGTGGTCAATTTTTTAAAAATAAAAATGTATAAAAAAACAATAAAATAAAGGCAGAATACGAGAGATATTGCAAATAATTATGTGAGCTATCATATAAAATTGATATTATTTTATGTAATTTAATACACTTCCTCGATCTTATGTTATATATAAAATGATATTTTATAATTTTTTAAAACATTGTTATTATATTCATCAGTAATCATTTATCTTTGCACTACAGGCCAAAGATATTCAATAATATCATCATTAAGGACTGAGGATGATGAAAAATATTTTTAAGAACGAATCTAGTGAGATAGAAGGACAAATATTAGGGATTCGTATAACAGTTTTATCCAAGACCAATAATACTCCATAATAACCAATTTTGAAGCAGAATTCAAAAATAACGATCAAAATATGGATACAATCAAAGATAGTAGCCAAAATAGACATCTTGGACAAAAAGGAAAATTTTCATTTTTCGGTGAATAGTGTCGTATTCGTGAATAGTGTTGTATACGTGAATAGTGTCGTATACGTGAATAGTAACTCCAACACAAAAAGTTCCAAATTTGATTAAAAAGTTTACCAATAATTCGACATAATGATATTGAAGAAAATAATATCATCTAAGAAGAAAATAACATCTCTTACCTCAAAATAACCGTATTTCTGACTGAATTTCGGGTATAGTGCTGACAGAAACTCGCACCGTATAGCAACACTCAAAGTATACTCACAAGAATACGCTCGATAATATAGAGAGAGAAAGAGAGAAAACTTGTTTCTGGTGTGATTTTCAATTCTAACTTAGCCCTCTATTTATAGAAAAATGCTAGAACGCCAAAGGAGACTAAAATAATAAAATATATTATTTCTTTACCAATTTCTCTACGCATGCTAGGTTGGGATCAGCCATCTTTGAATAAAATTAGCAGCCCATGTGCATATTCCACCAACCAAAAGTGGGCCCCCCCATAAATTTAATAAAAATTATTTTATTTTTCCAAAACTTCAACAATTCATAGAAAATAGTCTGGTTATCAGAAAAATACAAATTTTATGTTCATTCTGCCTGAAATCGAATTCTCTACAACTTTGCAGAAAAAAGTTTTTCCAAATTCCAAACAGAAATTATCCGAAATCCACAAACGGATGATTTTTAATTCTTCCAGTCCGACAAAATACTGATAAAACACCTCAGCATTAATTTCTTCAATTATATCCACATAAAATAATATATTCATCAATTATATCCATATCAAATAAATATTTCCTTATCATATGAATCAATAATTAATTATTCTTAAATAATATTACAGAATCACAATTATGACAACCAGGCCGTTCCCAGGAAAAAGGGGGCTTTCCAATAAAAATTTCTCCTTACTGACGCCCAATTAGATGACCAAACCTCTCCTTGACAGACCTTTCTAGACATTGCCAATAATGCTATCTAATAATATTATTCAAATAATATGAATTATTGATCTGATAATGAGAAATACTGTGCAGTGACAATTATTGAAACAATAATAATATAAACTAACAATGCAGCAATTATTGAATCAATATAATAAAATAATGAACAGTAACTACTGTAACAATTATTGAGTAGTGCCTTCTTACGTACGAATCAATAATTCAACCATACTGTGCAATACCGTGTGCTACTGTACAACCACGCGTATTACTGTATTTTAACCACCAGGTAACCCAACAGTGTTAACGGTAATAATTTACGCCGTTATTTATAAAACTCAATCTTTGTCCTTTTCTTTCATTCAGCCGTTTTTCGTTATGGGGCCCACAAATGACTGCGCCGTCGTACAGAGATTCCCGACAATAAGAATATTCCACGACCAAACGAATATTCTCCGACAAAAAGAATATTTTGTAACCACTTGCTTATTTTATAAAATTTTCACATTTCACCCATAACCAAAGCATTATATTAAATTAACCCTTATTAATTTAGAATAATGAATAAAGGAAAATTTAATTTTATTTATAATAAGTTGGGGTCTTACATACCATGTATTTGGCGACTCAGAATGAGTTATGTATACATATTTTGGGGACATCACATAAAATCAATAAACTTTTAAACATAAAAATTATATTTTTAACACGAATAACATTAAACTTTTAAACAATTGACAAAAGTGTCCAAAATTTAATTAATTAAATAATATCCTTTTTACATTGTAAGAGCACACAAATGGAGGTAAAATTAAAAAGAAAAAAGGAGAAAAAAATGACTTATTTGCATTCTCTCCTTGCCCCCTTCCCTAATCTTTCAAATTGTTTGTTCATTCAAATTTGGAAATTTCAGCGCCTTAGATTTGAAAAGTGAGTTATTTTTACTTAGTTAAAATATTCTTTAAACAAATAGTAGTTTATTAATTTATCCAACAATATTTTCTTTCCGTTCGTTTTCCATTTTATAATTCAAACGAACAGTAGTTAATACATATATTGTATTTATAAAAAAATTAATTTTAAAATTGTATCTATAAGTTAACAAGTTGTATGTATAAATTTTACAGCTTAATTCTTGTAAATTATAAATTATATCATAAATTATAAATTTTACGTCATTAATTTTACAAATTATATCACAACTTCAATTTTACATATTGTATGTATAATTTTTATAATTTTATTTATAAATATTTATAATTTTAAATTGTATTTATAATTTTATAACGTATTTCTCCGGTATTAGTTACTTTTTTAAAAAGAGCTAAAAATTATTATATTTATAAATTTATAAAAAAAATTCTTTGAGGACCGAATCATGTATATGGTGGTACTTGATGTAACGGAACTGTAAATAGTCATTTTTTAAATTAAGTCAAATACTATATTTATACGGTCAACTAGTATTAAATACACAAGACCCGATCGGATTCTTGGGTGAGTCGGGTATTCCAATCAATTTTGAACGGATTCTGAAATTAAGGGCTAAATTGTATCAAATTAGACACTTGATGTACTAAATTTTAAGCTCAAATTTTTGGAAAAACGAATTATAAATATAATGGTACTTTATGTAACAGAAGTGTAATTAGCCCTTTAAATTATAGTTGCATAACTCAAATATAATTAATATAATTATGATAAAAACCTTGGTGATACTGGTTATTTCTTAGTAGTAGTTTTTTTATTACGACTATTTTGATCAATCATGCTCTGTTCTGTTGCAGAGTTGCATTATAAATTTTGAAACATACATAATTACTCAGAAAATACGAAGATCAGTTAATTCAAAATTAAATCCTCGTTTCTTTATCAGTCAAAAGAATGAATATCTTTGAACTTAACCTTATAATCACTGGACTACACATGTGTTTCATTTAGTTGTTTCTTAATAACAATCGTTATTAGCCTAAAAGCTAATTAATTAAACTCACATGGATTTCACCATATGATATACTCCCTCCGTCCCTAATTATTTGACGTTTTAGAGGCGGACACAAGAATTAAAATAATGATTGGAAAATATTGAATATAGTACTCAATTGTCTATAATACCCTTAAATCTTTTATTGGAATAAGTAGAGTTTTGTTGGTATAATAAGAATTTTGTTGGGATAAGGAGAGAGAAAGAGTTTAAAGTATCAAAAAAATAAAAAGAGTAATGAGGGATAATTTTGAAAAAATTATCATTAATTCTCCTAAATTTGAACAAACATCAAATAATTAGGGATGGATGGAGGGAGGGAGTACTAATTTAGTTATCTTACTATTCTTTGTCTAATAAATAATATTCTTTTTTTAATATAATTAAGAATAATATAGATAATTGATATTAAATTTAATAATTTATAATCATTTTTTTAATATTTATATACAACTCTAAAACGATTTATATTAATGAAGAAAAATAATAATTTTTAATTTATTGTTACATATATGTAATCAGTGAAAAGTTGGCAACATAATGTTTTCAAACCCTAATCAAAACATTCTCACATGGCCCCACGTTCCTAACCATCTAATCATAGCCAGACCAATTCTCAAAAACAGCCAAAACAAATTGGTAGAACAGTTAGGAATTATTAATCTAATTATTCCTACATACTTACCAATCAAATCAAATAATAATCATAAATTAATGCTAATGGTCGGCTGCGATAGAATCGAAATTCCTGTCTTTTAACTGTAAAATTTGTAACCCTAAATTAATTAATTATTTTTCCTAGTCAAAGTCAGCCAAATTAATCTGGTATTATTTAATCTTAATGCATAACCATTAATTTGTCCACACATCATAAGAGACTCACCAGAGCCTTGACTTGGTGTCTTTGTGACTTTGAAGCTTTCTCCAGGCCACATTTGCTTGGAATCACACGTTTGTCATCTCGTTGTTGTAAAGCTTTTTTTTGGTTTACAATATATTACAGGTACTACAAATTTTATATTCTTTTTTCTTTTTTCGAGAATTTGATCCAACCAGGCACCATATATTAAAAAAATAATTAGAATAATTTTCAGATTATTGTTAATTATATGCGTTGAGTTCAAGAAAAAATGCTTTTCAGATTTAATTTAAAAAGAAACTACCGATTATTGAACTAATTTAGCTCATAAGTATTGCAAATTTTATTTATTTTTTCTTTTCTTTTTGGATAATGAAGAACTGATCTAATCAGGCGTCACATATAAAAAATAGGTACAATAATATTTAGATTATTGTTATTCATATAAGTTGAATTCAATTAAAAGCAGATTACAGATTTTAGAGAGGAACTGAACTAATTTTGCAGGTTATCGTAACATTTTTTTTTGGTGAGGTCATAAGCACACGCACAAATATACATACATTATCCATATACACACATGCGCGTGCACATATATAATACTAGCTGGGTCCCGTGCCTCCGGCACTGTATGGACAATATGATTTATCTCAAACTTTAAACAACCAAAATTATTTATTGAGTGAGCGAGAAATTTAAAGTCATTTGTATTTTATTAGATAGATTATTAGATTATTTGATAGATGTATGAACGGTGTGATTTATCCCAAATTTTGGACGGCCCAGATGATTTATTAAGTGAGCTGAAAATTCAAAATCATTTGTATTTTATTAGATAGATTATTAGATAGATAGATGTATTTTATTAGATAGATGTATGAACGGTGTGATTTATCTCAAATTTTGAACGGCCCAGATGATTTATTAAGTGAGCGAAAAATTTAAAATTATTTGTATTTTATTAGATAGATGGATATTGGACGGAGAGGCAGAGGAGAAAGAGAGTCATTATCTAAGAGGTTTTTGCCAGCGTTAGGGACGACTGGGGCAGCTAAAAGGATCCTCTAATTTTATGAGAGAGTGAGAGACCTGTACAAGTCCGTGAACTGGCAGAGTCCTCTCCACGTGGGGTCCTGTCACTCTTTGAGATCAATGAGCTGGATCTTTATACACATCTACAACATACATAGTTACATATAAGTTTACACACAGTATCTTAAATACGGTTGCCACACAGTTTAAAAATATTAAAAATAAAAGAAAGACAATAAATAATATTTTATTTTATTTGCAATAGATCTCAAGTAAATACACTAAAAGTTGTCTCTTACTTAAAAATAGTAGACCTTATATAATGTTTTACATGTAAACTGTCTACTTTTCAATTATCTTTCATTGGAGATGAGACATGTTTTAACCAAATTAGGCTAAAGTGCTGTTTGTTTACATTTGATTGTCTCTTAATGAACTGTCTTTTATTTGTTAAGAGACATGATGCTGTTTGTTTTTTTCTTTGTTACCTCTAAATGCCTCTTAATCGGTAAGACAAAAAATGAAATCTTAATACTTAAGAGGTACCTTTTAATAAATTTTTTTTGATAATTTTTTTTATATAAATATATTTAACAATATTATGCACTCATTTTTATTAAATAGAATATTTAAAATTATTAAATAAATTTTTATCCTTTAAAATGGTAAAATAGTGTCATTAAGAGACAATTTACTTTTTAGTTATCAAATAATTTTTTAGATTCAACCCTCATAACCATTTAGATGATCTAATTTATTAAGACATCATAATCATTCAGATCTTAATTCCCAAATTTATCAAACACAACCTTAATTATTTTAATAATACGGCGTATTTTTTTAATTACAATTAAGTTTTTTCATTTTAAAATTTTATATACATTATTCATACAAACACCTCTTTAACTGTATATTTGAGAATTATACAGTCCAGATTTTAAACAAAAAAATGTTATCCACTATCTGTAATAGCGAAAGTGTTAAAAAAAATTAAATGTGAACACTCTGTTTTTCTTAGATATATTTATCCAAGTAATATCACAACAAGCATTTCTAGATTTTTCTCTCTCAAAGACCCACACATGCAACAGCAGCATCAACAAACATGAACCAATTAATGAATGAATGGGCTAGGCTTACAATTAAGGCTGCTGCAATGTTTTTCGCATAGCCAAAGCTGAGTTGCCTTGACCAAATAAAGCAAATCTTCAATCTCATGGAATAATAATTATTCCTCAAAGGCACCCACTTTTGGTAGTCATGGACATTTCCCACACCTCAAAAGTGTAATAGTACTTGCCCTTTTTCAATACTGATGAGATTGAGGCGCCTTCTTTCCCCTTGTTGGTGGCAATGCTCAAAAAGTCTAATATTCTTCTTTCTTTTACTTTCTTAGCACCAGGATCTTTGCCAACTCCTCTATCCACCCTTCGTTAGAATATTTTATTTCTTTATGTGGCCTCTATTCTTTATATAATTATTGGGCTTATATATTGTATTAATTTTGGGTCCTTAACATTAATATACAACAATTAAAAAGTATTTACAAAAATAATACATACACAAAATAATTATAAAAATAACGCAATTCATATTAATAAGGAAACCTAAAATTAAGGAGAATAATTGCCATAACTAATCATTCAAATTCAAATATTTGGGATCTAACCACAAAAATAAATTCAAATTCAAATATTCAAATTCAAATTTCATTGGAAAGATTGCACACATTTTGTACTTTGCAGGAGGTGGCGGAGGCAATTTTCAGAGGAGGTGGAAGCTTCGGAGGAGGTGGCAGCTTCGGAGGCGGCAGTGAAGACTACGGAGGAGGTAGCTATGGCGATGGTGGCGGTGGCGGCGGAGATGGCAGTGGTGGCTCAAGTGGTGGTTACAGAAACGGTGGAGGTGGAGGTGGAGGTTGGGGCTGTAGTGGCGGGAGTAACCATTTTCTGATAATAAAAGAAAATTCTCGAGATACTGCAGAGGAGAAGATCATTAGTAATGTCATGGCACGAGAGAGCAATTATACCTTTGTACCAAGGTAACCAAACTTTTATAACAAGGTAACCAAATTTTTATACTAAGGTAACCAAACTTTTATACCAAGGTAACCAAACCTTGGTAACCAAGGTAACCAAACTTTTATACAGAGCTAACCAAACTTTTATACCAAGGTAACTAAACTTTTATACTGAGGTAACCAAACTTTTATACCAAGGTAACCAAACTTTTATACTAAGGTAACCTTGGTATGACAGTTTGGTTACCTTGGTATAAAAGTTTGGTTACCTTGGTATAAAAGTTTGGTTACCTCAGTATAAAAGTTTGGTTACCTTAGTATGACAGTTTGGTAACCTTGAAATGAAAGTTTGGTTACCAATTGCGCTATGAAAAAACTGCAAGTGTGGATTGGTTACCTTGATATATAATGATGGATATAAGAAAGCAAAAGGACAGTAATTTCCTGAGAATAACTCTCATTTCCGGTATGAAGCAACTTCCCAGCATCCTCTTCCATATGGTAATGCCAAACCTCCTATGCCCAACACCAAACTCGACCGAAAGATCCAAATCAATGAACCATGAAGAAAGAGAAACCTCCTATGCACATCAAACTGAGAAATTTGGTATCATTTTGGAAGATCCATGTAAAAGTATTGTTTCCTATCAAATTTCGAATCCACTCCACGACATCACACCCATGAAGAAAGAGAAACAGCAGTACAGGCTTTATGAAGAAAGAGAAACAGCAGCACAGGCTTTGGTGTGAGTATATAGCAAGGAAGAAAATAATAATTGTGTTTGTAGGAGAGAGAAAGTGAAGAAGTTATCTTTTTTACGGTGAGGAGAGAGAAAGCGAGGAAGTTATTTGTTCAGCTCATTATATATTAATCCCTTAAATTAAGGACTTTTAATTGTATTAGTATTGTAAATAAAAATGATGAAATATAATATTTTTGTAATTATTTTATAGATGTATCATTATTGTAATTATTTTTAAAAATGTACTAATATATGTAATTCATCCATTAATTTAATCATTTTAATTATGGGTTTGGTAATTAATTATGTGGCCTATAAATAATATTCTTAATAGTATTCGACATAATGGGCCTTAGGGTTTCATAATCTTGATTGATGATTTTGACCCTTAGCTATTCTATAAATAAAACCGTTAGGGTTTTGTCCCAATTATCGTCTCTAGAACTTTATACACACCTATACATCCATCCTAACATTGAGAGAGACAATTGAAGACCTTCACCCTTAAGCGCAGCGGAAGCGTGATACATACAAGATGGCTTCGCTCAATTCATGTAAGTACTTATTATTAAGATTATTAATTTTATTTTATTCTATGCAATAACACGTTCCTGTATAATTTATTCAACAACTGGTATCAAAGCATGGTTACGTTATTGTATAAAATAAATTAACTACTTAATTATGCTAGAATTTTTTTTTAATTCCGCATAATCTCTTTAAGGAATTGCCAAGCCAAACCTTTATGTGAAAAGTGACTTGTTCAATATATGTTGAAAGCAATTCTTATTCTTTAATACTTACTTTTCATTATCAAAGTATCTATGGTATCATGTTGGCAATATTAAGCATTCTGTTTAGATTACAGTATTATGCTATCATGTATTTAAGTTAAAAATAAAAATAATAATTTGGTGAATATTTATAATTAATTCATGTCCTGCTACGTTTATTGTTATGGTATGAACATCCTTTTCTGAATGTTCAAAACATAATTGCATCATGCTACGTTCATTCAGTATGTTCATATGCTGCTATGCTCATTCAATTTATTCAAATGTTGGATATCAAGTATTATGTTGAAGTATCATGTATTGTAATTCAATTACTTAATTTTCGGTTTAAAGCATTATTGCATCATGCTTAGTATTGTTTTAAATACCTATAATTCATGTCTTACTGTACATGAGACTAAAATAATATTTAATGGTTATTTATGTATTTCTAATTATATTCATATAATATTATTTTATATTATGTCCTTATGTACTTAGTTATAAAAAAATAATGTTAATATTTTATAAACAATTCATGTTCATAATTATATATCATAATTTAGATTTTGGAACATGATATATTATTAGGGCTTTTAAATTGTTACATGTAAATTATTATAAATAATGTTAATTTTTAAACTTGATTAATATATTATTTAAAGAAAATTGAGTTTTCTTATAATAATTTACATGTATGTGTGACTCTTTTATTGTTAAAATTAATAATCAACCCAACCGAGGGTTATTAATTGAAACAAATAAAGATTAAGAAAAGTCACATAATGTTCCATTTAATAAATAAATATTTTAATTTTACCCAACAGAAAATTAGAATTAGAATTTATTAAATAGAATTTTATTGCATAAGTAACATGTTTATTTCGTTTCTGCCCAACGGTGTTGCGTGGATAAATGTGTTGTGCATTATTTTATGGAGATGTTATTAACATATTATTAATTCACCAGTACAAAGTACCTAATAGACAAAGCTTACTAGACAACGTTTTTTATAAAAACGTTGTGGTTTTTTTTACAACGTTTTTAGAAAAAACGTTGTAAATATATATGCAAAAACGTTATCTATTTAGAATGACATTATTTTTATTTTAATTAGATAACATTTTTTTAAAAAAACGTTATCTATTAAGAAAAACACGGAGCCAAACTAAAAACGCGAAACTGAAAATTTTAAATTAAAACAAGCTTCAGATCTATTTTGTTTTCTCTTCTCTGTGCTCTCTCTTTCTTAGACTTCCCGACTCTCTCTCTCTCAAATCCACGACTTCCCAACTCTCTCTCAAATCCATGACTTCCCCAACTCTCTCTATCAAATCCACGACTATCATCAAATTGGCATTTAGTTTTTACAATTTCACTGTTCAGAATTTTGAATTCGACGATCTAGGGTTTAAGGAACTGGTATTCTTACTTTTTTAGGGTCTTCGATTTGTATGAGGCTTTAGGTTTTAGTAATCTATTAAATTCGAAGTTTTTAATCGTTTTGGTGATTCATGAAGGTTATGTCATCGGATAAGATGGAGAAGGAAACGAAGGTAGCTACTGAAGACCCAAAGATTGATTTATTTGAAGATGATGATGATTTTGAAGAGTTTGAGATCAATGAAGGTAATTATTCTGGGTCCTTTTTCTGTGCACTTTTCTTATAATTGATATAACTAAATTTCGAAAATATGATGTTTAATGCGGCTAGAGAATTATTCTTCTATGTGATTCGAACACATGTGGCTTCAAGTTTTTCTTTTGCTTATATATCCAATTCATTGAATAAGCCCACACCTCTTAGATTGGATTCCTCCACCGTGCTTGTATTCTGTTCTTGGTGAAATTCATCAAGTTTTGGTTTGCATTTATTAATGACCTGAAGTGGAAGTAATTAAAAAGTTTGTCCTGCCATCCAAGTTGATTGCTCAAAGCTGCTGTTGTTGTTTACTTGTTTTATCATTGTGGTGCCAATTTTTTTGTTGTTTTCTGATAGGAAGTCATGGAGATGGGCATCGTTCAAACACTGATACCCCTCTTGTTGCTTGGGGAGCAGGCGTTAGACACCACAAAGTTTTCAGTTTTTGTAATGGATTTCCAAGTCCAGTATCATAACGTTTTCTTAATTTTGATTAATGGAAGCTATCTCAGCCAAACCGACTTTCAAACATATTCCTAAGGTGAGCACTCTTTAATGTCCTCATTCTGTATATAGTTAAGGGCTTCAGGAGTTTGGTTACACCCATCAAAAATGCATGTTTATGTAAAACTGTGCACTATATTCTGTGGCAGGGATGGTTATGGAAAACATATATTGGGTGATCATTTGAAAGTCCATCCTATTGTATCATTATGATGTAATACATATGTGTATCTCTGTGTGTGCGCGTGTGCATATATATATATATATATATATATAACTGTTTTGTCAAAGCTTAACATGCTAACTTTCTTGAGAATTGAAGAAATATTAAATCTACTTTTTCCTTTTGGTTATCAGCCATTTTAGTTAACGATTTAAATTTGGCCGTTGTAAGGTCACATTGGAAATTATGTTGTGACATTGGAAGTTTTGAATATCATTTAGTATGGTACAACCTATTTTGTTTGTACATAGGAAAATCATATAACAATCTATATGCATTCAGATGGGAGAGAGATATTATATATAGCATATAATCGAAGAAAGCATGACTTCTTTTGCTTATTATCAACTAGTTGAATCATGCAAACTACAACTTTGAACCAGTTTCTGGGTTCTAAATTCTTTCACAATATAGCATACTATCTATTATACATTATTGTACATCTTGTGGTCAGTCAATGTCCCTGCCTATCAGGGATGCATCTCCTCTGTTGTCTCAAACTTGTAGACATTATGTCCTATGTTTTAGGTAAAGACCAAAGCTCAGTACATTGATCGAGTTCCAGAGACAGACATTTAAATCTCTTCTTGCACAAAAAGCTACATTATTTAAGAGGCAACAGTCAGTGGGATATTGCTAATAATTTTGAGCAAGACTCTTTGAATTTGTTCCATCTTGAAAGTACTGATATGCTGGTTACATAAGATAGTACTGATATGCTGTTTTTTTTTATATTATTTTTGGTAAAATAATATTTATTTTTTACATTAAACTACTTCATTTGGCTTTAAGAAATTATTGTTTTTATTGATATTGAAGGACGACTTAAAAACTCATTATAACATGAGAATATATCTGTCAGTTATCTAGCTTCTTTAATATTCCGTGTCTCTGTTCTGGACTGGCTGAGATGACATTGTGCCACTTTTTCTGACTATAGCTCATTTTTTCAGTTTACTTCTTTATGCCAACTTTCAGTTGACAGATCTTCCAAATCTCTTCATTCATTTTAATTATATAATCAAAATGATTTTGTGTCCAGAAAGGGATGTTAGTATTTACTGTTACTCAGTAATCATCCGGTATGTATGTTTTGTTATTTGGGACACTCTAGAATGATGATACGTTGGTGGCTAAATTGAAAATGCAAAACCTTACCTTCATTTTCATTTTGTATTGATCTACAGTGAATTAGCATGCCCCGCCTGTCTAACTTGTAAGAACCAAAGATTTGTTAATGTTGTACACTTTTAGCCCTTTAACAAGTATGATTGTATGCTTGTTTCACACAGTATAAGTGTAATTGAAGTAATTATTCAATTGCTTCAAAATAAAATGGTTTCTTTTCGGAATCTGTGACAACCCGAAAATTTGGGCAATTTAGTAAAATCTTAAGTGATTGATTTAAGGTCAAATATTAGACCTAGATATAAAATAAGTGTATGCGTTTAATGTTATTGGGATTGAATTTTGAGGATTTCAAAATTCGGTGAAGGAAATAGGTGAATTATTCAGGATTAATTGTTTATGTGATTAAGTTCTGTGTTTATGGTTAATGATGTGTTCAGAATGTGGTTAAGGGTCAAAGGTGGACCAGATAACTTATATCTGTACCAAACCCTAAGAATATATTAAGAACGACAGTGTTCGGTTAGAAAATCTTAGCGTTTAACAAGAAACCCTAGAAGTCGGTTCTGGAAAACCTAGTTTCAGTTCCGGAAATCCGAAACCCTAATTCGGTGCTTGAAACCCTAAATCGGGAACGTAATGGCATAAGTGTAAATAATTAAAAGATTATTTAGGGTTAATCTTAACCATTGATTACAAAACCCTAATTTCTAATTTATTGGAACCCTAATTGTTCCGACAGAAACCCTAATGTTCAGTGGTGAAATTAATTGTTAAAATTAGCAATGTTAATTAGGAAACCCTAATCCTAATTATTTCAATATTATGAGTAATTAGAAACCCTAATCTAATTACGAATATTTAATTTCTAAATTAGAAATTAATTTTTCTATTAGAAACCCTAATTAGAGGTTTATAAACCCTAATGACCATTTTAACCCTAATTGCGTAATTAGCGATTTTAATTAGGAAATACTAATCCTAATTAGCAAGAATGAAAGCATGATTAAGGAATTTTAATATAATTAGTAAATACTAATTATAAGTTAAAAATTGTAAATTTTCTATTTTTATAACCGAAATTCGGAAATTGTAGAAATTAAATTTTTGCAAAGTTAAGGGTTAAAACCTAAACCCTAAATTGTACAAACCCTAAACCCTAAGGGTATCATCAAAATATAAATCTAGAATAAAATGGAAAAGTCCATAATGTCCCTTTTATTTATTAATTGAAGAAACTTGCAATCTTGGCCAAATCAAGAGTGGTTGAACCACCCTAACCCTACCCTAGCACTAGCATTTGACAAATTTTCCAGCAAAGCCAGCAAATCATCAGCCTCATGCATTGAATCTAATATATATAAATTAAAAAGAGAGAGAAATAAGCTACTTTACTCTTCTTTTTCTCCAAAGCCATCCTCTCTCTAGAAATCCGAAAATTTGTGTGAGGGAGAGTGAAAAGATGATCCATGATCATGAATCAGCAAGCCAATAACAGATCAGAAAGTCAGAAATCAAAATTTAAAGCATAAAGGTATAAAACCTTCAAATTTCGAAATCTTTGATTCTGATGTTAAATGTTGAAATTGATAGTGCAAATATGTGTAATAGGGTGTCTTTTAATGTTCTGGGTTGTTAAAATACAAACCCATAACATCAAAGTGCTCGGATTTGATGATTTTAGAAATCTGGAAAATGGGAAAAGTATGGCCTGACAGCCTAAAGTCAGGGCCTCTAGATCTTGGTATGTTAATGTTTAGTTGTGTTTAATGTTATAGATGTGTTCTTTATTGTTAGCTCTTGAATCTGAGACTTGAATCAAGTCCAGATCATGTCCAGATCGAAAGATATAAGCGGTCAAAGATCGTTGACCGTTCACGAAAAGTTAAAATCTGGGTAACCCAGAAAATTTTCAGTGGTCTGACAGCATGTTTGAACGTCTAGATCTTGCTGTATTTTGTTTATTTGGCTAGGATGTTGTTGTTATGTTGTTGTCTGGTATTTATACTACATGTTAAAGTCTTTAGATCACTTAGATCATAACTGAAACGGAAGGAAATTGAGGTCAAACCACCATTGACCGGCTGTTCTTGAGGATTTCTGGAAAACCCAGAAATCTTCATATGCGAGTTTTGTATCATACTTTGACCAACCATTTAATGTTAGATCTGATGTTTTTATGCTGAGATTAAGTGTTATAGTTATAGACCTGCATGTTTTCTACATACTGGAAGTGATAGATCGCACAAAAGTTTCTCGATAACTAAGTTATAAGGAATCAAAGAAGACACCTTGACTGTTCTTCATTTTCTGGGTAACCCAGAAAATGAAGAACACGGTTGTCAGAAAGTTTGGCTGCACAGATCTTGATTTTAAGTTGTTGTATTGCCATGAAACTTGATAGTTAGTTGTAGTATTACATAAACACTACAATATGAAGTCAATAACAGTCCCAGAAATCGATCCGAACGTAGATTACAATCCGGTCAAACAAGGACCCTCGTTGTCTGTCAAGAACACCAAGAACACTCAAGAACACCTAAGGCGACAGACAAGTGTCGCTAAAAGCCTTTAGCGACGGTTTATTTATATTAATTTCCGGAAATTGATTAAAAATTAGAAAAAAATGGTTTTTAATTATTAAAAATACAAAATAAATTATGAAAAATTATTTTAAAGTCTGAAAAATAGTTTTTAACTATTTTGAGTATATTTCAAAAATATTTAGTATTTTTAGAATATAAATGGTATTTATTTATTTAATTATAATATTAAATAAATTATTTAAAATAGTTTTTAATTCATGAAAAATCATGAAAAATAATATTATGATAAAAGAAAATATTTTAAGTTATTTTCCATAACTTTTGATGAAATTCATTAATAATTTATTATTAATGGTAATTAGTTTATTTAATAATTATATTAAATAAATTAAGAAAAAATGGAATTAATGTTTTATAAATCATATAAAAATGATTTAAGTGTTATAGAAAATATTTTAAGTTATAAAATGTAACTTTTGATATTTTGGCATAAAAATATTAATATTTTAATATTAATATTAATTATCGGATAATGGATTTAAGTGTTTAAAAATCATATAAAAATGTTTTTAAAGTATTAAAAATACTTTGTGATATTATAATTATATTATAATATTAGATAATGATTTTCATTAATATTTTATATTAAATAAATATTAATGATTAAGGTATTATGTTGTATTTAATTCATTTAAATACGGTATTAAGGATTTTAAAATGTTGATAAATGGTAATAATTATCCGAAAATTATTACGAGCCTAGGAAAAATATTTTTGTTGGCTAAGAAATTATCTGTGATATTTTTAAGTGCTTAGTCAGAGTTTAATTGAACTTAAACTCGATAAAAGTCCGATTAGACCGTCGGGATGTTAGAATTATGTCGGGTTCAACTCAGACTGCAATAGTTTGACTTGATACCTAGTCTTATGTGTTGTAAAGACTGATAGGGTTATGTGATAATGTGTTTAGGTTATTCTGTGGATGTAAATATAACAGTATTATACTGTGAAGATATTATTCTAACTATTGGAGATCTATATTATTAATATTAGGTCTTCGGGTAAAGCGTTATTAATTGCGTGCGGTAATCAACGGTTCAGGCAAGTTTTCTTGTACTTAACTCTAATAAGAGTGTTTATTCAAGCTTATGGTTAATCATTGCTGATTGCCATGAAAATTGTACTCTGTACATCTTGCATGTATAAGTCAGGTATGAAAGGCTGATCACCTTCATTACTAGTTGGTTCAGAAATGTTTGTTCATGTAAAATACTTGTTCAGTCAAAACTTTGTTCCTGCTAGTTCACAATTATATTGTTGAATTATAGTAAGCCCTTTATTCATACTCTTCAATCATGATATATCGTTAAATTGTTGTAAATAAACTTGTTGGGCAACTTTCATGCTCACCCTTGCTATATCATGATAAAACATTGCAGGTAAAGCAAATGCGTTGTATACAGGAAACGATTAAAGCTAAGTACAGCTTGGGATATAAGTGCAGTTAGTTTGTAATTTTGTAATTATGATCAATATTGTTGTGTAATAGATATTTTAAGAAATGTGTATTAAGTTAAGGTTACTCGACCTTGGGGAATAGTGTGTAATGTAATGTATAAACAACTTATGTTTATATCTTCCGCAAACAGTTATAGAAATTATAGTGAATCGGATCCGAGGCGATTCGGGGCCCGGATTCGGGGTTATCACAGTTGGTATCAGAGCTGTTGGTTATGAAGCTTAGGTAGGAATACCTGAGACAAATAACCGCAGTGATTAGGATAAGATCTAACTCACATAGAGTTAGTTGGTCAGTAAGATTCAAAGATGAATCTCGGCGAGTGTTAAGCACAGAGTTCCCTAACTCTGATAATAAAGTTGAACCGTAACGGTGAATAGATCGAGTCTAAAAGACTGAAAGTGCAAGGATAGGAGATCGTAAAACAAAACGATCATAGGCATAGAAATTGAATCGTAATATATACGATAAGATCACCCCGTGATCTGATAAAGGTTATGATATGGGAAATGAAACAATCTAATGATTGAAAAGTTTACAGCAAAATGCTGTGTGAAAGTTGTACTATAAAATAGTACTATGAAAACTCATAAATGAGTTATGGATAATGAATACGAATTAAATTCGTATGAAAAAGGGGGTTAAGGTTAGGTGGGGATTTCAATGAGGACTCGTGCCAGCAACAGAGTTGTATGATTCCTCGTATTGGAGGGGAATTGTACTTGGTGTAAAAACTACTTAGTTGGTGGCATTGGTAATAGTTGAAATGTTGTGTCACGCTAGTTATTATATAGATAAATAGGTCATAGGTAGAGAATATAGGATTAAGTACGAGTTCTTGGAACTCATACTTATGTGACATTCTTGACGCATAATTATATGAAATGTTTATGAGCCCCTCAGCGAACGGACGCCAAAGGTCAGACTAGGGTCAATTTGTAAACTCATATAATTGTGGCCAAGTTATGAACTCATAAGTGTGGTTTTATGAACTAGGTATAGTTATGTGTGAATGGAGTATTGAGGATAATAGGAACAGATAGAATGTTTAAGCAAATGATCATTAGTGGAGAATTAGGTTTTCCTAAACCTCTATCTATGCTAAATTTCAAAATTTTGACATCAGTTAAATACGCACTATGTGCCTTTCTAAAATAAAAATTGTTTTTATTTATCACTTATGTACCATGTGACCTAGTACAGAGATGATAAAAATGATGGAGTCATCAATGCAGTATTACTTAGTGTGAATTTGACTTAAAGTCACTATTCCACTATGGTATGATGTAGCATGATAAAATCACAAAATGACGAAATCCTCAACGGACTGTTAAATACAGTGCGGCATCATGACGTCATTCTCGAAAATATTTTCAAGAACTCCAAATGTTTTATTGAAAGAAATTTCTCAAACAAAATTGTTTTGTTGCGGAATCAAATAAGACTGAAGTAAAAGTTTATGCGCCCAAGGCGGATAAGAGGAACAAATTGTTCCGACCAACAGTACCTGGCCAGTACAGGGCATATCGGGCTGATCACCCTTGTGTCCGTAAGTAATGACGGTTTGCGGATGAATTTCCATAAAACCTTTTTGAAAATGAAAAACAACCAGTCTATACGATTCCTCAGCACAGTTTTAAAAATTTTTACCCTTGTAAGTGATGTATTGGGTAGCATGTGAAATAATGTGTGTGAATGGTTTATGTGTGAATGATGTAAGGTATAAGGTTCATGTGTGAATGGTATAAGGTGCACAGGTGTAAGGTGTAAGGCGAATTTCGGGGACGAAATTCTTATAAGGAGGGGTGAATGTGACAACCCGAAAATTTGGGCAATTTAGTAAAATCTTAAGTGATTGATTTAAGGTCAAATATTAGACCTAGATATAAAATAAGTGTATGCGTTTAATGTTATTGGGATTGAATTTTGAGGATTTCAAAATTCGGTGAAGGAAATAGGTGAATTATTCAGGATTAATTGTTTATGTGATTAAGTTCTGTGTTTATGGTTAATGATGTGTTCAGAATGTGGTTAAGGGTCAAAGGTGGACCAGATAACTTATATCTGTACCAAACCCTAAGAATATATTAAGAACGACAGTGTTCGGTTAGAAAATCTTAGCGTTTAACAAGAAACCCTAGAAGTCGGTTCTGGAAAACCTAGTTTCAGTTCCGGAAATCCGAAACCCTAATTCGGTGCTTGAAACCCTAAATCGGGAACGTAATGGCATAAGTGTAAATAATTAAAAGATTATTTAGGGTTAATCTTAACCATTGATTACAAAACCCTAATTTCTAATTTATTGGAACCCTAATTGTTCCGACAGAAACCCTAATGTTCAGTGGTGAAATTAATTGTTAAAATTAGCAATGTTAATTAGGAAACCCTAATCCTAATTATTTCAATATTATGAGTAATTAGAAACCCTAATCTAATTACGAATATTTAATTTCTAAATTAGAAATTAATTTTTCTATTAGAAACCCTAATTAGAGGTTTATAAACCCTAATGACCATTTTAACCCTAATTGCGTAATTAGCGATTTTAATTAGGAAATACTAATCCTAATTAGCAAGAATGAAAGCATGATTAAGGAATTTTAATATAATTAGTAAATACTAATTATAAGTTAAAAATTGTAAATTTTCTATTTTTATAACCGAAATTCGGAAATTGTAGAAATTAAATTTTTGCAAAGTTAAGGGTTAAAACCTAAACCCTAAATTGTACAAACCCTAAACCCTAAGGGTATCATCAAAATATAAATCTAGAATAAAATGGAAAAGTCCATAATGTCCCTTTTATTTATTAATTGAAGAAACTTGCAATCTTGGCCAAATCAAGAGTGGTTGAACCACCCTAACCCTACCCTAGCACTAGCATTTGACAAATTTTCCAGCAAAGCCAGCAAATCATCAGCCTCATGCATTGAATCTAATATATATAAATTAAAAAGAGAGAGAAATAAGCTACTTTACTCTTCTTTTTCTCCAAAGCCATCCTCTCTCTAGAAATCCGAAAATTTGTGTGAGGGAGAGTGAAAAGATGATCCATGATCATGAATCAGCAAGCCAATAACAGATCAGAAAGTCAGAAATCAAAATTTAAAGCATAAAGGTATAAAACCTTCAAATTTCGAAATCTTTGATTCTGATGTTAAATGTTGAAATTGATAGTGCAAATATGTGTAATAGGGTGTCTTTTAATGTTCTGGGTTGTTAAAATACAAACCCATAACATCAAAGTGCTCGGATTTGATGATTTTAGAAATCTGGAAAATGGGAAAAGTATGGCCTGACAGCCTAAAGTCAGGGCCTCTAGATCTTGGTATGTTAATGTTTAGTTGTGTTTAATGTTATAGATGTGTTCTTTATTGTTAGCTCTTGAATCTGAGACTTGAATCAAGTCCAGATCATGTCCAGATCGAAAGATATAAGCGGTCAAAGATCGTTGACCGTTCACGAAAAGTTAAAATCTGGGTAACCCAGAAAATTTTCAGTGGTCTGACAGCATGTTTGAACGTCTAGATCTTGCTGTATTTTGTTTATTTGGCTAGGATGTTGTTGTTATGTTGTTGTCTGGTATTTATACTACATGTTAAAGTCTTTAAATCACTTAGATCATAACTGAAACGGAAGGAAATTGAGGTCAAACCACCATTGACCGGCTGTTCTTGAGGATTTCTGGAAAACCCAGAAATCTTCATATGCGAGTTTTGTATCATACTTTGACCAACCATTTAATGTTAGATCTGATGTTTTTATGCTGAGATTAAGTGTTATAGTTATAGACCTGCATGTTTTCTACATACTGGAAGTGATAGATCGCACAAAAGTTTCTCGATAACTAAGTTATAAGGAATCAAAGAAGACACCTTGACTGTTCTTCATTTTCTGGGTAACCCAGAAAATGAAGAACACGGTTGTCAGAAAGTTTGGCTGCACAGATCTTGATTTTAAGTTGTTGTATTGCCATGAAACTTGATAGTTAGTTGTAGTATTACATAAACACTACAATATGAAGTCAATAACAGTCCCAGAAATCGATCCGAACGTAGATTACAATCCGGTCAAACAAGGACCCTCGTTGTCTGTCAAGAACACCAAGAACACTCAAGAACACCTAAGGCGACAGACAAGTGTCGCTAAAAGCCTTTAGCGACGGTTTATTTATATTAATTTCCGGAAATTGATTAAAAATTAGAAAAAAATGGTTTTTAATTATTAAAAATACAAAATAAATTATGAAAAATTATTTTAAAGTCTGAAAAATAGTTTTTAACTATTTTGAGTATATTTCAAAAATATTTAGTATTTTTAGAATATAAATGGTATTTATTTATTTAATTATAATATTAAATAAATTATTTAAAATAGTTTTTAATTCATGAAAAATCATGAAAAATAATATTATGATAAAAGAAAATATTTTAAGTTATTTTCCATAACTTTTGATGAAATTCATTAATAATTTATTATTAATGGTAATTAGTTTATTTAATAATTATATTAAATAAATTAAGGAAAAATGGAATTAATGTTTTATAAATCATATAAAAATGATTTAAGTGTTATAGAAAATATTTTAAGTTATAAAATGTAACTTTTGATATTTTGGCATAAAAATATTAATATTTTAATATTAATATTAATTATCAGATAATGGATTTAAGTGTTTAAAAATCATATAAAAATATTTTTAAAGTATTAAAAATACTTTGTGATATTATAATTATATTATAATATTAGATAATGATTTTCATTAATATTTTATATTAAATAAATATTAATGATTAAGGTATTATGTTGTATTTAATTCATTTAAATACGGTATTAAGGATTTTAAAATGTTGATAAATGGTAATAATTATCCGAAAATTATTACGAGCCTAGGAAAAATATTTTTGTTGGCTAAGAAATTATCTGTGATATTTTTAAGTGCTTAGTCAGAGTTTAATTGAACTTAAACTCGATAAAAGTCCGATTAGACCGTCGGGATGTTAGAATTATGTCGGGTTCAACTCAGACTGCAATAGTTTGACTTGATACCTAGTCTTATGTGTTGTAAAGACTGATAGGGTTATGTGATAATGTGTTTAGGTTATTCTGTGGATGTAAATATAACAGTATTATACTGTAAAGATATTATTCTAACTATTGGAGATCTATATTATTAATATTAGGTCTTCGGGTAAAGCGTTATTAATTGCGTGCGGTAATCAACGGTTCAGGCAAGTTTTCTTGTACTTAACTCTAATAAGAGTGTTTATTCAAGCTTATGGTTAATCATTGCTGATTGCCATGAAAATTGTACTCTGTACATCTTGCATGTATAAGTCAGGTATGAAAGGCTGATCACCTTCATTACCAGTTGGTTCAGAAATGTTTGTTCATGTAAAATACTTGTTCAGTCAAAACTTTGTTCCTGCTAGTTCACAATTATATTGTTGAATTATAGTAAGCCCTTTATTCATACTCTTCAATCATGATATATCGTTAAATTGTTGTAAATAAACTTGTTGGGCAACTTTCATGCTCACCCTTGCTATATCATGATAAAACATTGCAGGTAAAGCAAATGCGTTGTATACAGGAAACGATTAAAGCTAAGTACAGCTTGGGATATAAGTGCAGTTAGTTTGTAATTTTGTAATTATGATCAATATTGTTGTGTAATAGATATTTTAAGAAATGTGTATTAAGTTAAGGTTACTCGACCTTGGGGAATAGTGTGTAATGTAATGTATAAACAACTTATGTTTATATCTTCCGCAAACAGTTATAGAAATTATAGTGAACCGGATCCGAGGCGATTCGGGGCCCGGATTCGGGGTTATCACAGAATCAACATGATATAATTATTTTCTGGGTCTTTAACAAAGTGATGTTTTACTGACAATTAATTGTTTGCATTTGTTATGTAACTAAAGCCAAGTAAGGAAACATTCCAAGGTGCATTATTGGAGGACTCCTACATTTCCCTTTAAGAAGGTAATAATTGTATAAGTGTGTACAAGCATCTTCAGTTTGAGTATATGCAGTATTTAAAATAGTTCACCTGGAGCAATGTAGATACCCATTTACGCTCACCTTAATACTTCTTAGCCCGAATTGTTACATCTTCCATTTGATTCTTCATGATCATGTCGTATAATTTTTGCCTTGAAAACTTGCAGATTATAATTAAAATGGCAGTTGCAAATGGAGTAATTAAGATGCGTTTGGGTTAGTCAAAATGGATTCCTGTCCACTCCTGCTGTATCAGCTGTTATACGAGCAAGAGTTGGAGAAATATTAGTTTGATATTTTTTCTTCTCCTTGTTTCTTATTTGGATTTGGATTTATAAAAAGACTAAAAGATTGTATGTGGATGTACCACATTTTTGGGAGAAGGAACCAGTAGTGTGCATACATATGCAGACTGACATTGTGAATGCTTTGATTTATATTTATATGCAGACTGACATTGTGATTGGCTTTAGATGTTACACCACTGATACTTAATCATCTCTACTTAACTGTAGCTCTGCAATATTTGACTTTCAAATCTCATTTCTGTCCAAGTGGGTTATATATGGAGAGGTATGGTTTTTCCCCATTTCCACAATCTGATATAATTTTATTCATGCTTTGGAGGATCTTATGCAGTTTCTACCATTCTTTCTTATTTTCATTTTCATTTTCATTTGTATGGTTTATTGTACTAGTGATTTATTTAGAAGTTTTTATTGGAGATCAAAGAAGCTGTTTTGGCATGACGTAAACAGTCCGCATAGTGAATCAACAGTTCTCCTATTTTCTCTTCGATTATGATAGCTTGGTGCAAATGCTATCTTGGTAGTATCACTTGCTGTTTGCAAAGCAGGAGCTAGTGTCAACAAAATCCCCCTCTACAAGGTATTGAACTGCTACATTGTCTCTTCCTTTCTCAGTTTGATGTATAAATTACAAGTTGTAAATATGTCCATATGTTTACTGTTATCCTGTTTCTACCATGCAGCACATTACAATTCTTGATGGAAACAAAACATTAGTGTTGCATGTACTTGCATTTAATGTAATCAATGGAGGTTCACATGCATGCAACAAACTTGCAATGCAGGAATTTATGATTCTCCATGTACTTACTTGTTTTTCTGTGTATATAGGATTTCTAGGTTGTATAGTCTGTATCCAAGAATTACATTTTTTTGGCAGTACTCGTTTGGTTGAGTGATTATATGGATATTTTGGTATATATTTTGTGGATGTAGTAATTTGAAATTGTAAAAGAATAGTATTATTGGGATGTATTTTGAATGGTTGATACATTTTGGCTATATATCATGGCATTAGCATATTGCAGGTGCATTGGTAATATAGGTGAACCACATTTTTTTTTCATTTTTCTTTTTTATCTACAACGTTTAAAAAACGTTGTCTGATATATTAGACAACAACGTTTTTATTCAAAAAACGTTGTGGAATCATACCTACTACAACGTTTTTAAGCATCTACTAATTTTTGAAAAACAAATCTACAACGTTTTTTCCCTAAAAAACGTTGTGTATTGTTCTTAACTACAACGTTTTTAAAACGTTGTGTAAGGGTGTTAAATAGAAAACACCCTTAACCACGACGTTTTTCTGACTGAAACCACAACGTTTTTTCTGCGTTGTCTATTTGTTGTTTTGTAGTAGTGATTGGACCAACAAAAGATTGATAATTATGCACCAACGTCTCATTAAAATCTATTTTTTGGGTGTTGTAAATAGATTTTATCTAACTAACTGCTTGCCCTACAGTTGGTTTTTATTATGATTAATTATTAATTATTGTGGTACATTGTGGATTTCTTTTTATTTTTTGTAAGCGTGTTTATGAACTTGATTATGTTTTGACATTGACTCCAACTAGTATTTCTGGGTATCTCTCTGGAATTGAAACCTTGAATAAAACTAATTTTACTGCTTGAAAAGTGTAAGTGAAAATTGTTCTCGGTACTATAGTTTTGGACTATGCACTACGAGTGGATCATCCTGCTCCACTTACAACTACTAGAAAAATTGAGCAAAAGGATATTTATGAAAGTGCGAGCGATCCAACTGCATGTCCCTTATGATTATGAAAAACTTTATCACGACAACCATTCGAGGAGTCATTCCTGACTTTGAAAATGTTAAAGAGTACTTAATGTAAGACCCCAACTTATTATAAATAAAATTGAATTTCCTCTATTCATTATCTTGAAATAATAAGGAGTTAATTTGATATAATGCTTTGGTTATGGGTGAAATGTACAAATTTTGCAAAATAAGCAAGTGGTTATAAAATATTCATTTTGTCGGGAAATATTAGTTTAGTTGTGGAATATTCTTGCTGTCGGAGAATATTCGTACAACGGCGCAGCCATTTGTGGGACCCATAAGGAAAAACAGTCGGATAAAGAAAATGACAAGTTTGAGTTTTTATAAATAACGGCGTAATTGTTACCATTAACACTGTTGGATTACCTGGTGGTTAAAATACAGTAATACGCGTGGTTGCACAGTAGCACACGGTATTGCACAATATTTTTGAATTATTGATTCTTATGTAAGAATGCACTACTCAATAATTGTTAGAGTAATTACTGTTCAATATTTTATTTTATTGATTCAATAATTATTGCGTTGATATTTTATATTATTGTTGTTTCAATAATTGTCACTGCAAAGTATTTCCCATTATCAGATCAATAATTCATATTATTTGAATACTATTATTAGATAACATTATTGGCAATGTCTAAGAAAGTTCTGTTTAGGAAAGGGGTTTGGTCACCTAATTGAGCGCCAATAAGAAAAAAATCGTTATTGGAAAACCTCATCTTTCCTGGGAATGACCTAGTTGTCATAATTGTGATTATTTAATATTATTTATGAATAATTAATTATTAATTTATATGATAAGAAAATATTTATTTTATGTGGATGGATAGGAAAATATTTATTTTGTGTGGATATAAATGAATGAATTAATGCTAATGTGTTTTATCAGTAATTTATCAGAATGGAGGTATTAAAATCGTCCGTATGTGGATTTCGGGCATTTTTCGTTTGGAATTTAGAAAAAATTAAAGCTACAAAGTTGTAGATAATTTAATTTCCTATAGAATAGACATAAAATCCAGATTTTTCTGATAAAGGGGCTATTTATTATGAATTATTGAAGTTTCAGAAATTAAATATTTTTATTTAAAAACATAGTGGGCCCCACTTTTGGTTGGTGTGGAAATTCTAATTTCTGGTGGGCTCCATTTGTGATGGCTAATAAATTGGGTCAAATAAATATGCGTAGAAAATTTTAGTATTATTTTATTAATTTAGTCTCCTTTAGCGTTCTAATATTTTCTTATAAATAGGGTGCTTAGTTAGAATTAAAAATCACACCAGAAATATGTTTTCTCTCTCTATATATATTATCGAGCGTATTTTGTGAGTATTTAGATACTTTGAGAGTTGCTATTCAGTGCAAGTTTCCTTCGGCTTTACATCAGATATTCCAGTCAGAAGTACTGTTCTTTTGAGGTAAGGGATGTTATTTTCTTCGTAAATGATATTATTTCTTTTAATATAAATATGCTAAAATATTGATATAAATTTTATTGTGGAATTTCTACCTTTTAGTGTTGGGGTTACTATTCACGTATACAACACTATTCACAGATATGACACTATTCACCAAAAAATAAAATTTTCTCTTCTTTGTTCCATATGCCTATTATGGTTACTATCTTTGATTGTATCCATGTTTTGATCTTCATTCTTGAATTTTACTCCATTATGGTTTATTATGGACTATTTTTAAACTTGAATTATCTAAAGTACAAATATCTAATCTTTGTTCTTTTGTCTCACTGGATTCGTTCTTTAAAATATTTTTCAGCATCCCCAGTCCTTAATGGTGATACTTGATGAATATCTTTGGCCTGTAGTGCAAAAATGAATGATTACCTGATGAATATCTTTGGCCCGTAGTGCAAAGATGAACATGTGTTGAGATGAACATGACTAACTAGTAATACAAATGAATATCTTTAGCTCGTAGTGCAATGATGAATATTTGATGCAAAATATATATTGATTGATGTTACAAGGATAAAATATTGATGATGAGTTATTAAATTCATAGATGATAGTAGATTTCATTCTCTACTTAACTCTTTTAATGAATTGTTATTTTCGCTGAGAATATTGATCTAAAACTTGTTGTCCATTATATTTTATCTGATTTGTTGAAGGCTAACGATAATTTGTTGTTCATTATCTTAGTCATAATATTCTTTACTGGGCTAGTTGAGCTCACCCTTTTTCTTTTTATTCCATTTTTTTTCTCAGAAAGCGAGAATATAGCGGGAAGTAGTCGGGGTGTGGAATGATGGTTATAGATAGTTGTTTAGCAGTCCTCACTATTTTGTAAAATAGTGTATCAATAATTGTAATGAGGACTTTATTTGAGTGTGGATATTGTCTAGAAGACAATATTTGTATTTAAACTTACAGTTTATGTGTTGTCGTATTTTGCACGATAATTGTATTAATAAAAAGTGTTAGAGTTTATGCCCTAGAGGCCAATTATTTGATATAATTGCTTAACGTTTTGATATTATATTTGATTGAATAAATGAATGATTTTATTATGGTTTTATTTACTGCGTTATATTATTGTTAACATAATAAAATTCCTTAGAATAGTGATACAAATTATATAGTTTCAAGTATGTGACTTGAACATGAGATTATATAATTATAATTAGTATCATTGTTCTTAAATGTCCCTAGTTGAGTATCATTGTTGATGGGACAACAATGATGCATTGAGACTAGTATGTGGGTTGACTGATGACCAAATCTCATTGGTCATAAATATATGAGATATTAAGTCAATGCATAGGTACATGTTAGAGAACGATGTACTGGACAGACCCAACATGAGAATTCTATGTGGAGCATTATGCGAAGTATCATTAGAAATTCTCATAGTGACAATAATGTAACGGTCCTCCGACCTGAAATCACTATATTACTACACGGGAATTTATGTACTTTGATATCATCAAATGTCACCTTTAATAGGGTGGACTATAAAGGTGATTATTGGGTACATCATGAATCGTGTGAGGAATATCATTGATCTAGATGGAATTTAACCCTCCTATATATTAGGGGTGATATCCATAGGCCTCTTGATTGAGTAGGACTATGAAATGCATGGCCATGCTCAAATAGTGATTTGTTTCATATAGTCTACTCATTGATCAAGAAAACTCAGATTAAATTATGAAGAGTATGACACATTCCATGACTCGAGTTTAATCTAGGATATTAAGGTTAAAAGGATTAAATTACATTGAAACATTGGTCACAAAAAGGTTGCATCGAATCATCGATCTTATTATTACTTAGGTAGCAGTGATGCATTACTAGATGCCGCTCACATGGGTAGCAGTGAATCATCGATTTAAAAAAGAATTAATTTAAATTTTAAGGATTTAAATATATTCATATGATTAATAGTATTTAAATCACGAATTTAAATTAAAAGGATAATTTGTATATATGTATATTAATTAAGTAAGACTTAATTAAGATATATATATATATATATATATATATATATATATAATTTGGATTTTATGAAATTAGGTTTTGATTTGATTAATTCCTTTTAACTACTATATATATGATATATAGCAGCTACTTAGGGTTACATCATAATCAAAAAAACAAAAACTCTAGCTGCTCTTAGAGAGAGACTAGAGAAAAATAGAAAATCCATTCCTTTTGGTGGCTAGTACCGCAATTCCTTCTTCTACAGATCGTAGGACGATTCGTGCGGAGTGTTCGTGTGGATACCGTAGAGTCGCAGTCTGTTTGAATTGCGTTGGAGATTTGATCGCATCAAGTCAACCGAAATAATCGGTATAATTTCTAAACCACTGGATTAATTTCTATTTCGCATGGATCTTATTTTTGGGTTTCGAAAATTGCTTTGAATTGTTCTATTTTCACTGCGTTTTATGTGCCAAACGCTACATAAAGTTGTAGTTATTTCTGTACCATGTTTTTGGTGACTCAGAATGGGTGATGTATACCTTTTTTGGGGACATCACAGTTGGTATCAGAGCTTAGGGATATGGTCTCTGGCGGAGATCGGGGAATAGAACTAGGAGGGGAGAGACTAGTAAATCCTTCGTTAGTGTGTCCTACCTAAGCTTATTTGTTGGTCGGTCATAATATAGGGATATTATGTGATATATTAATTTGTTTAATTAACCCTTGTTTTATGACAGTTTTTAAGAATGGCAGCTGAGAACGTTAACAATGGAGTGTATGAGACTGTGGAACAACCTTCAATCACCAACCAGGAGAACGTGCAACAAGAAGGAAAAATTCCTCATGTAAACAACACTACCGAGCAAATGATGAATGATGAGATGTTTAGAAGCTTTTTGCAGTTCATGAAAAATCAGACGAGGGAGACTCGTGTACGAAATTCGGGTGGAAATGATAGCAACACGATGTTTGTCACAGCCAAACAGTTCAAGGAGTTAGGACCACCAGATTTCTAGGGAAAGTCAGATCCGATTAAGGCGAAAACATGGGTCAAGCAAATTAACAAGATATTCGATGTCTTGGGATGCACGGAAGAACAGAAGGTTCCATTCGCTACCTTTATATTTCGTAGTGAGGCAGATTACTAGTGGGAATCTGTGAAACATACCCAGCCAGCCACACTCAACATGTCTTGGGATAGATTTCAGAAACTGTTTAATGATAAGTACTTTCTGAAAGTATTCGTCATATGAAGGAGGTAAAGTTTATTAGACTAGAACAAAATAACATGACGGTATCCCAGTACAAGGCGAAGTTTATGGAGTTATCCAGGTTTGTACCTCATTTGGTAGAGAATGAGGAACGTATGACGCGGATGTTTCTGAGAGGCCTAAAACCCGATATTCGTTAATACCTTATCTCTCACAAATTTTCTCTATATTCAGATATTGTCAACAAGGCTCAATTATTAGAGAGAGATAGTGAGTATGTTCAACCGAGGGACCACAACCAGGGTCATACCGGTGACAGCAGTCATCAGAACGATGATAACCAGCGAGGAGGGAAAAATACGGACAAAAATGATAACCACTCGGGTGGTAATCGTGGCCATGATAATAGGAGAGGTGAGTCAAGGGGAGATTTCAAAAAGAGAAGATTCAATAATGATGGGAAGACATAAGCAGCAGCACCAACACCAACAAAAAATTCTAGGGGAGGAGAACAACCGCCAGTTAGATGCTACAGATGCGGAGATTAGGGACACATAAGTCCAAACTATTCTCAGCCTTCCAAGGTGTGTTTTAGTTGTGGAAAAGACGGTTATATAGCCCAATTTTATCCGGTAGTGAAGTCAAGTGCAACTAGGTTTGATACCAACTGTGATAGCCCCGAATTCGAGCCCCAAATCGCCGCGGATCCGGTATACTATTACTATCACTATTCGCGGAAGATATAAACATAAATTATTTATACATTATATTACACACTATTTTCCCCAAAATTGAATAACCTTAACTTATACACAAATCATAAACTATTTATCACACAACAATATTTAACAAAGTATACTATTACAAACTAGCCGCACATTTTATCCCAAGCCGGACTTGGCATTATCTTTTCCTGTATTCGAACGCATTCGCCTTATCTGCAATATTTTATCATGATATAGCAAGGGTGAGCATGAAAGTTGCCCATCAAGTTTAAATACAACAATATAACGATATATCATGATTGAAGAGTGTGAATAATAAGCTGGCTATAATTCATCAATATAATTGAGAACTAGCACAAATAAACTTTTGACTGAACAAGTTTTAAACATGAACAAACATTTCTGAACCAACTGGTAATGAAGGTGATCAGCCTTTCATACCTGACTTATACATGCAAGATGTACCGAGTACAATTTTCGTGGCAATCAGCAATGATTAACCATAAGCTTGAATAAACACTCTTATTAGAGTTAAGTACAAAGCAACTTGCCTGAACCGTTGATTACCGCAACACAATTTATAACGCTTTACCCGAAGACCTAATATTAGTAATATAGATCTCCAATATTAGAATAATATCATCACAGTATAATACTGTTATATTTATACACACAGAATAACCTAAACACATAACACATAAGCCTATCAGTCTATAACACACATAAGACTAGGTATCAAGTCAAACTATTTAAGTCTGAGTTGAAACCGACACCATTTTAACATCTCGACGGTCTAGTCGGACTTTTATCGAGTTTAAGTTTAATTAAACTATGACTTAACAGTTAACAATTAACTCAGATAATTTTCTAAGCAGTCAAAATAATTTTCATTGACTTATAATAATTTTCAAATAATTATTATCATTTATCAACAATTTCAATCATTAAAACCGTATTTAAATGAATTAAATACCACATAATTCCTTAATCATTAATATTCATTTAATATAAAATATTAATGAAAATCATTACATAATATTATGATATAATTATAATATAACAAAGTATTTTTAATACCTTAAAATCATAGTTATATGATTTTTAAACCATTAAATCCATTATCCGATAATGAATATTAATATTAAAATATTAATATTTTCATGACTAAATATCAAAAGTTATATTTTATAACTTAAAATATTTTTATAACACTTAAATCATTTTTATATAATTTATAATGCATTAATTCCATTTTTCCTTAATTTATTTAATATATCTATTAAATAAATTAATTATCATTAATATTGATTAATTAATGAATTCCATCAAAAAATATTAAAAGTCATCAAAAATAACTTAAAATATTTTCTTATATCATAAAATAATTTTTCAAGATTTTTCATGAATTAAAACTATTTTTAAATAACTTATTTAATATAATTATTAAATAAATAAATACAATTTAAATTCTCAAAATATTAAATATTTTTGAAATATACTTAAAATGATTAAAAACTATTTTCCAGAATTTAAAATAATTCTTCGGAATTTAATATATATTTTTTATAGTTAAAAATCTAATTTTTCTAATTTTTAATTCATTTTCTGCATTTTCTGAAAATAAGCGTCGCTAAAGGGACCCTATAGCGACAGAACCGTCGCTATAGGTGTTCTTCACCCTCAAGAACACTGACAAGGCTGCGTGCGAGGGGGCTGGTTTGACCGGCTATAACTTTGTATGTGTTGTGTTTCTGGCAATGTTCTTGGTCAGATCTTGTAAAGGAAATACAAGACTACAAGATCCAACAAATATCATGGCTAAACAATCATCAAATCTATGAGTTATTAGCCATCAAAACGTCTGACAATGTTGTTCTTCAATTTCTGGGTTTTCCAAAAATTGAAGAACAGTCGAGGTGCCTGCTTTAGATCCTTATAACTTGCAATCTAAGTTTTGCTTCTGTGATCTAAAGGTTAACTCTTGTAGGGGAGATGTAAGGCTACAATTACATATAAAAAAGTAGATCTAACAACAACATATACACAAGATTAAAGTTAGTCAAAGTTGCTGCCAGGAACACGTTCTGGAAAAATTTGGGTTTTCCAGATTTCTTCCCAGACAGTTGGTCAACGCTAGTTTGACTGTGAATCACTACTGTTCTGTTCACGATCTGAGGGATTTACAAGCTTGATGTTGTATTTCTTATACCAAGCTACAAGTATCAATTAACAACATAACAAAAACATCAAATACCAGCAAGATCAGAAGCCATGAATATCTTGTCAGGCAATCTAGAAAATCTAGGTTTGACCAGATTCCAGAAACCATGTTCGGTCAACGAGGTTTGACTCACAATAACTCTCGATATACAACAGATATGGACTTGATTCTTTTTGTATCTTAAAGACCACATAACAGACTACATGTTACAAGCTTTAAACATAAAAAAAACATAACACACATATCTAGAGCCTCTGACATATGGCCGTCAGACGAAAATTTTCCCATTTTTTAGATTTGCTAAAAATTCAAAATCGTGCACTTTGATGTTATAGATCTATGATCCAACAACCCAGATCTCTATTTGACACCTTATAACACATATTTAAACAATCAATAACATCAAACAACATCAAATCACAGATTTCAAAATTTTAGGGTTTTATACCTTTTGAGTTTGATTTTGATTTTCTGATTTTGATGTTCTGATCTTGTGAAGTTAAAGGATGATACTTGCTTATCAAATCTCACTTTCTCACTCTATAATTCGAGAATGAGGAGAGAGAAGGGTCTTGGTTGATATGAAAAGTAAAGTAAGACTTTTCTCTTTTTTTAATCTTTTATATCTACTAATTCAATGCATGTGGCTGAGTTGCTAGCTAGGTAGACTGATTTGCTGGAAATTTTAGTGCCCCCAAGTCAAAATAGTGGTTGAACAACTAAAGGTATAGCCAAATTTGCAAGTTACCATTTAAAGAAAGTGAAAAGGGCATTTTGGACTTTTCCTTTTATTTCTAGAAATTGCCATTTATTGCAAACCCTTAGGGTTTAGGGTTTAACCCTTTAGGGATTAGGTTTTAACCCTTAAATATTTAGCAACTTGGATTTCCAAAAATTTTCTAATTAAATTTAAAATAGAAAATTTTGATTTCTAAATTATAATTAGGGTTTCCTAATTATATCATAATTTCCTAATCATAAATCAATCTTGCTAATTAGGACTAATTTATCCTAATTAAAATTGCTAATTAAGTACTTATGGTCAAAATTGTACATTAGGTTTCAAAACCACATTTTAAGGTTTTAAATAGGAAAATAATATTTCAATTTTAAAAATTAGATTTTCTAATTAGATTAGGGTTTCTAATAACTTGACAATTAGGATATATATTTCCTAATTAACATTGCTAATATAGCAATTAAATCCACAACTGAGCATTAGGGTTTCTGATGGAACAATTAGGGTTCCAAAAATTGGAAATTATGGTTTGTTAATTAATTAACCTTTACCCTAATTAATACTTAATTATTAGCACTAAAGAATTAAAATTCTCCGTTATATTCCCAGATTAGGGTTTCACTTTATCAGAATCTGAAACTAGGATTTTCAGATATGGTATTAGGGTTTTCTAATAATCAACTAGAATTTCCAGTAATTCATTAGGGTTTTCCCTAATTAAATTATAATTAATGACGTTTAACCTTATACATATCATTGCATTCCCAATCTAGGGTTTTTAATATCCGAATTAGGGTTTAGATTCTCGGAACTGACATTAGGGTTTCCAGAACCAGTTTCTACGATTTCTTATTAATCGCTAGGGTTTTCTAACCGAATGTTGTCGTTCTTAATATACGATTAGGGTTTGACACATATAATTTATCTGATCAACCCCTGACCCTTAACCATATTCTAAACACATCATTAACCATATTCACAGAACATATTCACATAAACACTTAATCCTGAATAATTCACCTATATCCTTCAAAAATTTTTGAAATCATCAAAATTTCATCCCAATAATATCAAACGCATACACTTATTTTCTGTCTAGGTCTAATATTTGACCTTAAATCAATCATTTAAGATTTTAATAAATTGTCTAAATTCTCGGGTTGTCACATTCACCCCTTCTTATAAGAATTTCGTCCCCGAAATTCACCTTACACCTTACACCGTGCACCTTATACCATTCACACATATCACATGCTACCCAATACACCACTCACAAGAGTAAAAGTTTTTAAATTGTGCTGAGGGGTCATATAGACAATGAACACATAGTTTTAACGGTATTTATACCGCAAAACAAAATATTACTTGGTATGTTTACAATCACAAAGAAGGTAAACTACCGTTGCTAGTACTTTAGGTGATTAGCCCATCGTACAGTTACGTCATGCATAACGTATTAATCATTTTTAGCGAATATTTACGCTACTAGATTGGATTATTTTTCCAAACATTATCGTTCACCTCAGTCTTATCATAGAATTCCGCACCAAAGCAATTTGGTTCGGAAAATTCTTTCAATAAACACTTGGAGTTTTTATAACATTAGTCTAGCTAAATCAAATAGCATAGACTCATATCAATAATTCAATTCAATCGAATTATTTAGGTGTAGCCAAACCCCGTTGGCAAATTAAAATTTTTGAAAACATTTTCGAGAATGACGTCATGATGCCGCACTGTATTAACAGTCCGTTGAGGATTCCGTCATTTGGTGATTTTGTCATGCTACATCATACCATAGTGGAATAGTGACTTTAGGTCTAATTCACACTAAGTAATACTGCATTGATGACTCCATCATTTTTATCATCTCTGCACCAGGTTACATGGTACATAAGTGATAAATAAAATAAATTTTGATATTTCAAATCATTTGCGTCTAGCCGAAATAAGTAGCATAGACTGTACTTTAAACCGTTTCAAAAATGGTTACGAATCTACATTTTTTCCCTAAAAAACGTTGTGCATTGTGCTTAACTACAACGTTTTTAAAACGTTGTGTAAGGGTGTTAAATAGACAACACCCTTAACCACGACGTTTTTCTGACTGAAACCACAACGTTTTTTCTGCGTTGTCTATTTACTGTTTTGTAGTAGTGATTGGACCAACAAAAGATTGATAATTATGCACCAACATCTCATTAAAATCTATTTTTTGGGTGTTGTAAATAGATTTTATCTAACTAACTGCTTGCCCTACAGTTGGTTTTTATTATGATTAATTATTAATTATTGTGGTACATTGTGGATTTCTTTTTATTTTTTGTAAGCGTGTTTATGAGCTTGATTATGTTTTGACATTGACTCCAACTAGTATTTCTGGGTATCTCTCTGGAATTGAAACCTTGAATAAAACTAATTTTACTGCTTGAAAAGTGCAAGTAAAAATTGTTCTCGGTACTATAATTTTGGACTATGCACTACGAGTGGATCATCCTGCTCCACTTACAACTACTAGAAAAATTGAGCAAAAGGATATTTATGAAAGTGCGAGCGATCCAACTGCATGTCCCTTATGATTATGAAAAACTTTATCACGACAACCATTCGAGGAGTCATTCCTGACTTTGAAAATGTTAAAGAGTACTTAATGTAAGACCCCAACTTATTATAAATAAAATTGAATTTCCTCTATTCATTATCTTGAAATAATAAAGAGTTAATTTGATATAATGTTTTGGTTATGGGTGAAATGTGCAAATTTTGCAAAATAAGCAAGTGGTTATAAAATATTCATTTTGTCGGGAAATATTAGTTTAGTTGTGGAATATTCTTGCTGTCGGAGAATATTCGTACAACGGCGCAGCCATTTGTGGGGCCCATAAGGGAAAACAGTCGGATAAAGAAAATGACAAGTTTGAGTTTTTATAAATAACGGCGTAATTGTTACCATTAACACTGTTGGATTACCTGGTGGTTAAAATACAGTAATACGCGTGGTTGCACAGTAGCACACGGTATTGCACAATATTTTTGAATTATTGATTCTTATGTAAGAATGCACTACTCAATAATTGTTAGAGTAATTACTGTTCAATATTTTATTTTATTGATTCAATAATTATTGCGTTGATATTTTATATTATTGTTGTTTCAATAATTGTCACTGCAAAGTATTTCCCATTATCAGATCAATAATTCATATTATTTGAATATTATTATTAGATAACATTAGTGGCAATGTCTAAAAAAGTTCTGTCTAGGAAAGGGGTTTGGTCACCTAATTGAGCGCCAATAAGAAAAAAATCCTTATTGGAAAACCTCATCTTTCCTGTGAATGACCTAGTTGTCATAATTGTGATTATTTAATATTATTTATGAATAATTAATTATTAATTTATATGATAAGAAAATATTTATTTTATGTGGATGGATATGGAAATATTTATTTTGTGTGGATATAAATGAATGAATTAATGCTAATGTGTTTTATCAGTATTTTATCAGAATGGAGGTATTAAAATCGTCCGTATGTGGATTTCGGGCATTTTTCGTTTGGAATTTAGAAAAACTTAAAGCTACAAAGTTGTAGAGAATTTAATTTCCTATAGAATAGACATAAAATTCCTATTTTTCTGATAAAGGGGCTATTTATTATGAATTATTGAAGTTTCAAAAATTAAATATTTTTATTTAAAAACATAGTGGGCCCCACTTTTGGTTGGTGTGGAAATTCTAATTTCTGGTGGGCCCCATTTGTGATGGCTAATAAATTGGGTCAAATAAATATGCGTAGAAAATTTTATTATTATTTTATTAATTTAGTCTCCTTTAGCGTTCTAATATTTTCTTATAAATAGGGTGCTTAGTTAGAATTAAAAATCACACCAGAAACATGTTTTCTCTCTCTATATATATTATCGAGCGTATTTTGTGAGTATTTAGATACTTTGAGAGTTGCTATTCAGTGCAAGTTTCCTTCGGCTTTACATCAGATATTCCAGTCAGAAGTACTGTTCTTTTGAGGTAAGGGATGTTATTTTCTTCGTAAATGATATTATTTCTTTTAATATAAATATGCTAAAATATTGATATAAATTTTATTGTGGAATTTCTACCTTTTTGTGTTGGGGTTACTATTCACGTATACAACACTATTCACAAATATGACACTATTCACCAAAAAATAAAATTTTCTCTTCTTTGTTCCATATGCCTATTATGGTTACTATCTTTGATTGTATCCATGTTTTGATCTTCATTCTTGAATTTTACTCCATTATGGTTTATTATGGACTATTTTTAAACTTGAATTATCTAAAGTACAAATATCTAATCTTTGTTCTTTTGTCTCACTGGATTCGTTCTTTAAAATATTTTTCAGCATCCCCAGTCCTTAATGGTGATACTTGATGAATATCTTTGGCCTGTAGTGTAAAGATGAATGATTACCTGATGAATATCTTTGGCCCGTAGTGCAAAGATGAACATGTGTTGAGATGAACATGACTAACTGGTAATACAAATGAATATCTTTGGCTCGTAGTGCAAAGATGAATATTTGATGCAAAATATATATTGATTGATGTTACAAGGATAAAATATTGATGATGGGTTATTAAATTCATAGATGATAGTAGATTTCATTCTCTACTTAACTCTTTTAATGAATTGTTATTTTCGCTGCGAATATTGATCTAAAACTTGTTGTCCATTATATCTTATCTGATTTGTTGAAGGCTAACGATAATTTGTTGTTCATTATCTTAGTCATAATATTCTTTACTGGGCTAGTTGAGCTCACCCTTTTTCTTTTTATTCCATTTTTCTTCTCAGAAAGCGAGAATATAGCGGGAAGTAGTCGGGGTGTGGAATGATGGTTATAGATAGTTGTTTAGCAGTCCTCACTATTTTGTAAAATAGTGTATCAATAATTGTAATGAGGACTTTATTTGAGTGTGGATATTGTCTAGAAGACAATATTTGTATTTAAACTTACAGTTTATGTGTTGTCGTATTTTGCACGATAATTGTATTAATAAAAAGTGTTAGAGTTTATGCCCTAGAGGCCAATTATTTGATATAATTGCTTAACGTTTTGATATTATATTTGATTGAATAAATGAATAATTTTATTATGGTTTTATTTACTACGTTATATTATTGTTAACATAATAAAATTCCTTAGAATAGTGATACAAATTATATAGTTTCAAGTATGTGACTTGAACATGAGATTATATAATTATAATTAGTATCATTGTTCTTAAATGTCCCTAGTTGAGTATCATTGTTGATGGGACAACAATGATGCATTGAGACTAGTATGTGGGTTGACTGATGACCAAATCTCATTGGTCATAAATATATGAGATATTAAGTCAATGCATAGGTACATGTTAGAGAACGATGTACTGGACAGACCCAACATGAGAATTCTATGTGGAGCATTATGCGAAGTGTCATTAGAAATTCTCATAGTGACAATAATGTAACGGTCCTCCGACCTGAAATCACTATATTACTACACGAGAATTTATGTACTTTGATATCATCAAATGTCACCTTTAATAGGGTGGACTATAAAGGTGATTATTGGGTACATCATGAATCGTGTGAGGAATATCAGTGATCTAGATGGAATTTAACCCTCCTATATATTAGGGGTGATATCCATAGGCCTCTTGATTGAGTAGGACTATGAAATGCATGGCCATGCTCAAATAGTGATTTGTTTCATATAGTCTACTCATTGATCAAGAAAACTCAGATTAAATTATGAAGAGTATGACACATTCCATGACTCGAGTTTAATCTAGGATATTAAGGTTAAAAGGATTAAATTACATTGAAACATTGGTCACAAAAAGGTTGCATCGAATCATCGATCTTATTATTACTTAGGTAGCAGTGATGCATTACTAGATGCCGCTCACATGGGTAGCAGTGAATCATCGATTTAAAATAGAATTAATTTAAATTTTAAGGATTTAAATATATTCATATGATTAATAGTATTTAAATCACGAATTTAAATTAAAAGGATAATTTGTATATATGTATATTAATTAAGTAAGACTTAATTAAGATATATATATATATATATATATATATATAATTTGGATTTTATGAAATTAGGTTTTGATTTGATTAATTCCTTTTAACTACTATATATATGATATATAGCAGCTACTTAGGGTTACATCATAATCAAAAAAACAAAAACTCTAGCTGCTCTTAGAGAGAGACTAGAGAAAAATAGAAAATTCATTCCTTTTGGTGGCTAGTACCGCAATTCCTTCTTCTACAGATCGTAGGACGATTCGTACGGAGTGTTCGTGTGGATACCGTAGAGTCGCAGTCTGTTTGAATTGCGTTGGAGATTTGATCGCATCAATTCAACCAAAATAATCGGTATAATTTCTAAACCACTATTTTAATTTCTATTTCGCATGGATCTTGTTTTTGGGTTTCAAAAATTGCTTTGAATTGTTCTATTTTCACTGCGTTTTATGTGCCAAACGCTACATAAAGTTGTAGTTATTTCTGTACCATGTTTTTGGCGACTCAGAATGGGTGATGTATACCTTTTTTGGGGACATCACAGTTGGTATCAGAGCTTAGGGATATGGTCTCTGGCGGAGATCGGGGAGTAGAACTAGGAGGGGAGAGACTAGTAAATCCTTCGTTAGTGTGTCCTACCTAAGCTTATTTGTTGGTCGGTCATAATATAGGGATATTATGTGATATATTAATTTGTTTAATTAACCCTTGTTTTATGACAGTTTTTAAGAATGGCAGCTGAGAACGTTAACAATGGAGTGTATGAGACCGTGGAACAACCTTCAATCACCAACCATGAGAACGTGCAACAAGAAGGAAAAATTCCTCATGTAAACAACACTACCGAGCAAATGATGAATGATGAGATGTTTAGAAGCTTTTTGCAGTTCATGAAAAATCAGACGAGGGAGACTAGTGTACAAAATTCGGGTAGAAATGATAGCAACACGATGTTTGTCACAGCCAAACAGTTCAAGGAGTGAGGACCACCAGATTTCTAGGGAAAGTCAGATCCGATTAAGGTGAAAACATGGGTCAAGCAAATTACCAAGATATTCGATGTCTTGGGATGCACGGAAGAACAGAAGGTTCCATTCGCTACCTTTATGTTTCGTAGTGAGGCAGATTACTAGTGGGAATCTGTGAAACATACCCAGCCAGCCACACTCAACATGTCTTGGGATAGATTTCAGAAACTGTTCAATGACAAGTACTTTCTGAAAGTATTCGTCATATTAAGGAGGTAAAGTTTATTAGACTAGAACAAAATAACATGACGGTATCCCAGTACAAGGCGAAGTTTATGGAGTTATCCAGGTTTGTACCTCATTTGGTAGAGAATGAGGAACGTATGACGCGGATGTTTCTGAGAGGCCTAAAACCCGATATTCGTTAATACCTTATCTCTCACAAATTTTCTCTATATTCAGATATTGTCAACAAGGATCAATTATTAGAGAGAGATAGTGAGTATGTTCAACCGAGGGACCACAACCAGGGTCATACCGGTGACAGCAGTCATCAGAACGATGATAACCAGCGAGGAGGGAAAAATACGGACAAAAATGATAACCACTCGGGTGGTAATCGTGGCCATGATAATAGGAGAGGTGAGTCAAGGGGAGATTTCAAAAAGAGGAGATTCAATAATGATGGGAAGACATAAGCAGCAGCACCAGCACCAACAAAAAATTCTAGGGGAGGAGAACAACCGCCAGTTAGATGCTACAGATGCGGAGATGAGGGACACATAAGTCCAAACTATTCACAGCCTTCCAAGGTGTGTTTTAGTTGTGGAAAAGACGGTTATATAGCCCAATTTTATCCGGTAGTGAAGACAAGTGCAACTAGGTTTGATACCAACTGTGATAGCCCCGAATTCGAGCCCCAAATCGCCACGGATCCGGTATACTATTACTATCACTATTCGCGGAAGATATAAACATAAATTGTTTATACATAACATTACACACTATTTTCCCCAAAATTGAATAACCTTAACTTATACACAAATCATAAACTATTTATCACACAACAATATTTAACAAAGTATACTATTACAAACTAGCCGCACATTTTATCCCAAGCCGGACTTGGCATTATCTTTTCCTGTATTCGAACGCATTCGCCTTATCTGCAATATTTTATCATGATATAGCAAGGGTGAGCATGAAAGTTGCCCAGCAAGTTTAAATACAACAATATAACGATATATCATGATTGAAGAGTGTGAATAATAAGCTGGCTATAATTCATCAATATAATTGAGAACTAGCACAAATAAACTTTTGACTGAACAAGTTTTAAACATGAACAAACATTTCTGAACCAACTGGCAATGAAGGTGATCAGCCTTTCATACCTGACTTATACATGCAAGATGTACCGAGTACAATTTTCGTGGCAATCAGCAATGATTAACCATAAGCTTGAATAAACACTCTTATTAGAGTTAAGTACAAAGAAAATTGCCTGAACCGTTGATTACCGCAACAAAATTTATAACGCTTTACCCGAAGACCTAATATTAGTAATATAGATCTCCAATATTAGAATAATATCATCACAGTATAATACTATTATATTTATACACACAGAATAACCTAAACACATAACACATAAGCCTATCAGTCTATAACACACATAAGACTAGGTATCAAGTCAAACTATTTAAGTCTGAGTTGAAAATGACACCATTTTAACATCTCGACGGTCTAGTCGGACTTTTATCGAGTTTAAGTTCAATTAAACTCTGACTTAACAGTTAACAATTAACTCAGATAATTTTCTAAGCAGTCAAAATAATTTTCATTGACTTATAATAATTTTCAAATAATTATTATCATTTATCAACAATTTCAATCATTAAAACCGTATTTAAATGAATTAAATACCACATAATTCCTTAATCATTAATATTCATTTAATATAAAATATTAATGAAAATCATTACATAATATTATGATATAATTATAATATATCAAAGTATTTTTAATACCTTAAAATCATATTTATATGATTTTTAAACCATTAAATCCATTATCCGATAATGAATATTAATATTAAAATATTAATATTTTCATGACTAAATATCAAAAGTTATATTTTATAACTTAAAATATTTTTATAACACTTAAATCATTTTTATATAATTTATAATGCATTAATTCCATTTTTTTCTTAATTTATTTAATATATCTATTAAATAAACTAATTATCATTAATATTGATTAATTAATGAATTCCATCAAAAAATATTAAAAGTCATCAAAAATAACTTAAAATATTTTCTTATATCATAAAATAATTTTTCAAGATTTTTCATGAATTAAAACTATTTTTAAATAACTTATTTAATATAATTATTAAATAAATAAATACAATTTAAATTCTCAAAATATTAAATATTTTTGAAATATACTTAAAATGATTAAAAACTATTTTTTAGAATTTAAAATAATTTTTCGGAATTTAATATATATTTTTTATAGTTAAAAATCTAATTTTTCTAATTTTTAATTCATTTTCTGCATTTTCTGAAAATAAGAGTCGCTAAAGGGACCCTATAGCGACAGAACCGTCGCTATAGGTGTTCTTCACCCTCAAGAACACTGACAAGGCTGCGTGCGAGGGGCTGGTTTGACTGGCTATAACTTTGTATGTGTTGTGTTTCTGGCAATGTTCTTGGTCAGATCTTGTAAAGGAAATACAAGACTACAAGATCCAACAAATATCATGGCTAAGCAATCATCAAATCTATGAGTTATTAGCCATCAAAACGTCTGACAATGCTGTTCTTCAATTTCTGGGTTTTCCAGAAATTGAAGAACAGTCGAGGTGCCTGCTTTAGATCCTTATAACTTGCAATCTAAGATTTACTTCGGTGATCTAACGGTTAACTCTTGTAGGGGAGATGTAAGGCTACAATTACATATCAAAAAGTAGATCTAACAACAACATATACACAAGATTAAAGTTAGCCAAAGTTGCTGCCAGGAACACGTTCTGGAAAAATTTGGGTTTTCCAGATTTCTTCCCAGACAGTTGGTCAACGCTAGTTTGACTGTGAATCACTACTGTTCTGATCACGATCTGAGGGATTTACAAGCTTGATGTTGTATTTCTTATACCAAGCTACAAGTATCAATTAACAACATAACAAAAACATCAAATACCAGCAAGATCAGAAGCCATGAATATCTTGTCAGGCAATCTAGAAAATCTAGGTTTGACCAGATTCCAGAAACCATGTTCGGTCAACGAGGTTTGACTCACAATAACTCTCGATATACAACAGATATGGACTTGATTCTTTTTGTATCTTAAAGACCACATAACAGACTACATGTTACAAGCTTTAAACATAAAAAAAACATAACACACATATATCTAGAGACTCTGACACCTTATAACACATTGATGTTATGGATCTATGATCCAACAACCCAGATCTCTATTTGACACCTTATAACACATATTTAAACAATCAATAACATCAAACAACATCAAATCACAGATTTCAAAATTTTAGGGTTTTATACCTTTTGAGTTTGATTTTGATTTTTTGATTTTGATGTTCTGATCTTGTGAAGTTAAAGGATGATACTTGCTTATCAAATCTCACTTTCTCACTCTATAATTCGAGAATGAGGAGAGAGAAGGGTCTTGGTTGATATGAAAAGTAAAGTAAGACTTTTCTCTTTTTTTAATCTTTTATATCTACTAATTCAATGCATGTGGCTGAGTTGCTAGCTAGGTAGACTGATTTGCTGGAAATTTTAGTGCCCCCAAGTCAAAATAGTGGTTGAACAACTAAAGGTATAGCCAAATTTGCAAGTTACCATTTAAAGAAAGTGAAAAGGGCATTTTGGACTTTTCCTTTTATTTCTAGAAATTGCCATTTATTGCAAACCCTTAGGGTTTAGGGTTTAACCCTTTAGGGATTAGGTTTTAACCCTTAAATATTTAGCAACTTGGATTTCCAAAAATTTTCTAATTAAATTTAAAATAGAAAATTTTGATTTCTAAATTATAATTAGGGTTTCCTAATTATATCATAATTTCCTAATCATAAATCAATCTTGTTAATTAGGACTAATTTATCCTAATTAAAATTGTTAATTAAGCACTTATGGTCAAAATTATACATTAGGTTTCAAAACCACATTTTAAGGTTTTAAATAGGAAAATAATATTTCAATTTTAAAAATTAGATTTCCTAATTAGATTAGGGTTTCTAATAACTTGACAATTAGGATATATAATTTCTAATTAACATTGCTAATATAGCAATTAAATCCACAACTGAGCATTAGGGTTTCTGATGGAACAATTAGGGTTCCAAAAATTGGAAATTAGGGTTTGTCAATTAATTAACCTTTACCCTAATTAATACTTAATTATTAGCACTAAAGAATTAAAATTCTCTGTTATATTCCCAGATTAGGGTTTCACTTTATCAGAATCTGAAACTAGGATTTTCAGATATGGTATTAGGGTTTTCTAATAATCAACTAGAATTTCCAGTAATTCATTAGGGTTTTCCCTAATTAAATTATAATTAATGACGTTTAACCTTATACATATCATTGCATTCCCAATCTAGGGTTTTTAATATCCGAATTAGGGTTTAGATTCTCGAAACTGACATTAGGGTTTCCAGAACCAGTTTCTACGATTTCTTATTAATCGCTAAGGTTTTCTAACCGAATGTTGTCGTTCTTAATATACGATTAGGGTTTGACACATATATAATTTATCTGATCAACCCCTGGCCCTTAACCATATTCTAAACACATCATTAACCATATTCACAGAACATATTCACATAAACACTTAATCCTGAATAATTCACCTATATCCTTCACAAAATTTTGAAATCATCAAAATTTCATCCCAATAATATCAAACGCATACACTTATTTTCTGTCTAGGTCTAATATTTGACCTTAAATCAATCATTTAAGATTTTAATAAATTGTCTAAATTCTCGGGTTGTCACATTCACCCCTTCTTATAAGAATTTCGTCCCCGAAATTCACTTACACCTTACACCGTGCACCTTATACCATTCACACATATCACATGCTACCCAATACACCACTCACAAGAGTAAAAGTTTTTAAATTGTGCTGAGGGGTCATATAGACCATGAACACATAGTTTTAACGGTATTTATACCGCAAAACAAAATATTACTTGGTATGTTTACAATCACAAAGAAGGTAAACTACCGTTGCTAGTACTTTAGGTGATTAGCCCATCGTACAGTTACGTCATGCATAACGTATTAATCATTTTTAGCGAATATTTACGCTACTAGATTGGATTATTTTTCCAAACATTATCGTTCACCTCAGTCTTATCATAGAATTCCGCACCAAAGCAATTTGGTTCAGGAAATTCTTTCAATAAACACTTGGAGTTTTTATAACATTAGTCTAGCTGAATCAAATAGCATAGACTCATATCAATAATTCAATTCAATCGAATTATTTAGGTGTAGCCAAACCCCGTTGGCAAATTAAAATTTTTGAAAAAATTTTCGAGAATGACGTCATGATGCCGCACTGTATTAACAGTCTGTTGAGGATTCCGTCATTTGGTGATTTTGTCATGCTACATCATACCATAGTGGAATAGTGACTTTAGGTCTAATTCACACTAAGTAATACTGCATTGATGACTCCATCATTTTTATCATCTCTGCACCAGGTTACATGGTACATAAGTGATAAATAAAATAATTTTTGATATTTCAAATCATTTGCGTCTAGCCGAAATAAGTAGCATAGACTGTACTTTAAACCGTTTCAAAAATGGTTACGAGTCTACATTTTTTTTAAAAGACACATAGTGCGTATTTAGCTTGATGTCAAAAATTTGATGTTTAACATAGCTAAGAGTTTAGGAAAACCTAAGTCTCCACTAATGATCATTTGCTTAATAATCTATCTGTTCCTATAATCCTTAACACTCCATTCACACACAACTATACCCAGTTCATAAAACCACACTTATGAGTTCATAACCTGGCCACAATTATATGAGTTTACGAACTTAACCTAGTCTGACCTTTGGCATCCGTTCGCTGAAGGGCTCATAAACATTTCATATAACTATGAGTCAAGAATGTCACATAAGTATGAGTTCTAAGAACTCGTACTTAATTCTATATTCTCTACCTATGACCTATTTATCTATATATAACAACTAGCGTGACACAACATTTCAATGGTTACCAATGCCACCAACTAAGTAGTTTTTACACCAAGTACAATTCCCCGCCCATACAAAAAATCATACAACTCAGTTGCTAACACGAGTCCTCATTGAAATCCCAACCTAATCTTAACCCCCTTTTTCCATAAGAATTTCATTTAATCCGTTTCCATAATCCATAACTCTTTCATGAGTTTTCATAGTACAATTTCATAGTACAACTTACACACAGCATCTTGCTGTAAACTTTTCAATCATAAGATTGATTCTTTCTGGCTGTCATAACCTTATCAGATCACGGGGTGATCTTATCGTATATATTACGATTCAATTCCATGCACTATGATCGTTTTGTTTTACGATCTCCTATTCCTGCACTTTCAGTCTTTTAGAATTAATCTATTCACCATTACTGTTCAACTTTATTATCAGAGTTAGGGAACTCTGTATCTTAACAACTTATCGAGATTCGTCTTTGAACCTTTCCGACCAACTAACTCTATTTGAGTTAGTCTTATCCTAATCACTGCGGTTATTGGTCTCAGGTATTCCTACCTAAGCTTCATAACCAACATCTTTGATACCAACTGTGATAGCCCCGAATTCGAGCCTCAAATCGCCGCGGATCCGGTATACTATTACTATCACTATTTGCGGAAGATATAAACATAAATTGTTTATACATTACATTACACACTATTTTCCCCAAAATCGAATAACCTTAACTTATACACAAATCATAAACTATTTATCACACAACAATATTTAACAAAGTATACTATTACAAACTAGCCGCACATTTTATCCCAAGCCGGACTTGGCATTATCTTTTCCTGTATCCAAACGCATTCGCCTTATCTGTAATATTTTATCATGATATAGCAAGGGTGAGCATGAAAGTTTCCCAGCAAGTTTAAATACAACAATATAACGATATATCATGATTGAAGAGTGTGAATAATAAGCTGGCTATAATTCATCAATATAATTGAGAACTAGCACAAACAAACTTTTGACTGAACAAGTTTTAAACATGAACAAACATTTCTGAACCAACTGGTAATGAAGGTGATCAGCCTTTCATACCTGACTTATACATACAAGATGTACAGAGTACAATTTTCGTGGCAATCAGCAATGATTAACCATAAGCTTGAATAAACACTCTTATTAGAGTAAGTACAAAGAAACTTGCCTGAACCGTTGATTACCGCAACGCAATTTATAATGCTTTACCCGAAGACCTAATATTAGTAATATAGATCTCTAATATTAGAATAATATCATCACAGTATAATACTGTTATATTTATACACACAGAATAACCTAAACACATAACACATAAGCCTATCAGTCTATAACACACACATAAGACTAGGTATCAAGTCAAACTATTTAAGTCTGAGTTGAATCCGACACCATTTTAACATCCAGACGGTCTAGTCGTATTTTTATCAAGTTTAAGTTCAATTAAACTCTGACTTAACAGTTAACAATTAACTCAGATAATTTTCTAAGCAGTCAAAATAATTTTCATTGACTTATAATAATTTTCAAATAATTATTATCATTTATCAACAATTTCAATCATTAAAACCGTATTTAAATGAATTAAATACCACATAATTCCTTAATCATTAATATTCATTTAATATAAAATATTAATGAAAATTATTACATAATATTATAATATAATTATAATATATCAATGTATTTTTAATACCTTAAAATCATATTTATATTATTTTTAAACCATTAAATTCATTATCTGATAATGAATATTAATATTAAAATATTAATATTTTCATGACTAAATATCAGAAGTTATATTTTATAACTTAAAATATTTTTATAACACTTAAATCATTTTTATATAAATTATAAAGCATTAATTCTATTTTCCTTAATTTATTTAATATATCTATTAAATAAACTAATTATCATTAATATTGATTAATTAATGAATTTCATCACAAAATATTAAAAGTCATCAAAAATAACTTAAAATATTTTCTTATATCATAAAATAATTTTTCATGATTTTTCATGAATTAAAACTATTTTTAAATAATTTATTTAATATAATTATTAAATAAATAAATACAATTTATATTCCAAAAATATTAAATATTTTCGAAATATACTTAAAATAATTAAAAAATATTTTCCAAAATTTAAAATAATTTTCAGAATTTAATATGTATTTTTAATAATTAAAAATCTAATTTTTCTAATTTTTAATTCATTTTCTGCATTTTCTGAAAATAAGCGTCGCTAAAGGGGCCCTATAGCGACAGAATCGTCGCTATAGGTGTTCTTCACCCTCAAGAACACTGACAAGGCTGCGTGCAAGGGGGCTGGTTTGACCGGCTATAACTTTGTGTGTGTTGTGTTTCTGGCAATGTTCTTGGTCAGATCTTGTAAAGGAAATACAAGACTACAAGATCCAACAAATATCATGGCTAAACAATCATCAAATCTATGAGTTATTAGCCATCAAAACGTCTGACAATGCTGTTCTTCAATTTCTGGGTTTTCCAGAAATTGAAGAACAATCGAGGTGCCTGCTTTAGATCCTTATAACTTGCAATCTAAGTTTTGCTTCTGTGATCTAAAGGTTAACTCTTGTAGGGGAGATTTAAGGCTACAATTACATATCAAAAAGTAGATCTAACAACAACATATACACAAGATTAAAGTTAGTCAAAGTTGCTGCCAGGAACACGTTCTGGAAAAATTTGGGTTTTCCAGATTTCTTCCCAGACAGTTGGTCAACGCTAGTTTGACTGTGAATCACTACTGTTCTGTTCACGATCTGAGGGATTTACAAGCTTGATGTTGTATTTCTTATACCAAGCTACAAGTATCAATTAACAACATAACAAAAACATCAAATACCAGCAAGATCAGAAGCCATAAATATCTTGTCAGGCAATCTAGAAAATCTGGGTTTGACCAGATTCCAGAAACCATGTTCGGTTAACGAGGTTTGACTCACAATAACTCTCGATATACAACAGATATGGACTTGATTCTTTTTGCATCTTAAAGACCACATAACAGACTACATGTTACAAGCTTTAAACATAAAAAAGCAAAACACACACATATCTAGAGCCTCTGACATATGGTCGTCAGACGAAAATTTTCCCATTTTCCAGATTTGCTAAAAATTCAAAATCGTGCACTTTGATGTTATGGATCTATGATCCAACAACCCAGATCTCTAATTGACACCTTATAACACGTATTTAAACAATCAATAACATCAAACAACATCAAATCACAGATTTCGAAATTTTAGGGTTTTATACATTTTGAGTTTGTTTTGATTTTCTGATTTTGATGTTCTGATCTTGTGAAGTTAAAGGCTGATACTTGCTTATCAAATCTCACTTTCTCACTCTATAATTTGAGAATGAGGAGAGAGAAGGGTCTTTGTTGATATGAAAAGTAAAGTAAGACTTTTCTCTCTTTTTAATCTTTTATATCTACTAATTCAGTGCATGTGCCTGAGTTGCTAGCTAGGTAGACTGATTTGCTGGAAATTTTAGCGCCCCAAGTAAAAATAGTGGTTGAACAACTAAAGGTATAGCCAAATTTGCAAGTTACCATTTAAAGAAAGTGAAAAGGGCATTTTGGACTTTTCCTTTTATTTCTAGAAATTGCCATTTATTGCAAACCCTTAGGGTTTAGGGTTTGTTAGGGTTTAGGGTTTAACCTTTTAGGGTTTAGGTATTAACCCTTAAATATTTAGTAACTTGGATTTCCAAAAATTTTCTAATTAAATTTAAAATAGAAAATTTTGATTTCTAAATTATAATTAGGGTTTCCTAATTATATCATAATTTACTAATCATAAATCAATCTGGCTAATTAGGACTAATTTATCCTAATTAAAATTGCTAATTAAGCACTTATGGTCAAAATTGTACATTAGGTTTCAAAACCTTATTTTAAGGTTTTAAATAGGAAAATAATATTTCAATTTAAAAAATTAGATTTCCTAATTAGATTAGGGTTTCTAATAACTTGACAATTAGGATATATATTTCCTAATTAACATTGCTAATATAGCAATTAAATCCATAACTGAGCATTAGGGTTTCTGATGGAACAATTAGGGTTCCAAAAATTGGAAATTAGGGTTTGTTAATTAATTAACCTTTACCCTAATTAATAATTAATTATTAGCACTAAAGCATTAAAATTCTCCGTTATATTCCCAGATTAGGGTTTCACTTTATCAGAATCTGAAACTAGGATTTTCAGATCTGGTATTAGGGTTTTTTAATAATCAACTAGAATTTCCAGTAATTCATTAGGGTTTTCCCTAATTAAATTATAATTAATGACGTTTAACCTTATACATATCATTGCATTCCCAATCTAGGGTTTTTAATATCCGAATTAGGATTTAGATTCTCGGAACTGACATTAGGGTTTCCAGAACCAGTTTCTACAATTTCTTATTAATCGCTAGGGTTTTCTAACCGAACGTTGTCGTTCTTAATATACGATTAGGGTTTGACACATATATAATTTATCTGATCAACTCCTGACCCTTAACCATATTCTAAACACATCATTAACCATATTCACAGAACATATTCACATAAACACTTAATCCTGAATAATTCACCTATATCCTTCACAAAATTTTGAAATCATCAAAATTTCATCCCAATAATATCAAACGCATACACTTATTTTCTGTCTAGATCTAATATTTGACCTTAAATCAATCATTTAAGATTTTAATAAATTGTCTAAATTCTCGGGTTGTCACAGGCACCAAAGGCGACTACGGACAAAACAAAGTCAGTGGTTCATGGGAGGGTGTTTGTCGTGACTGGCCAAAACACGAAAAATCTGAACGAGGTGATCATGGGTAAGCTAATCTTGAATTCTTGCGAAGTTTATACCTTACTAGATACCGGTTCTACCCATTCTTTTATCTCTCCTACTTGTGCTCAACGTTTAAACTTGACTATGGAGAAATTGGACTTTGACTTATCTATGGAGACTTCGTTAGGAGAAACTTTCATAACATCCACTGTTTATAAATCTTGCTTGATCCAAGTTGGCACTATCACATTACCTGTTGATCTTATCTCTTTAAAGATACTTGCATTTGATGTGATTTTAGGGATTGATTGGCTAACCACTCATCATGCTAAAATTGATTGTTTTCGTAAGGTTATTAGTTTTCATATTCCTAACCGACCTGTTATGCTAATTCAAGTAACTAAACCACTAAAGTCAATCACTGTCATATCAAGCCATAAAGCCATTCGTTTATTAAAAAAATGGATGTCAAGCTTTCTTAGCCCATGTTATGGACTTGAATAAAAACACGTTAGATTTGAATAATATTTCTGTTTTTAGTGAATTTTCTGACGTATTTCCTGAAGAACTTCTTGGTCTACCCCCAGAACGTGAAGTTAAATTCTTTATTGATCTTGAACCGGGTACAAAGCCCATTTTTAAAACCCTATATCGAATGGCTCCTATTGAACTTCAGGAGTTAAAAGTCCAACTACAGGAATTGTTAGACATCGGTTTCATTCGTCCTAGTACATCTCCTTGGGATGTTCCTATTTTATTTGTAAGGAAGAAAGACGAGAGTATGCGACTTTGTATTGACTATCGGGAATTGAACCATGTCACCATCAAGAATAGGTATCCCCTACCTCGCATTGATGACCCGTTCGACTAGTTGCAAGGAGCACAATTCTTTTCAAAGATCGATCTTCGTTCTGGATATCATCAGCTGAAGATTAAAACTAAGGATATTCCAAAGACTGCCTTTAGAACTCGGTACGGGCATTATAGATTCTTAGTCATGTCTTTTGGATTGACTAATGCTCCTGCAGCTTTCATGGATAGGATGAACCGTGTATTCAAGGAATATTTGGATCAGTTCGTTGTTGTCTTTATTGATGACATTCTCATCTATTCCAAAAGCCGTGAAGATTATGAGCACCATTTGAAGCTGGTACTTCAAAGGCTTTGTGACAACAAGCTTTATGCCAAGCTGAAGAAATGCGAGTTCTGGCTTAAGGAAGTAGCATTCTTTAGGCACGTGGTTTCAAAACATGGAGTATCTGTTGACCCGGCTAAGATTGAAGCCATACAAAGTTGAGAGCAACCAAAGTCGGTGACCGTAGTACGTAGCTTTCTGGGCTTAGCTGGTTATTAACGGAGATTCGTGGAAGGATTTTTTTGAATCGCTACTCCGTTAACTCAGCTGACTCGGAAAGATAAAAAATTCGTATGGAGCGAGGAATGCGAGAAGAGTTTCCAAGAGATCAAGAAGAGACTCATTTCGGCACCTGTTCTAACAATACCATCTGGTTCGGATGGATTTGTTATCTACAGCGATGCTTCAGGCAAAGGGTTAGGATGTGTTCTCATACAACATGGGAAAGTCATAGCCTATGCCTCGTGACAACTCAAAGAATATGAGAGGAATTATCCTACTATGATCTGGAGTTGGCAGCAGTCGTTTTTGCGTTGAAAATCTGGAGACACTACATGCATGAGGAGAAAGTGGAGATTTATACTGTAATACCCGAGAATTTCCACGTATTATTAAATGAATACATTAATGGGAATAAAATTTTTGTGAATAAAAGTGTTATTATTTTGAGGGTTTGTTAATTCAATTGATTCGTATTAGACCAATGCGTATTAAGATGTGTGAAGTGACAATGATAATTGTGAAATGCCTTGTGTGGCATAATGTGAAATAAAAGAATTCACTAAGCAAGTTGAAACGAGAATTAGGAAGATTAATCGGGAATGATTATGTGATTTCATATAAGTAATCAATACGCTCGTAGACGTGTAGCAACACCTTTGTGAACATCAATTCATATCGTATAAAGCGAGTCTAGCGATGAAAATTGACACGGACTGAAGCTAAACCAGTGTTGGCACTGTCAGGGCACGGCGCAGCTGCGCCGTCCCAGCAGTACAAACTGGCGCAGCTGTGCGAGTGGTCAGTTGGAGAAAATAAAATTTTCTACCTTGGAAATTAAATGAAACAATTATGGGATTTATGTGACATTGATGAACCATGAAATAAAGTAAGCAATTAAGTAATATTAATTGTTAATGGTTTTTGTAGTATATTTATGGATTTTTAATTGATGTTAATGAGGTTATTTAATATGTGATTATTAATTGGTAATTAATTATTAACAGTTGTGGTAGAATATTGAATTCTTAGTAATTAACTAATAATGTGTGATTACTACTATTTGCGATATATTATATTGATAAATAATGATTATGGAAGTCCGTAAATATATTGATCAATGATGATTGAATTAATTAATAATGGTGTTAATTAATCAAGGAAGTGAATAAATTATTTATATGATCATATTATATTAACAGTTATGCGGATAAGAACAATAATACAACTATACTATATAGTGCAGTGCGACATTGTGTGACGATATATTAAGTTATATAATCTATATTATATCAAGTGGTAATTAATCAAGGGAAGGAATAAATTTATTTATTTAACATAAATAAGTAAGATATTAATATAATAAGGTTATTATATGATTACATGAGTAGTAGAATTAATTATGAAACTACCCGGACAATAATACCTGACTGCATTATTGTATTGCGTATATTTAATGTACATGGACTATATGATGTGAGGGTATAATTTATCCCTGAAATTCCCAATATGGTAACAATTTTACATTAAGATTTAATTGTGGGAAATTAAATAGACGAAACCAAGCCTTGATGATATGAAATGCTGATGTTTTCTCCTTTGTCCCAAATTGAGTGTCCCATTTACTCTAAAACCTCAATCACGTATAAACCAAAAAGGCTAGCCTATTTCTTCTTTCAAGCTTCTAGCTCATGATCATGGGGGAGTGGTGATTATGATGAGTTCCAACAACCAATCTAACAACTCCTCCATAACCTACATGCAATCCTTTAACACATGAATTTGATTCAATGGAAAAATGCAATGTCTAGATTTGTGTTCCTCTATAAATAGCAGCTGTGCTTCTGCATTCTTGTTGCTGAGATTTGTCTGAGAATTTTCTAAGTGAGAGTTGAGAGCATAGAAGTAATCTAGAGCTTAGAAGTTCATTTGGAGCAAGTTCTTAACACATTACAGAGGTATAACTCCTTTTTCCTTGTTGCCATTTTTTGTTTCTGTAAAAATGGAGTCTTGAGTCTTGAAATCCAAATTCTTGAATTCATGAAATTGTATGTTAATGAGGTTGGGTAATGTCCATATAGATGTTATATGATCATATAAGAATGTTGCAATTGATATATGAGTGTTTAGGAATGATTTCGTGGGTAAATTTTATGTTTGGGCCAAACAGTTGCCAAAGCATATTGTTCTTGGCTCGAACCAGGCACGACGCAGCTGCGCCACATTTGTATTAAGGTGCAGAGCAGCTGCGCCAGTCACTGAATTCAGTTAAGTGTTCTGTTTTGCAACCTGATCCATGTTGGTTACACATTATGACTCAAGCTAGCATGTAAACATGTGTATAATGTATATATAGATATATGAACCTAATATGAGCATGTTTAGACTAGATTCGCATGAATAACAAAAGTGTATAGTTTAAAATGGATTTATAACCTTAGAAACAAACATGATGAGTATGAATAACATGTTTAGGTGCTGACCTTGCAAGCATGTTAGTGTGACTTAGAAATGCATGAATAAACCATTTGCTTGCATTTATGGCAATAGTAAGGAAACATGAGCATGTTGAACCTACTAGTAAGCTTTGAATATGAATATTTTCATGTTACCTTGAGGACTAGAATCTGACATTTGTGATCTTGTTTGATGTCACTATTAGACCCACTCATGTAGTATAAATATATACATACCATGCATGTGTGTCATATTTCAAATAAAGCAAGAACAAAGCATATTTTCAACTAAAGCGGTGTTAGTTTCACAAATGTGTTATGAATACTCACAAGCATGACTAATATGAGTTTTATAACTATCTTGTATGTTTAGAGAGCAAGCATGATAGACTTTGTGGTTTCATGACCTTGAATGACCTTAAATTGTTGAAATGATCGAACTTAGAACCATGTTATAAAAGAAGGAACCTAGATTGATTTAAGAAGCATGTGCAAGCCTTTAAACATGACAAAATATGATTGTGTGTTCAAACCGAACAGAAACCACAAGGCAGCAGCTAAGTCTTTGCTTGGCCAGAGGACAGCGCAGCTGCACCGGTCCTAGGCTTAGCCATGGCGCAACTGCGCCAGTCTGGAATCCCAGATAGTGAGTTCTGACTTTTGGACAGTAACTTGCATGATACCTATGATGCTAAATGTGATCTAAAACCTACTAATGTGTGTGTGTGTATATATATATATATATATATATATATATATATGAGTGATGCCTAGTTGATAAGTTGGTGTTGCATTGAAATGAAAAGTCCGTGAGTAGGAGGTCTTAACCTTGAGCATTCTTGATTTGCTTGTGAAGTAACTAAGTAGTTGATTCATGATGACTTATAAACTGATTTTGTACCATATGTGCATACTTGTATTGTGTCAAGCTTGATTAAGGAAGGTGTTAGCTAATGAACACTGTATACTTATAATACGCTATACTAGGATTCTAAAGTGTTGAATTATTAACGTGGATAACCTACGCTTAAGGAAAGTTTCTATAACCTTACTCCAATTATATTGAGCAAGTATCTGAACCCTACTCTTATTGTGCAAGTATAATTGCATTCTTTAGTCGACGAATACCGTAAGCTTATCTCTTTGAATACAAGTTATATTATTTTGTCGTTCAAATGAGCTAATATGCTTAAACTCTTGTGAAAGTTATTATTCATGTTGAACTTAATATCGTTCTTGAATATTGTGAAAGAGTCGATGCCATTTGATCCGGCTAGACTATATGCATGTTTCTAAAAGCTGTCCAAACCAATTAATTGGTGCAAAAATCTTGAAAGCTGAGTTGGACAACCCTTTTGGTAAGCGGAGTGTATATTGTTGGAAACCCCAACACATGAATAAATATTATTGTGGTGTTATGCATAACGTAAAGTATGGTAGACTGCTCATCTATATTACTTGATATCTTTGGTTTATCAGTTTAATATTGGTAACTCTAGCGAAAGTTCAATGGTCCTTAGTGACTGCTCAGTATAAATTGTTTATCCCGTTGGATACCTTGATAGTCGTTGAATTCATATATATCTGTTGATTTATATTGAATTATCGTTCTTATTCAAAGAATTGTTGATATTTCTTACCCATTATGTTATTCTGATACTTTAAACTATCCTAGAAATGACACTTTGATATTTCAAACCTTGTGATACTATATCCTATACCCTTGTTGTATATTACTTGCTGGGCAATTTGTGATCATCCTTGCTTTTAAAAACCTTTCAGTTAAGGCAGAACATGTAAGTGTATCCGGGCAGGACAAGGGCAAGGGCAAGGCTACCGACTAGCTTGTCCTTTTTATGTTTAAAGTCTAATATGTTGTATTAAGACTATTTCAAACTATGTTTAAGCTTAATTAAGATCATGTAATAAGTCTTGAATAGATATTATTATGTAATCTATTAAGCACTGTAGGTTGCGAAACTTGGGGGAATAATTATAATAAATTATTGTATATTATTCTAAAGTAGATTTTTCATTGTGTATACGTTATTTTAGATATTATGGTTTTACCATGAGAACGTGATGAACCGAATTTGAGTGACCAAGTGTAGGTCCGAATTTGGGGACGTCATATATATGGATCATAAAAGCCTCAAATATTTCTTCACCCAAAAGGAACTCAACATGCGGCAATGACGTTGGCTTGAGTTGTTGAAAGATTACGACCATAACATTCAATATCATACTTGAAAAGCAAATGTTATAGCTGACGCATTGAGTAAAAGATCGTATGCGGGTACGAGTGCGATATTGTTAACACAAATACCGATTTTGTAAGACTTACAAAGGATGGAGATAGAGTTAATTAAGGCTCCAAGTACCCATGTGATGATATCAAACATACGAGTAGAACCAACTTTAATCGATAAAGTTAAAGTTGTTTAAGCCACAGACCCAAAGATGATACGTATGAAGAAGAAAGTACAAAAAGATGTTATTCCAGAAGCAAGAATCGATAAAGAAGGAATACTTCGAGTCAACTCCAGACTTTGCATTCATAACGATTCTGACTTGAAGTATAGAATCATGATGGAGGCACACAACACACCATTTGCAATCCATCCTGGGAGTACCAAAATGTATCATGATCTTCGACATACATTTTGGTGGAGCAATATGAAGAGAGAGATCGCAGAGTTTATCTCGAGGTGTTTAACCTGTCAACGTGTAAAGGCGGAGCATCAAGTGTCAAAGGGTCCATTGCAACCACTTGAGATTCTGAAATGGAAGTGGGAACACATTACTATGGATTTCGTTATGGGTCTTCTCAAGGTTTCTCAAGGTATCAATGCGATTTGGGTTATTATTGATAGATTAACCAAGTCTGCTCATTTCTTGCCTATACGTGAGACTTATTCCCTTGAACGTCTTGCTCGTATGTACGTAAATGAGATTGTGAGATTGCATGGCATGCCAGTATCTATAGTTTCATATCGGGACCCAAGATTCACTTCACGATTTTGGGTTAGTTTGTAAAAAGCTATGGGCACAGATTTACGATTCAGTTTGACATACCATCCTCAAACGGACGGGCAATCAGAAATGACTATTCAAACTCTTGAAGATCTATTAAGACTCTGTGTCCTTGATTTCAAAGGAAGTTGGGATAAGTACTTGTCATTGGTGGAATTCTCCTACAACAACAGTTATCAAGCAAGTATAGGCATGGCTCCATTCGAGGCATTATATGGGCAAAAGTGTTGTTCTCTAGTATGTTGAGATGAGGTGGGTGAAGCAATGTTGTTGGGACCAGAATTAGTACGCATGACTACAGAAAAGATTCAAATGATCCGACAACGTATAAAGACCTCACAAGATCGACAAAAGAGTTATGCTAATCTTCATCGAAAGGACGTGAAATTTAATATTGGAGATCATAAACTGTTATGTATTGCTCCATGGAAGGGAGTTACAAGATTCGAGAAGAGAGGAAAGCTAAATCCACGATTTGTTGGTCCATTTGAGATTCTTGACCGAATAGGAAATGTGGCCTATAGACTCGCATTACCTCCAAGCATGTCTCGTGTTCATAATGTTTTTCATATATCTATGCTTCATAAATATATGAAAGACCCAAACCACATTATTGCGTTAGAACCAGACGAGATAGCCGAAGATTTAATGTATGAGGAGGTACATGTCAAGATCTTGGATAGGAAAGAGCATGTCCTACGAACAAAGGTTATACCACAAGTCAAGATTTTGTGGAGGAACTATACTATGGATGAAATGACCTGGGAGTTGGAATCGAAAATAAAAGCGAGGTACCCTTACCTTTTTGAAACACCAGATACGTACGTTAATTTCGAGGACGAAATTTTATAATGAGGGGAGGTTGTAAGACCCCAACTTATTATAAACAAAATTGAATTTCCTCTATTTATTATCTTGAAATAATGAGTTAATTTGATATAATGTTTTGGTTATGGGTGAAATGTGTAAATTTTTCAAAATAAGCAAGTGGTTATAAAATATTCATTTTGTCAGGGAATATTCGTTTGGTCGTGGAATATTCTTACTGTCGGGGAATAGTCGTACGATAGCGCAACCATTTGTGGGGCCTATAACAAAAAACGGTCGAATGAAAAAAAATGACAAGTTTGAGTTTTTATAAATAACGGCGTAATTGTTACCGTTAACACTGTTAGATTACCTGGGGGTTAAAATACAGTAATACGCGTGGTTGCACAGTAGCACACAGTGTTGCACAGTATTTTTGAATTATTAATTCTTACGTAAGAAGGCACTACTCAATAATTATTACAGTAATTACTGTTCAATATTTTATTTTATTGATTCAATAATTGTTGCGTTGATATTTTATATTATTGTTATTTCAATAATTATTACTGCACATTATTTCTCATTATCAGATTAATAATTCATATTATTTGAATAATATTATTAGATAGCATTATTGGCAATGTCTAAGGAAGTTCTTGAAAGTAGTATGCACACAAGCCAATCATGTTTGATGATAAAGCATATACTTTGTAGCAATCTTATTCATTTATTAATAAAAAGTATTAATTTATTAAAGGCTTTTAAATTATCTACATGATGCTGTTTTATAATATGTGATAAACCCATAGTTTTAAGCAATACTTTTAGAATAATGATGATGATCATTCTAATGAGATCTAAATTCTTAAAAAGTTTAAAACTAAAATAGTTTCCAATCGTTGGATTACTAAATTGGGGATTAGTGAATCCGGATAGATTGGTATATACGTTGCTTGCTCATTGGATGAGAATGATTGATCTCATGATCATTTGTGTGGAGACACTAAAGCAAGTATATAGGTGTATATTAGAGAATAAGTTCACTGAACGTGGCTCGCTAAGGAATACCTAATGGAGTTTTACATGCTTGTCAATAGGAATTCCTGTAGTGATAGTAGTACAATTGATCCTTGGGCTTGAGATTATCATAGTATCTTGTATATGATGAGTTATACTTTGACTTATTCCTTAAGACCCTTAGGGTATATCAAAGGGTATGCTTGGGTATAATAAGTTATACATGGAGATAATGTATGATCAATAAAGAATATACCACTTCTAGTAAAAGAAGAGAAACGTTCTATATGATTCAATAAATGATAACTCAGTAGTCCTTGGCCAAGACAAAATGAAATTAGAAAGGAGTTTCTAATTTGCATTATTTGGAGTTGTGCATTTAAGAGTCGAAATACGTATAATTAAATAAAATAAGACTTGACAGTAATTTCATGTCTTATATATATTTAATTGTGACATTGTATGGTTGAATGATTGAATTGTACGGTAACTATTTACTCAAAGGTTTTTTTATGATTAATATTGAAATCTATATTGTATGAAAAGTCATTAATCGCTAGGGAATCTTATCCCTATTGTAGAATAAATATTATTTATTTAAATAAATTAATAGTTTAATTTATTTATTTAAATAAGATTAGAATTGTTCTAATTGATTTATTCACAGCCGGTTTAATATTGAGAACCTAAAAGGTCACACCATAAAAGGAAGAATAATTATTTAAGAAGCTAATGTCATAATCGTAATAATAAGTTAAGTATTGTTAATTTAATCTATGGTGATAGAATAATTTAAATAACTTAATATTTATTATTTATTATTTTAGAAATATTAAATATAAATTAATAAAAGGAGTCTTATTATTATTATTACTATTATTATTATTATTTAATTCCTAAAGGAGTATGGAAATTAATTAATAAAAGTACTCTAATATATTCCTAATAAGATTAGGAGGTAAATTAATTAAAAGATTTTAATTAATTATTCTTAATAAGATTAGGAGCCTAATTAATTAAAGGAGTTTAATTAATTAAAATAAAACTCAATTCATTAATTGTTAAGGAAGGTTGCATACATCTATAAATAAGAGGAGTCTTATTATGGGTGTAGTGGTTGTTGACTTTTTCACAACATACGTAATTCTAATTGTTGGAGAGTACGCCTTTTCTATAGAGATAGAAAACTAGGGTTTAGCCAACCACCCTTCTTCTTAAATATTTCTTCTTCCTTGGTGGATCACCTCTAGAGGCCAAACACTTGGGTGGCTAACATTGATCAAAAGAAGGAACCAAACCTGGTGGTTTCAAGTTAAACACGAAAAGGATTGGAGGTGAACTTGTACCTGAGGAAGCTCGAATCTTCAAGGGTATGATTCTTGTTCTTTCTTTTTCATTTAATTAATAATTGTGCATAAAGGGTGATCCGGATATATGATTTGTAAAATTTTAAACTCTAATTTTTACACGTTTTCGCTTATTTTGTGCAATATGATTGCGTTTATGAATATTACAAACCTAACAGTGGCATCAGAGCTAAACATATATGCGAATTATTAATTGTTTTAATTTTATATGTTTATTGATATGTGTTTAGAAAAATTTAATTGGGCATAATTTTGTTATATAAAACTTATTTTAAAAAAACACGTAATCAATTGGTGAAACCACAGATTCAAAATTTTGATTTCGCTGTCCCGATCCTCGCTGAATCCATATTGTTTTTGGAACAAGGGGGCATAACGTGGTTAGTAGTATATCATGAATCCTACAGGATGTTAAAGTATATGTATTACCATATGATATATTACTAATCTATATTATATATATATATATATATTAGTTAACAAGGGGAATGCCCAGGAGGCCAGGATATCAAACTGCAGAAACAAAAGGTTGTCACGTGATTCAGGGGGTACACGGATTATATATAAATTAAGGTATAATATATATGCTTTATATATATATAATATTCGTAATTATTTTATAATTAACATAAAATTTTATTTTAATCTTAAAATAGAAAGTTTATTTTACTATTAAAATAAAGAGTTATTTTAATTTTAAATTTGAATTTCATACTAACTAATTAAAGTTGGAATTGGATTCTATGATAACTAATTGGAGTTGAAAAGGATTTCATGTTTCCTTAAATAAAGGAGTTTATTTAGATATGAAATAAGATTTCATATTATTCAAAATAAAGGAGTTTATTTGTGAATAGGAAAAAGAATTCGTATTTCCTTAAATAAAGGAGTTTATTTAGATATGAAATAAGATTTTATATTATTCAAAATAAAGGGTTTATTTGTGAATAGGAAAGAGAATTCATGTTTTCTTTTATAAAGGAGTGTTTTTTTATATTGGAATTGGATTCCATAATTAATTAAAATAAATGAGTTTATTTTGATTAAAGATTTTGATTAAAATAAAATAGTTTATTTTATTCAAAATTGGATAAATTAAAATAAAATAGTTTTATTTTGATTTAAATTTGGATTAAAATAAAGGAGTTTATTTTAATTAAAAATTAGATTTTATACTAACTGAATTTGCCCATTAAATAATATCAATATATATTGAATGTTTATAATTCATGAGATGAATATTATTTATTGATGCATATGGTGATGTGTATGATAATAAATGGGATTGATTATGGACTATTGACCAATGTGATTGGATTTTATTTTAGTTGGATGCATGAATGTATGAGTTTTATTAAATGGGTTCTGCATACCTCGTCTTCTCTAATTTTTCTTAATGTAAATTCTATCTCCCTCCTATGTACTTTCCCTTGACTGTAAATAGTTTTGTAATAGAAATAGTTAGAATTAATTTTGAAGAATTGGAGATCAAGGAGCAAGGAACGCGAAGCGCGTGAAGACCCGTTTGTAATGGAGCCCAGATTTAAATGTAATAGTTATATTTAAATATTAATTCTTGCACCCCTAGGGTTTGACCTTTTAGTTCACTTGGTGGCTCTAGTGAACCAAACTAGAATAAAAGTCCATAATCAATCCAGGAAGAATATAGTATTCTATATTTGCATGCTTATATTATATATATTATATATTACGCAAACATGCTTTGCATGTTAATTAATATGACGCGTATTATATATATATATATATATATATATATATATATATATATATATATATATATATATATATATATATATATATGCATGCGCGCTAAATAAGATGAGACATATTAATAACAAACCCCTCAAATATTTTATATTAAGTCCTAAGCGTTCAAAGATATTTGGAATATCGAACGTCGCCTTCTAGCATGATAAAATTAATAGAGTATTAAATATTTAATATGAGTTTGTTGTGTCACCACAAGGCAAGTATTAAGTATTTAAGATGTTAATTTATCACATTTGATGTTTATAAAGAAAATTGAACAATATTGTTTCGTTGTGTCACCACAAGGACAATATTTTTTTTTTTGAATATATAGAGTTCTAGGTTGGACTTAACTTAGATCATTTTAGTTCGGATGTGCACATACTTGACCATTATGATCTAAGAGGCAAAATACAAGGAGTTGCATAGATGATGTAATTGACAAGAGTTGTCTACCTATTTATTTATATATAGTTTGTTGTGTCACCACAAGACTATATACATTTGAAATGGGATCCTTATTCTTACTAGCAAATATTTAATTAGATTTTGCCGAACTATATAAGTGAGGGTGATATAGTTTGAAGAAAATAGTGGGAGATACCAATTTAAAATAAGACCTAAATTATTTTGGTCATTAATAAAAGAATGTATACTAAAATGTTGTTAATTATAAGTTTATTTACAGAATTTTACAATGTCTAAATTACTATCATTGCGTAGCATATTAGATGCTAAATTAACCGGACCAAATCAAATGGATTGGTTAAGGAAAATGAGAATAGTTCTCATAGCTGTAAAGCTATCTTATGTCCTTAATACGCCTATTCCTGCAATGGTTGCAGATAATGCCTCTGAGGAAGAGATTGCTATTTTAGAAAGTGGCAAGATGATGCACAGTTGGCTCAATGCATCATGCTCGCATCCATGAGTAACGAGCTTTAGCGTCAGCATGAAACTATGGATGCTCCTACTTTACTCATGTACGTCATGTAGCTGAGTGTGAGGAAAGTAGGACTAATAGATATCAGATATCTAAGGAACTCTTCCGATCTAGAATGACCGATGACACTACAGTACAGATAAAAGTCCTTAACATGATCAATTTGATTGACAAGTAGGACAACTTGTTCTGTCATGGATGGAGAGTCGAACCAAGATTTGATCTTGCACTCACTGCCGGACTCCTTTCACAATTATTGTGAATTTTTCATATGAACAAGATAAATATCAACATCGCTGATTTGCTTAACATGTTGAAAAATGTTGAGAGTCACTTTCCAACTAAGAAAGACTATGTCTTACTGTTAGGGGCCAAAGGATCTTCTGAAAAGAAGAACAATTCAAAGAAGGTATATAGAAAGGCAAAAACAAATGATAATAATAATAAAACTGATACAGATAGCAAAGGAGTTTGCTTCCACTGCAATAAGCCTGGACACTGGAAAGAAACTTTGAGAAGCATCTTCCAGTGGCTAACCAAAGAAGCTTAGTGAAGTTTGGGTTACAAATACAAATTTGTTCATGATTTAAAATAATTTTTTAAAGTCAAAGTTCTACTTGGGTATTGGATACCGACTTTGGTTATCATAAATATAGATTTATGAAGGGACCAAACAGAAGTAGAAAGTTAATTAAATATAAGTAATCATATGTGTGGGAAATGAAGAAAAGGTTGCTGCATTATCCATAGAAACTTATAGTTTAGCATTGCCTACGGGCAAATTTATTAAGTCAATAAGTTGTTATTGTATTCCAGTTCGCGTTAGAAACATTATTTCCATTTTATTGTTGGACAATGAAATCTTTGGTATTATAATTAAGAACAATTGTTGTTCTATTTATAATAATAATGTTTTGTATAGAACTGAAATATTACTTAATGGATTTTGTGTACTTGACTTACGTGAAAAATAATTTTGCATATTGAACAAATTAGTATAAGAAAAGGAGATGATTGTTCAAAGAGTTGAATGTATGTATTTGCTGAAATACATGTGTGAATTATTTGAAATGTTCAAAGAATTCAGAAGTGAAACAAATTGGCAAAGTATTAAAATTCTTTGATTAGATCAAGGAATAAATACTTGTACAATAAGTTTCTAGATCATCTCAAATGGTTTTCTTATAATGGATGCCTCCTGATACGCTATAATTGATTGGTGTATCTGAAAGGAAAAATTGTACCTTGTTGGACATGTTGCGGACCATAATAATTTTACCGACATTCCAGTATCATTATAGGGTCATGCCTTAGAAATGGCTGCATATCTACGAAAAAGGTAACCTAAAAATCCGGACCCAAGACTCTATAAAAGTTATGGACAAGGAGGATTCCTAATCTTAAGTATGTTAAGATAAGGGGTTGTCCAACTTATGTGAAAAGGTTTCAAAGGATAAGCTTGGGATAAGATTTGATAAATACAGATTTGTGGGACATCTTAAAGTAAGTTCATGGTATATGTTCTATAATCCTACTTAGAAAAAAGTGCTTGTTGCGAAACTGCTACCTTCTAAGATAAAGATGTTTATCTTTGAAGGGGCTAGTGGGAGGATCATAGATCTTGAAGAGTTCAAGATCCACAAAATACTATAAGTCAAATAAGTGGAACCTGTAGATGGACCTATTGTACCACAACTGAATCGTAAATCTGGAATAGTACCGAAGATACTTGGGAGGTATGGATTCATCATAGATGATGATGATGATGATGATGATGAGGTACGCATCATAGAATATGATGATCTATTTACAAATGATGAGGTAAGAGTTGTAGAAACTCAGAGAAAAAGATTGAAGCAAGCTTCTCAAATATGAAACATTCTTTTTGATGAGACAATCAAAAGAGTTTGATTTTATCAAAAACAAGAATGAAACTAGTGTGTACAAAAGGGTCCGTGGGACCGTCGTGACATTCCTAATATTATATGTTGATATACTATGGATAAGGAATGACATACCAATGCTATAATCAGTAAAGATAAATTTGTCTAAACATTCCTCCATGAATGATTTGGGAAGAATATCTTAATTGGGGATACAAATCTATATAGATAGATTTAAGAGGATACTCGACTTAACCCAAGGAACGTATATTCATTTGATGCTAAAGTTGTTTAGCATGACAAAATCCATGGGGTGTCTCACGTTGATGAGCCTTGGAGTGTATCTCTCTTAATAGTGCCCATAGACTCCTAAAAGAGAGATCACATGAGTAACTATCATGTATGCAATGAAATATATGAGACCTGATGTTGATCAGTCATATTCTGGAGAAGTTCATTGTAAGTCAGTGAAAAACATCTTAAAGTACTTAACATACACTAAGGATGTGATCATATTCATGGTAGGTCTAAATTAAAGCTAGAGGGCTTAACAGACTCAAGTTTTTCAGATAGACCAAGACGACAGAAAATCCACTTTAAGGTAAAGCATTACCATGAACGGTGGTGCAGTGAATTTGAAAGGTTCCAAACAGCAAAGAGTTGCTGGTTTAGTGATAAAGACAAAGTATATAGCTGTAAATGAAGCTACAAGTTGATTGTTTGGATAAAAGTTCATTACAGAACTATGAATAGTTCTTAAGTCTCATATTGGTTCTAAACATGTGTTGTGGCACTTTCAATTGATTATATGAATCATTGAAAGATGGGAAATCACTATAGAGATAGTGGACTCTCAAGAACAACATTATATATCTATTTACTGAAGCTTATCTAACAGCAGGATAATTATCACTTAGAGAAGAAGAGTATGAGATATCATGGCAATTGACTTTAGTGTAAGTGGGAGATTGAAAGTAGTATGCGCACAAGCCAATCATGTTTGATGATAAAGCATATCATTTGTAGCAATCTTATTCATTTATTAATAAAAAGTATTAATTTATTAATGGCTTTTAAATTATCTACATGATGCTGTTTTATAATATGTTATAAACCCATAGTTTTAAGCAATGCTTTTAGAATAATGATGATGATCATTCTAATGAGATCTAAATTCTTAGAAAGTTTAAAACTAAAATAGTTCCCAATCGTTGGATTACTAAATTGGAGATTAGTGAATCCGAATAGATTGGTACATACGTTGCTTGCTCATTGGATGAGGATGATTGATCTCATGATCATTTGTGTAGAGACACTAAAGCAAGTATGTAGGTGGTTATTAGAGAATAAGTTCACTGAACGTGGCTCGCAAAGGAATACCAAATGGAGTTTTACTTGCCTGTCAATAGGAATTCCTGTAGTGATAGTAGTACAAGTGATCATTGAACTTGAGATCATCATAGTATCTTGTATATGATGAGTTATACTTTGACTTATTTCTTAATACCCTTAGGGTATATCAAAGGGTATGCTTGGGTATAATAAGTTGTACATGGAGATAATGTATGATCAAAAAAGAATCTACCACTTCTATTAAAGAAGGGAAATGTTCTATGTGATTAGATAAATAACAACTCAGTAGTCCTTGGCCAAGGCAGAATGAAATTAGAAAGGAGTTTCTAATTTGCATTATTTAGAGTTGTGCATTTAAGAGTCGAAATACATATAATTAAATAAATAAAGACTTGACAGGAATTTCATGTCTTATATTTAATTAGGACATTGTATGGTGGAAGGATTGAATTGTACGGTAACTATTTACTCAAAGGTTCTTTTATGATTAATGTTAAAATCTATATTATCTGGAAAGTCATTAATCGCTAGGGAGACTTATCCCTATTGCAGAATAAATAATATTTATGTAAATAAATTAATAGTTTAATAAATTTATTTAAATAAGATTAGAATTGTTCTAATTGATTTATTCACAACCGGTTTAATATGGAGAACCTAAAGGGTCACACCATAAAAGGAAGAATAATTATTTAAGAAGCTAATGACATAATCGTAATAATAAGTTAAGTATATTTAATTTAATCTATGGTGATAGAATAAATCAAATAACTTAATATTTATTATTTAATATTTTAGAAATATTAAATATAAATAAATAAGAGGAGTCTTATTATTATTATTACCATTATTATTATTTAATTTCTAAAGGAGTTTGGAAATTAATTAATAAAAGTACTTTCATATATTCCTAATAAGATTAGGAGCTAAATTAATTAAAAGATTTTAATTAATTATTCATAATAAGATTAGGAGCCTAATTAATTAAAGGAGTTTAATTAATTAAAATAAAACTCAATTCCTTAATTGTTAAGGAGGGTTACCAACATTTATAAATAAGAGGAGTCTTATTATTGGTGTAGTGGTTGTTGATTTTTTCACAACATACGTAATTCTAATTGTTGGTGAGTACGCATTTTCTATAGAGAATTAAAACTAGGGTTTAGCCAACCACCATTCTTCTTGAATATTTCTTCTTCCTTGGTGGATCACCTCTAGAGGCCAAACACTTGGGTGGCTAACGTTGATCAAAGGAAGGAACCAAACCCGGTGGATTCAAGTTGAACGCGAAAAGGATTGAAGGTGAACTTGTACCTGAGGAAGCTTGAATCTTCAAGGGTATGATTCTTGTTCTTTCCTTTTCGTTTAATTAATAATTGTGAATAAAGGGTGATCCGGGTATATGGTTTGTAAAATTTTAAACTCTAATTTTTACACGTTTTCGCTTATTTTGTGCAATATGATTGCATTCATGAATATTACAAACTTAACAGTGGCATCAGAGCCAAACCTTTATGCGAATTATTAATTATTTTAATTTTATATGTTTATTGATATGTGTTTAGAACAATTTAATTGAGCATAATTTTATTATATAAAACTTATTTTTTTTTAAAACACGTAATCAATTGGCGAAACCACAGATTCAAAATTTTGATTTCGCTGTCTCAATCCTCGCTGAATGCGTATTGTTTTTGGAACAAGGGGGCATAACGTGGTTAGTAGTATATCATGAATCCTACAGGATGTTAAAGTATATGTATTACCATATGATATATTACTAATCTATATATATATATATATATATATATATATTAGTTAACAAGGGGAATGCCCAGGAGGTCTGGATATCAAACTGCAGAAACAAAAGGTTGTCACGTGATTCATGGGTACACGGATTATATATAAATTAAGGTATAATATATATGGGTCAGGGTCAGAATCAGGTGAGGGCTCCCTTATTTTGTTAAAATGCGGACTTTTTTTTTTTTTGGTTTTTTTTAAACAACTAAAAAAAATATTTAATATTTTATGGAACTGAAATTTTTTCATAATATAATATTTTGGGCGTGTTTTGAATACCTATACCAAAAAGTGGTGGTACAGTCTACCCAGACTGTACATACATATTTTGTTATACGTACCCAAATCACATCCAAAACACTGTATTATGAAAAAATTTCAGTTCCATAAAATATGAAATATTTTTTTTAGTTGTTTAAAAAAAACCAAAAAAAAAAATATAAAAAAAGTCCGCATTTTAACAAAGTAAGGGAGCCCTTACCTGATCCGTTCTGTAATATATATGCTTTATATATATATATATAATATTCTTAATTATTTTATAATTAAAATAAAAGTTTATTTTAATCTTAAAATAGAAAGTTTATTTTAATATTAAAATAAAGAGTTATTTTAATTTTAAAATTGAATTTCATACTAACTAATTAAAGTTGGAATTGGATTCCATGATAACTAATTGGAGTTGAAAAAGGATTTCACGTTTCCTTAAATAAAGGAGTTTATTTAGATATGAAATAAGATTTCATATTATTCAAAATAAAGGAGTTTATTTGTGAATAGGAAAGAGATTCCGTATTTCCTTAAATAAAGGAGTTTATTTAGATATGAAATAAGATTTTATATTATTCAAAATAAAGGAGTTTATTTGTGAATAGGAAAGAGAATTCGTGTTTTCTTTTATAAAGGAGTGTTTTTTTTATTGGAATTGGATTCCATAATTAATTAAAATAAATGAGTTTATTTTGATTAAAGATTTTGATTAAAATAAAATAGTTTATTTTATTCAAAATTGGATAAATTAAAATAAAATAGTTTTATTTTGATTTAAATTTGGATTAAACTAAAGGAGTTTATTTTGATTCAAAATTAGATTTTATACTAACTAAATTTGCCCATTAAATGATATCAATATATATATTGAATGTTTATAATTCATGAGATGAATGTTATTTATTGATGCATATGGTGATGTGTATGATAATAAATGGGATTGATTATGGACTATTGACCAATGTGATTGGATTTTATTTTAGTTGAATGCATGAATGTATGAGTTTTATTAAATGGGTTCTACGTACCTCGTCTTCTCTAATTTTTCTTAATATAAATTCTATCTCCCTCCTATGTACTTCCCCTTGACTGTTGATCAAGGTTTCAATTTATTTTAAATAATTTTGTAATAGAAATAGTTAGAATTAATTTTAAAGAATTGGAGATCAAGGAGCAAGGAACGCGAAGCGCGTGAAGACCCGTTTATAATGGAGCTCAGGTTTAAATGTAATAGTGATTTTTAAATATTAATTCTTGCACCCCTAGGGTTTGACCTTTTGGTTTACCTGGTGGCTCTAATGAACCAAACTAGAATAAAAGTCCATAATCAATCCAGGTAGAATATTGTATTCTATATGTGCATGCTTATATTATATATATTATATATTGTGCAAACATGCTTCGCATGTTAATTAATATGACGTGTATTATATATATATATATATATATATATATATATATATATATATATATATATATATATATATATATATATATATATATGCATACGCGCTAAACAAGATGAGACATATTAATAACAAACCCCTCAAATATTTTATTTTAAGTCCTAAGCGTTCAAAGATATTTAAAATATCGAACGTCGCCTTCTAGCATGATAAAATTAATAGAGTATTAAATATTTAATATGAGTTTGTTGTGTCACCACAAGGCAAGTATTAAGTATTTAAGATGTTAATTTATCACATTTGATGCTTATAAAGAAAATTGAACAATATTGTTTCGTTGTGTCACCACAAGGACAATATTTTTCTTTTTTGAATATATAGAGTGCTAGGTTAGACTTAACTTATATCATTTTAGTTCGAATGTGCACATACTTGACCATTATAATCTAAGAGGCAAAATACAAGGAGTTGCATAGTTGATGTAATTTATAGTAGCCCCGAATCCAGGCCCCGAATCGCCTCGAATCTGGTATACTAATTCTTTTACTATTAGCGAAAGATATAAACATAAATTGTTTATACAATACATTACACACTATTACCCAAGGTCGAGTAACCTTAACTAAAATACAATTCATCAATTATCTAACACAAAACATTATTATCAACTATTCTATTACAAAATAGCTGCATATATTGCCCCAAGCAGAACTTAACATTATCTTTTCTATCGATGATTTATTTGTTTAAGAATCATATCTATTCTTATTTCAAAATAACCTTATTTATCTATACAATATTTCAAACTGTATATAACTGCCAATTACATTTGATAAAGCTATCAATCATAGGTTTATACCATTTCTAAATCAAGAAAATGTATTCAATTTGAGCATCGCACAATCTTCATCATCCATATAGCAAGTAATATTGTCTAACATCATTAACCTGCAAAAAGTTTATGTTTGCAAGATTGAGCTCGACAGCCCAGCAAATTTAACAGTCTATCATGTTTCACATAGCACACAATTCTATATGCACTACAATTTCTTTAACATGCATATCTACATGCATAATATATTCTTTACTATGCATAACCTACATGCATCAATAATTTCTAATTTATCAAGTTAAATCATACAACATGTAATCACATATTGATTGAGTTCCACAACCCAATTAACTTGGTCATATTTTGACTTTTAACAATTCATAGAGCATAATATGTAATTTAACACATAACATATTCCATCCACAAACATAATAGAACTGAAAAACTTGCCTGCACCGTTGATTACCGTAACGCAATTTATAACGCTTACTCGAAGACGTAATATTAACAATATAGATCTCCAATATTAGAATAATATCATCACAGTATATTACTGTTATATTTATATTCACAGAATAACCTAAACACATTACCACATAACCCTATCAGTCTATAATTCACATAAGACTTAGTATCAAATCAAACTATTGCAGTCTGAGTTGACACCGACACAATTCTATCATCCCGACGGTCTAGTCGGACAATAATCGAGTTTAAGTTCAATTAAACTCTTCCTGAGCACTTATCATTATCACAGATAGTTTCTTATCAGACAAAATATTTTTTCTAGGCTCGTAATAATTTTCGGATAATTATTACCATTTATCACCATTTTTCAATCATTAAAATAGTATTTAAATGAATTAAATACCACATAATTCTTTGATCATTAATATTCATTTAATATAAAATATTAATGAAAATCATTACATAATATTATAATATAATTATAATATATCAAAGTATTTTTAATACCTTAAAATCATTTTATATGATTTTTAAACACTTAAATCCATTATCCGATAATTTCTATTAATATTAAAATATTAATATTTTCATGCCAAAATATCAAAAGTTATATTTTATAACTTAAAATATTTTTATAACACTTAAATCATTTTTATATGATTTTTAAAATATTAATTCTATTTTTTTTCCATAATTTATTTAACTTCCTTTAATATTTTTCAAAAATTAATTCTAGTGCGTAGCTTAAGAAATTAGTTACCTCTTGCTTAACTCCAGCAATGCCCATCTTTTGGCATAACCTTATATATGTTAACGTGATGCTCCATTTTAAATTTCGTGGCAATCGGAGTTGTAGAACTCCGTTTATAGCGATTTCCGTCGAAAAATCACAAAAATTGGAACACTCATAACTTGGTCGTTTTAACTCGGAATTAGCTCATTTTTGGACACGAGCTACATATTATCATATATTTTCATTTTCCAAAAGTCTGGAATTTTTCTCATTAAATAAATGTCTGAAACAGCCCCCGGAAAATTTTGGGCAGCGACTTTTTGTCGTTTTGCAGGTTTGGAGTCCTTTACTAAATCTTAAATAAAACGAGTTCTGTAACTCCGATTAATGATCCGTCAGTTTTGTTGGATTCGTATCTTTCCGAACTATAGTTTTCATCTATTACAATCAATATTTGAACATGCTAAGCTCCCGGAATTTAGCCCGGAAGTGACTGTTCAAATCTGTCCTTTTAACAGTTTTTCTTAACTTTGTGTAGTTTGGGAGAAATCCCATAACTCTCTCCTCCGATGTCGGATTTAGTCCGTTTCGGAGTCTATGGAAAGCTTTTTGAGTGTACTATAACATATCACCAGTCCAGAATTTTTAGAGTACCCTAACAAGTCCGGAAATTTCCTTTTTAGGGCAGCAGTCCACAAACAAAAAAACTATTTTGGTTTTTCTTGTTTGATTAAACTTTAAATACACAAAATAGTTAGATCTAAGCATAACACACCATTTAACAAGTAGATCTATAGTTCTCATGTTCAAGATCATAAACTTCATGGTTCAAAATAACCAAAAATCAAATACAAGATTAAACACAATCAAGAGTAAGAAAAATAAGATTTTCTACACTTTAAAAACCTAGCTTCACTTTTCTTGCTTTTGATCTATCTTTTGAAACTTAAAATGGATAGATCCACACATAAAACACTCTAAATCATGTAGATCTAGAGTTTTGAAGATCAAGAAATAAGTTCTTTATCAAATCAAACAAAATATAACAAATAAACTAAACTAGGATTTTATACCTAGATCATGTATCTTTTCTCCTTGATTTCTTTCTTCTTCCATGAGATGAAGTGGGGTGGCATGAGCTTGGGCTTCTTCCCTCTTAGGGGCTGCCGACCACTTCCTTTTCTCTCCTCTCTTTCTATTTTCTTCTTTTTGCTTTGCTTTTTGCTAGATGAAATGAAAAGTTTTCTTATAAAAACTTGTGGGAATATTTATAGGCAATTAACATATATAGATATAACTTGTATCTATCTATTAATCATCCAATATCTTGCTTCCATGGATGAAAATATTTATTACCCTCAAAAGGCTAGTGGCTAAAATTAGGTGGTTTGGTAACCAACTTTTGACTAACTAAAATGATAGGTAAATGAAATGAATCATGTGCTATTTTGCTCCTTGCATGGCCGGATCTATACACTATCTTGGCCAATGTTATTTGTTGATTTATTTGTTTAATAACCATCTAGAATGTCCATACAAATTGGGTCATAACTTGGGCCAATTGATTTCTTGTTTGGACTTTCTAATTAAATTGGTTGAGTAAAAATATAACATAGTCCAACACACTAATTTTATCTTACCCTAATTATTTAGTTAGGGTTTCTAAATCACTCATTATGGAATTTAAATACATAGATAATTTAATAATGTAACCCAATTAAGCTAGGTTTTAAAAATAATCAATAACTTGAGATAATAAAATTAATCTCTTAGGTTAGTATACTAGTATAAAATTTAAATACTAGCACTTACACTTGCTATAACCCTTAGGTTATTTAATTCTCATTCCTAATATATAACATTAGGTCAAATAATTTTCTTTTATTTGTTTATATAATAAACAATTATAAATCATCACATAATGATCATATTCCTTGCACACAACTTTTTAACCCTTAGGGTTTAATACTCCGCATTAGGATTCCCAAATTAGGATTTAAATTCTCGATACTAAAATTAGGCTTTTTGAACATATCGTTAGAGTTTTCTAACTTAATAACCATATTCATATCATGAATTTAGGGTTTCGGATTCCCGAAACTAAAATTAAAGTTTCTGAGCGTACCGTTAAGGTTTCTAACAATTCGTTAGATTTTTCTAACTAAATAAACGTATGATTAACATAACTTTAGGGTTTTGCTAAAGTTATAACTTATCTGATCAATCCTTGATGTCAAATCATTATGGTTCACATATGTAATCAAATATACCAACTAGTATTCACTTCAATACTTATCCCTGATAATTCTTCAAAAGAATTTTAAATCTACCATAATCTTATACCTCATTACTAGACTATCACTTACAGTCTATCACATAATTTAAGTCTTGTCCAAAACTTTTGAAATTCTTGGAATTTCATTACATAACTGCCAATTCCATACACTTACTTCCTGTCTAGGTATATTATTTGACCTTAAATCAATCATTTAAGATTTTCATAAATTGTCTAAATTCTCGGGTTGTCACATTCACCCCTTCTTATAAGAATTTCGTCCCCGAAATTCACCTTATACCTTACACCGTGCACCTTACACCATTTACACATATCACATGCTACCCAATATACCACTCACAAGGGTAAAAAGTTTAAAACTGTGTTGAGGAATCGTTTAGACTGTTTGTTTGTCATTTTCGCAAAGGTTTTATGAAAATTCATCCGCAAACCGTCATCACTGCCAAAGGCACAAAATTATTTTATCTGTTTTTCCATCACTGCCCAAAGGTACAAAAATTATTTTATCTATTTTCCCATCACTGCCCAAAGGCACAAAATTTTACCTCATTCTTATTTGATTCCATAGCAAAACAATTTGGTTTGGGAAATTTCTTTCAATAAAACATTTTTTTTTGAGAATGACGCCATGATGCCGCACTGTATTTACAGTCCGTTGAGGATTTCGTCATTTTGTGACTTTGTCATACTACATCATACTGTAGTGGGCTGACGATCCTTAGATCACATCCAACACAAAGTAATCCTGCATTGATAACTCCATCATTTTTTTTATCATCTCTGCACCAGGTCACATGGTACATAAGTGATAAATAATTTTTTTTTAAAAGGCACATAGTGCGTATTTAGCTTGAAGTCAAAAATTTTGAAATCTAGCATAGATAGGGGTTTAGAAAAACCTAAGTCTCCACTAATGATCATATGCTTAACATTCTATCTGATCCTATTATCCTCAATACTCCATTCACACATAACTATACCCAGTTCATAAAACCACACTTATGAGTCCTTAAATTACCACAGTCATATGAGTTTAAGAACTTTCTTAGACAGACCTTTGGCGTCCATTCACTGAGGGGTTCATAAACATTTCATATAACTATGCGTCAAGAATGTCACATAAGTATGAGTTTTAAGAACTCGTACTTAACCTTATATCCTCTACCTATGACCTATCTATCTGTCATACACATGAGAAATGAATCACCCTCTTAACACGCATATAGCAAATAGCGCGACGCAAACATTTCAATGATTATCAGTGTCAGAAACTAAGTGGTTGTCAAACCAAACTCGGCCACTAATCAATATAGAAAGCTAAGTGAACAATTCCCCGCCCATACAAAGAATTGGTCAACCTAACCACTACATCGACCAGGAAGCTAAGTGATTCTAAAACCAAGTACAAATTCCCCGCCCATACAAGGAATCATACAACTCAGTTGCTGACAAGAGTCCTCAATTGAATCCCAACCTAATACTTAACACCTTTTTTTTTCCAATACGAATTCAATTCGTATTCATAATCCATAACTCTTTTATGAGTTTTCATAGTACTATTTTATAGTACAACATAGACACAGCATCTTGCTGTAAACTTTTCAATCATAAGATTGATTCTTTCTGACTGTCATAACCTTATCAGATCACGGGGTGATCTTATCGTATATATTACGATTCAATTCCATGTCTTGATCGTTTTGTTTTATGATCTCCTATCCCTGTACTTGTAATCTTTTAGACTCTATCTATCCACTTCCTATATTTGGTACACATCGAGTCTCTAACAGTTTTCAATATGGCACGCTGAGTGGTTTCCCACAAACAACCAACAAACTAGGTTCCGAGTTGCTAGTTCGTATATACCTCCGCTCTATGAAGGAGTCGTTTAGCCCAGATACCATACATCAACTATTAAAGAGTACAATTGTACCATACTTAAATATAACTTTTCGATTCTTAACTTCTTTATCAGAGTTAGGGAACTCCGTATCTCTTATAACTCTCCGAGATTCTTCTTTGAATCTTACCGACACACTAACTCGATTTGAGTTAATACTTAATCCTAATCACTGCGGTTATTGGTCTCAGATATTACTACCTAAGTTTCATAACCAACAGCTCTGATACCAACTATAGTAGCCCCGAATCCGGGCCCCGAATCACCTCGAATCCGGTATACTAATTCTTTCACTATTAGCGGAAGATATAAACATAAATTGTTTATACAATACATTACACACTATTACCCAAGGTCGAGTAACCTTAACTAAAATACAATTCATCAATTATCTAACACAAAACATTATTATCAACTATTCTATTACAAAATAGCTGCATATATTACCCCAAGCGGAACTTAACATTATCTTTTCTACCGATGATTTATTTGTTTAAGAATCATATCTATTCTTATTTCAAAATAACCTTATTTATCTATACAATATTTCAAACTGTATATAACTGCCAATTACATTTGATAAAGCTATCAATCATAGGTTTATACCATTTCTAAATCAAAAAAATGTATTCAATTTGAGCATCGCACAATCTTCATCATCCATATAGCAAGTAATATTGTCTAACATCATTAACCTGCAAAAAGTTTATGTTTGCAAGATTGAGCTCGACAGCCCAGCAAATTTAACAGTCTATCATGTTTCACATAGCACACAATTCTATATGCACTACAATTTCTTTAACATGCATATCTACATGCATCATATATTCTTTACTATGCATAACCTACATGCATCAATAATTTCTAATTTATCAAGTTACATCATACAACATGTAATCACATATTGATTGAGTTCCACAACCCAATTAACTTGGTCATATTTTGACTTTTAACAATTCATAGAGCATAATATGTAATTTAACACATAACATATTCCATCCACAAACATAATAGAACTGAAAAACTTGCCTGCACCGTTGATTACCGCAACGCAATTTATAACGCTTACCCGAAGACCTAATATTAATAATATAGATCTCCAATATTAGAATAATATCATCACAGTATATTACTGTTATATTTATATTCACAGAATAACCTAAACACATTACCACATAACCCTATCAGTCTATAATTCACATAAGACTTAGTATCAAATCAAACTATTGCAGTCTGAGTTGACACCGACACAATTCTATCATCCCGACGGTCTAGTCGGACAATAATCGAGTTTAAGTTCAATTAAACTCTTCCTGAGCACTTATCATTATCACAGATAGTTTCTTATCAGACAAAACATTTTTTCTAGGCTCATAATAATTTTCGGATAATTATTACCATTTATCACCATTTTTCAATCATTAAAATAGTATTTAAATGAATTAAATACCACATAATTCCTTGATCATTAATATTCATTTAATATAAAATATTAATGAAAATTATTACATAATATTATAATATAATTATAATATATCAAAGTATTTTTAATACCTTAAAATCATTTTTATATGATTTTTAAACACTTAAATCCATTATCCGATAATTTCTATTAATATTAAAATATTAATATTTTCATGCCAAAATATCAAAAGTTATATTTTATAACTTAAAATATTTTTATAACACTTAAATCATTTTTACATGATTTTTAAAACATTAATTCTATTTTTTTCCATAATTTATTTAACTTCCTTTAATATTTTTCAAAAATTAATTCTAGTGCGTAGTTTAAGAAATTAGCTACCTCTTGCTTAACTCCAGCAATGCCCATCTTTTGGCATAACTAGTGCGTATGCTAAAATGTTGTTAATTACAAATTCATTTACAGAATTTTACAATGTCTAAATTACTATCATTGCGTAGAATATTAGATGCTAAATTAACCAGACCAAATTAAATGGATTGGTTAAGGAAACTGAGAATAGTTCTCATAGTTGTAAAGCTATCTTATGTCCTTAATATGCCTATTCCTGCAATGGTTGCAGACAATGCCTCTGAGGAAGAGATTGCTATTTTAGAAAGTGGCAAGATGATGCACAGTTGGCTCAATGCATCATGCTCGCATCCATAAGTAACGAGCTTCAGCGTCAGCATGAAACTATGGATGCTCCTACTTTACTCCTGTACGTCAAGTAGCTAAGTGTGAGGAAAGTAAGACTAATAGATATTAGATATCTAAGGAGCTCTTCCGATCTAGAATGACCGATGAGACTACAGTACAGATAAAAATCCTTAACATGATCAATTTGATTAAAAATTAGGACAACATCTTTTGTCATGAATGGAGAGTTGAGCCAAGATTTGATTTTTCACTCACTGCCGGACTCCTTTCACAATTGTTATGAATTTTTCATATGAACAAGCTAGATATCAGCCTCGCTGATTTGCTTAACATGTTGAAAAATGTTGAGAGTCACTTTCCAACCAAGAAAGATCATGTCTTACTGTTAGGGCCCAAAGGATCTTCTGAAAAGAAGAACGATTCAAAGAAGGTATATAGAAAGGCAAAAATAAAGGATAATAAGAACAAAACTAATACAGATACCAAAGGAGTTTACTTCCACTACAATAAGCCTGGACACTGGAAAGAAACTACGAGAAGCATCTACCAGTGGTTAGCCAAAGAAACTTAGTGAAGTTTTGGTTACAAATACAAATTTGTTCATGATTTAAAATAATTTTTTTAAGTCAAAGTTCTACTTGGGTATTGGATACCGACTTTGGTTATCATAAATATAGATTTATGAAGGGACCAAACAAAAGTAGAAAGTTAAATAAATATAAGTAATCATATGTGTTGGAAATGAAGCAAAGGTTGTTTCATTATCTATAGAAACTTATAGTTTAGCATTGCCTACAGGCAAATTTATTAAGTCAATAAGTTGTTATTGTATTCCAGTTCGCGTTAGAAACATTATTTCCATTTTATTGTTGGACAATGAAATCTTTGGTATTATAATTAAGAACAATTGTTGTTCTATTTATAATAATAATATTTTGTATAGAACTGAAATATTACTTAATGGATTTTGTGTACTTGACTTACGTGAAAAATAATTTTGCATATTGAACAAATTAGTATAAGAAAAGGAGATGATTGTTCAAAGAGTTGAATGTATGTATTTGCTGAAATACATGTGTGAATTATTTGAAAGGTTCAAAGAATTCAGAAGTGAAACAAATTGGCAAAGTATTAAGATTCTTTGATTAGATCAAGGAATAAATACTTGAGCAATAAGTTTCTAGATCATCTCAAATGGTTTTCTTATAATGGATGCCTCCTGATACGCAATAATTGATTGATGTATTTGAAAGGAAAAATTGTACCTTATTGGACATGGTGCGGTCCATAATGATTTTACCGACATTCCAGTATCATTATAGGGTTATGCCCTAGAAATGGCTGCATATCTACGAAAAAGCTAACCTCAAAATTCGGACCCAAGACTCCATAAAAGTTATGGACATGGAGGATTCCTAATCTTAAGTATGTTAAGATAAGGGGTTGTCCAACTTATGTGAAAAGGTTTCAAAGGATAAGCTTGGGACAAGATTTGACAAGTACAGATTTGTGGGACATCCTAAAGTAAGTTTATGGTATATGTTTTATAATCCTACTTAGAAAAAAGTGTTTGTTGCGAAACACGCTACCTTCTAAGATAAAGATGTTTATCATTGAAGGGGCTAGTGAGAGGATCATAGATCTTGAAGAGTTCAAGATCCACAAAATACTATAAGTCAAATAAGAGGAACCTGTAGATGGACCTATTGTACCACAACTGAATCGTAAATCTGGAATAGTACCGAAGATACCTGAGAGGTATTGATTCATCATAGGTGATGATGATGATGATGATGAGGTACGCATCATAGAATATGATGATCTAGTTACAAATGATGAGGTAAGAGTTGTAGACACTCAGAGAAAAAGATTGAAGCAAACTTCTCAAATATGGAACATTCTTTTTGATGAGACAATCAAAAGAGTTTAATTTTATCAAAAACAAGAATGAACCTAGTGTGTACAAAAGGGTCAGTGGGAGCGTCATGACATTCCTAATATTATATCTTGATATACTATGGATAAGGAATGACATACCAATGCTACAATCAGTAAAGATAAAGTTGTCTAAACATTCCTCCATGAATGATTTGGGAAGAGTATCTTAACTGGGGATACAAATCTATATAGATAGATTTAAGAGGATACTCGACTTAACCCAAGGAACGTATATTCATTTGATGCTAAAGTTGTTTAGCATGGCAAACTCCATGGGGTGTCTAATGTTGATGAGCTCTGGAGTGTATCTCTCTTAATAGTCCCCATAGACTCCTAAAAGAGAGACCACATGAGTAACTATCATGTATGCAATGAAATATATGAGACCTGATGTTGATCAGTCATATTCTGGAGAAGTTCAATGTAAGTCAGTTAAAAACATCTTAAAGTACTTAACATACACTAAGGACGTGATCATATTCATGGTGGGTCTAAATTAAAACTAGAGGGCTTAACAGACTCAAGTTTTTCAGATAGACCAAGACGACATAAAGTCCACTTTAAGGTAAAGCGTTACCTTGAACGGTGGTGCAGTGAATTAGAAAGGTTCCAAATAGCAAAGAGTTGCCGGTTTAGTGATAAAGACAAAGTATATAGCTGTAAATGAAGCTACAAGTTGATTGTTTGGATAAAAGTTCATTATAGAACTAGGAATAGTTCTTAAGTCTCATCTTGGATCTAAACATGTGTTGTGGCACTTTCAATTGAATATATGAATAATTGAAAGATGGGAAATCACTATAGAGATAGTGGAATCTCAAGAACAACATTACATATCCATTTACTGAAGCTTATCCAACAGCAGGATAATAGTCACTTAGAGAAGAAGGGAATGGGATACCATGGCAATTAGCTTTAGTGTAAGTGGGAGATTGAAAGTAGTATGCGCACAAGTCAATCATGTTTGATGATAAAGCATATCCTTTGTAGCAATCTTATTCATTTATTAATAAAAAGTATTAATTTATGAAAGACTTTTAAATTATCTACATGATGCTGTTTTATAATATGTTATAAACCCATAGTTTTAAGCAATGCTTTTAGAATAATGATGATGATCATTCTAAAGAGATCTAAATTATTAGAAAGTTTAAAACTAAAATAGTTCCCAATCGTTGGATTACTAAATTGGGATTAGTGAATCCGGATAGATTGGTACATACGTTGCTTACTCATTAGATGAGGATGATTGATCTCATGATCATTTGTGTAGAGACACTAAAGCAAGTATGTAGGTGCTTATTAGAGAATAAGTTCATTGAACGTGGCTCGCTAAGGAATACCAAATAGAGTTGTACTTGCATGTCAATAGGAATTCCTGTAGTGATAGTAGTACAAGTGATCCTTAGACTTGAGATCGTCATAGTATCTTGTATATGATGAGTTATACTTTGACTTATTCCTTAAGACCCTTAGGGTATATCAAAGGGTATACTTGGGTATAATAAGTTGTACATGGAGATAATGTATGATCAATAAAGAATCTACCACTTCTAGTAAAGAAGAGAAATGTTCTATGTGATTCGATAAATGACAACTCGGTAGTCCTTGGCCAAGGCAGAATAAAATTAGAAAGGAGTTTCTAATTTGCATTATTTGGAGTTGTGCATTTAAGAGTCGAAATACATATAATTAAATTAAATTAGTCTTGACAGTAATTTCATGTCTTATATTTAATTGGGACATTGTATGGTGGAAGGATTGAGTTTTATGGTAACTATTTGCTCAAAGGTTCTTTTATGATTAATGTTGAAATCTATATTATCTGGAAAGTAGTTAATCGTTAGGGAGGCTTATCCCTATTTTAGAATAAATATTATTTACTTAAATAAATTAATAGTTTAATTTATTTATTTAAATAAGATTAGAATTATTCTAATTGATTTATTCACAACCGGTTTAATATGGAGAACCTAAAGGGTCACACCATAAAAGGAAGAATAATTATTTAAGAAGCTAATGGCATCATCATAATAATAAGTTAAGTATATTTAATTTAATCTATGGTGATAAAATAAATTAAATAACTTAATATTTATTATTTAATATTTTAGAAATATTAAATATAAATTAATAGGAGGAGTCTTATTATTATTATTACCATTATTATTATTTAATTGCTAAAGGAGTTTGGAAATTAATTAATAAAAGTACTCTCATATATAATCCTAATAAGATTAGGAGGTAAATTAATTAAAAGATTTTAATTAATTATTCGTAATAAGATTAGGAGCCTAATTAATTAAAATAAAACTCAATTCCTTAATTGTTAAGGAGGGTTGCCTACATCTATAAATAAGAGGAGTTTTATTATGGGTGTAGTGGTTGTTGACTTTTCTATAGAGATAGAAAACTAGGGTTTAGCCAACCACCCTTCTTCTTGAATATTTCTTCTTCCTTGGTGGATCACCTCTAGAGGCCAAACACTTGGGTGGCTAACATTGATCAAAGGAAGGAACCAAACCCGGTAGATTCAAGTTGAACGCGAAAAGGATTGGAGGTGAACTTGTACCTGAGGAAGCGCGAATCTTCAAGTGTATGATTCTTGTTCTTTCTTTTTTGTTTAATGAATAATTACGCATAAAGGGTGATCCGGGTATATGGTTTGTAAAATTTTAAACTCTGATTTTTACACGTTTTCGCTTATTTTGTGCAATATGATTACGTTCATGAATATTACAAAACCTAACAGTTCCGTCTAGAAAAAAGGTTTGGTTACCTAATTGCGCGCCAGTAAGGAAATGTCCTTATCAGAAAGCCCCCTCTTTCCTGAAAACGACCTTGTTGTCATAATTGTGATTCTGTACTATTATTTTTAAATAATTAATTTTTAATTTATATGATAATGAAATATTTATTTTATGTGGATGGATAGGAAAATATTTATTTTGTGTGGATATAAATGAAGGAATTAATGCTGAGGTGTTTTATCAGTATTTTATCAGAATATAGGTATTAAAAATCGTCCGTTTGTGGATTTCGGGAATTTTTCGTTTGAAATTTGGAAAAACTTAAAGCTACAAAGTTATAGAGAATTTAATTTCCTATGGAATGGACATAAAATTCGTATTTTTCTGATAAAAGGTCTATTTATTATGAATTATTGAAGTTTCAGAAATTAAATATTTTTATTTAAAAACATGTTGGGCCACACTTTTGGTTGGTGTGGAAATTCTGATTCTTGGCGGGCCCCACTTATGATGGCTGATAAATTGGGTCAAATAAATGTGCTTAGAAAATTTTATTATTATTTTATTAATTTAGTCTCCTTTGGCGTTCTAACATTGTGATAACCCGAAAATTCATAAAATCTTGAATGATTAGAATAAAGGTTAAAGAATAAAACCTAGATGAGAATTTGAGGATTTATTTAAAATTTTCAAGTAAAATCTATATGGTTTGCTATTTGAAAAAAAGAATTGAGAAAATAAGGGTTATAAAAATTCAAAACCTAGAAAGAGATTTTTTTTCGTATGTGAAAAAATTATTTAAAGAAATAAATTTCAAATGAAAAGATATTATTAGATTAAATTAAATGTGTATATGTATAAATACGTATATATCTGGAGACGTGTTATATATGATTTAGCTAAATAAGAGGATTGATTATTTAAATTAATCATACACGAATAAATGAAAAACATCATTATAAGAAGTTGGTAGTAGTCAAGCATTAAAAATCTTATAAAAAGAAATAGAAATAAGAACATAGCAAGTCAGAATAATATATATTATAAGCCATATGAAAAAGACTTATTGAATGTAGCAAACTGTATTAAGAGGGTTACTAGACATTAAATTAAATGTCTAGTTTAATACATGAGTATATAAATCATTTTATGATTTATGAAGAATATGTATGTTTACGTAATATGGTAAATATATTAAATTATATATGGTATATGTACATAAATTGATATAAATAGTTTATAATGTGAGAAAATAAAATTATTAATTATTTTCTATATGTGATGTGTGTAGGTTTGGTGTAACTGGTAATTTGGAGTTAATGAATATATATTATATATGTATTTATTAAGTGGGGGAAAATAAAATTTTTGGAAACAATTTGTGTGATGAAGCAAAAATAGGTAAGTTGAGCATATAATATTTATATATATACTTTACCCATGAGCATTAGAATAAATTCTTATATGAAATTAGTTTAATAAAGAAAAGATATTATATTTATCGTAATATCTTAATAAAGTAAATAAATTCTTAATTGAATTTATGTTAACAAGCTAAGGATATTATATTATAATATCTTGGTTATGTAAATAATTGTATTTGTATAAGAAATTATGTGTAACATATTTATTTTACAATAATAAAATAAATATGTAATTTATGTATGTTATGTTATGTTTTATATATATCAAAGGAGTGTCACATAACCTAATTATATATTAGGTAAGGTAATTAAATAACCTAAGGGTTATGGTATTGAGAAAATTTAGTATTTAAAAGTTATACTAACTTAATAGATTAATTTGGTCTATTTCAAGTGATTAATAATTTTAAATCTAATTAAAGCAAACCTAATTAGGTTATTGATTAAAGAAATATGTTTAAGTAATTAAATTCCATAAGTTTGGAAATAGAAACCCTAAATAAACAATTAGGGTAATATAAATTAAATTTGTTAAACTATGTTTATTACATAGCCCAAAATAATTAAAGGAGAAACACAAAAGAAATAAAATGCAAGTCCATACTTAGCCCACTTGATTAAGGGTATTTTAGACATTTGATTAATCTAATTTGAGCATTAAAATAAAAGAAAAATGAAGGAGTTTTTGGGCATGTAATGGCTGGCCACATTAAGCCTTTTAAGGCAAAGGGATTAAGTTAATCAAGTCCCAAAAGTAGAAACTCTTACACACAAGGACAAGTGTGTCATGCTCCCATTGGTGGAAAGCCTAATTAGCAACCTTAATGGCATGATTAGGCATGATTAGGAAGGGATAAGGCTAACCCTTTTGTCCAAGGGGCAAAAGAAATATGGGGGATATTAGCATTCAATTCCAATTCACCAACATATATCTCCATCATCATTCACCACCATTCTTCTTCTTCTTCTTCTTCTTCTTCTATTTTTCTCTCAACTAGCAAGATCACAAAGAGAGCAAGAGAGAGAGAGAGGTTTGGTTCTTAGTAAGGGGGGAGGAGTATATTGTTCATGCATCCCATGTTCCTAACCTACTTTGGAAAGAGAAGGAGAGCATCCCACAAGACAAGGTAAGAAATCAAACTCTAGTTTCTATGTTTTGTATGTTCTATGTGATCTTGTGAGAGATTCATGGAAATGCAACTTCTAATAGGCTAGAGTCTTATATTAATGTTAAATCTTGAGTATAATATGTTTAACATGTCCATCTATATAGTTTAAGTTGGAAAATTTTGAAAAAAAGGAAGCTAAAGTAGTTTTTGGGAAAAACCTAATTTAAAGGGGTGATCTATGCTTTACATTTTGAAATCTACAAATGGTTTTTGTGATTTTGTTTCTTGGTATGTTAGAACTATGAGTTAAGAGTAAAACCCCTTTGGAAGCATGTAAAAATGTTAAAAAAATGAGTGAGATATGGATTTATTACTAGAACACCTCAACTAAAGAACTCATGTTCAATAACAGTCACTTCTGGACCAATTTTCGGGACCAAAATAGATCCATATTTGATGTTTGATGAGTGAAAACTGTAGTTCGGGAAGATACGAATCCAACGAGTTTGAATGGACCCAAATCAAAGTTATAGATTTCATTTTATTCAAGTTTTAGTGAAGGACCCCAAATCTGGAAAACAAAATCAAAAATCTTAAAAAGCTACTTCTGGTTCAGCGGGAACTGAACCGGCCGAAACATTCTGGTGACCGGTTTGGCCACTTTCTGGCTGGTTCCGGTGGTGGTTCTTGGACCCAAATTTTTATAAAATTCTGAAGAATATTAATATATTTAATCCAAAATTTTTCTGGACATTTAGCTAATTATTAAGTAATTAGTGGTTTAAACTCATTTAAAATCATTTTAAACTTACTAATTTATAACTTTTAATGTAATTAATGGATTATTAAACTAATTACATAAAATTTGAATGTAATTAACTATTTAATTATTATCTTAGGTACTATTGGGTGATAATTAAGTAGAGTTCGTATTAATAAAGTAATTATTGATTATTTAATTAAGATTATATAATAAATAGGATAAATGATAATTATTCTTAAGTTAATAAGAAAGAATAATTAAAGACAAATAATGTTAATTATTCAATATTTAACTAAAGGTAATTAATTAATTACTATTTAACTAATATTAAATGGTAATTAAATGAAGATAAATAAAGATTATTTAAATGATTCATTAATTAAACAATTATAATAAATTGTTTAAGGATCTAATAAGTGTTTATTACTTAAGAAAGACCATATAAATTTATAAAATCATTAACCTAAGATTTATTAATTATATTATAGGATTAATGATGATACATTATACTATGTGTACATTGTGTTTGAATTATTTGCTGGATAATAGCAAAAGTAAGCGTATAGACGTACAATTATATGCAGTACTAATTAATAGACCAACATTGTCAATGTTAGGTCATTCAAAGAGTTTTAATTAAAGCTAGTTAGTCGTAGCTCGTCAAACAGGCAAGTTCTCTAACTCAAACTCGAGTTATTACTTTTCAAGCATGTTAGTGGATAATTGTTGTTGATTATTCCACATCTAATATTATTATTGAATATTCGCATTATGGCAAGTCTCCTAACTCAAACTCGAGTTATTATGTTTCAAACATGCTAGTGGATTAATTATTGACCATTATTCCACATATTTGATTATTGATTTGCACTTAGTGCATGTTGTATATGTTCATCAGGTATGAAAGGCTGATCACCTTCATTACCATAAGGTTCAGTTAAATTTGTTCATGGTCATTGTTGACCACTTAACATAATTATTCAATTTTTCAGTTATTGAAGTTTGATTCATGTTCTTCCTCAATTATATTACATTGTTGAAAACTTGAAAGCTTATTCCTTTTCAATCATGATATATCTTCATTGTACTTAAACTTGTTGGGAAAAATAGTTGCTCATCCTTGCTATACCATGATAAAAAATTTCAGATTAAAACGATGGCTCGAAGAACGAAAGTGGTAAAGGTGAATTCCAAGTTTAGATTATTATGCATTTAGAACTATTAAGCTATCTGATGCAAATAATATTGTAAACTTTTTAAGTTATTGAAGGTATGTATTAAGTTAAGGTTGTAGACCTTGGGGATTATGTTGTAAAAGTTTATTGTATAAATAATTTATGTTTATATCTTTCGCAGTAGTTATAGAAATGATGTATCATAACGTAACAGATCTGAGGTAAAAAGTACCCGAAATTGGGGACGTCACAAGCATTTTCCTATAAATAGGGTGCTCAGTTAGAATTGAAAATCACACCAGAATTTTTTTCCCCTGTATATATATATATATATATATATATATATATAAATATATATATTATCGAGCGTATTTTGTGAGTATTTAGATACTTTGAGAGTTGCTATTCAGTGTAAGTTTCCTTCGGCTTTACATCCGATATTCCAGTAAGAAGTACTGTTCTTTTGAGGTAAGGGATGTTATTTTCTTCATAAATGATATTATTTCTTTCAATATCATTATGCTAAAATATTGATATGAATTTTATTGTGAAATGTTTACCTTTTTGTGTCGGGGTTACTATTCATGTATGCGACACTATTCACAAATACGGCACTATTCACCAAAAATGAAATTTTCTCTTCTTTGTCCCAGATGTCTATTATGGTTACTATCTTTAATTAGATCCATGTTTTGATCTTCATTCTTGAATTTTACTCCATTATGGTTTATTATGGAGTATTTTTAAACTTGAATTATCTAAAGTAAGAATCTCTAAACTTTGTTCTTTTGTCTCACTGGATTCGTTCTTTAAAATATTTTTCATCATCCTCAGGCCTTAATGGTGATACTTATTGAATATCTTTGGTCTGTAGTGCAAAGATGAATGATTACCTGATGAATATCTTTGGCCCGTAGTGCAAAGATGAACAGGTGTAGAGATGAACATGGCCAACTGGTGATACAAATGAATATCTTTGGCCCATAGTGCAAATATGAATATTTAATACAAGATGTATATTAATTAATGTTACAGGGATAAAATATTGATGATGGACTTTTAAATTCATAGATGATATTTGATTTCATTCTCTACTTAACTCTTCTAATGAATTGTTATTTTTGCTGCGAATATTGATCTAAAACTTGTTGTCCATTATATTTTATCTGATTTGTTAAAGGCTAACGATAATTTGTTGTTCATTATCTTAGTCATAATATTCTTTACTAGGCTAGTTGAGCTCAACCTTTTCGTTTTTGTTCCATTTTTCTTCTCAGGAAGCGAGAATATAGCGGGAAGTAGTCGGGGTATGGAATGATGGTTTTAGACAGTTGTTTAGCAGTCCTCACTATTTTGTAAAATAGTGTATCAATAATTGTAATGAGGACTTTATCTGAGTGTGGATATTGTCTAGAAGATAATATTTGTATTTAAACTCACTGTTTATGTGTTGTCGTATTTTGCACGACAATTGTATTAATAAAGTTGTAGTTGTTTCTGTACCAAGTTTTTGGCGACTCGGAATGGGTGATGTATACTTTTTTTGGGGGTGTCACACTTAACTTCAGTCGAATAACAATTTAAGGGTTCTTCTAAAACTCATGCAAGTACCCTTATTTTGAAAATGTTTACTAGCAGGTATGATGGGGTTAGTGGGGTGCGCGGGCACATTATGATGATGAACAACATGACCTTTAAATTAAAGGGTATGGACATGGCAATTTTTGAGGGTTTTCTTATTCACTTCATTATGACTTCTCTTCCTGTACAATTTGATCCATTTAAGATTAATTATAGCACGCAGAAAGAAAAGTGGAAGATGAGCAAGTTTGTGACACCCCTAAATCTAGGTACTTCATTCCCACAAGATTTGGTGTTCACTTTCCATTCATTCATATCTATCTACCCAAATATAATAAAATTAAATAATAAATCCTCCCTTTAAATAGGGTTACATCATTAAATAAAAATCTTCCCAGGTTGTCTAACCTTAAACATCAATCAAGTGCGGAATTAAAATAATTACATTACATCATTAAATATAAAATCTAACTTCAAGTCAATAAATGAAATTACAAGTCTTCATCACTTGGCACATTTTTTCCTTTCCTTTGCTAGTTTAAGGTTCATCTACCTTCTCAACTTTAGCTGCAATAATTATATTTATGCAAGAGTGAGCAAAACAAATGCTCAATAAATATAACAATGAAGCAACAAGATAATAATAACTGCCAATGAATAGGCTCATCAAAATTGAGTAGTACTCTATCAATGATAACCAAAAACTGGAATCGAAATATAAGATATATCTGAGGGTCATAAGACCACGAACTATGTCCGCGGTTACAAGTAATCTTTTAACTTTAACCTTAACAGTTATACTGTAGGGACTTCACGTACTTAGGGGGATCAGCGCTTCGTACAATGTATTGTGCAAAAACACCTATACACATTACGTATCCCCTACAATAGGGTTGTTCTTCTGAGTTTTAGAGTACAAGTCCCCACCAAAGAAAGTTTGGTTTGGATAAGCTTTCAAGTTAATTTAGAGTTTAACGACCATCAACTAAAGGATTAGTTGAATCAACAAAGTTTGATAACTCTACATTTGATTATTAACAAAATAGTATGGAACAACGAATAATCGTAGATAAACTAACTATTTATTAAACTTATGCTTAAAAATCACTAAACATAAGTATTGAATGAAATAGTAAACCTTGCTTGAACAATAATAAGCTAAGGTTAGGATTTTATAACATTATAAATGAAATTACTGACATACATTAACTTATAGCAAGCTGAAAACTAAAAACTTGCTCAACATGGTAATAATTCATGCAAAGTAATAAAACTGCTCAATAACAGAGACGAGATTTAAAAAAACAGCATTCCTTATACAGAAATAGAACTTAAGAAACTTAATTAACTATAAACAAGTTAGTATTAATTAACTATAATGAGAATTCCAATAAAATTAGAGTTAAAGCTTGCTCAAATGAAATTTAGGAACAAATGACTTGTTCAATAACAGTTTAAGATAGGAAACTTGCTCAATCATAAGAATAAAGTTGCACAATGTAATAATAGAACTAGCTCAACGAAAGTGTAGAGTTAGAAAACTTGCCTCGAGTGTAAGCTATAATATTAAAGCTATGTTCACATACACATAGTATTAAAACCATAATATCTCTTAGATATATTAACATTCAATTTCCAACATAATACTCATTTCTATTTAGACTTGTTAATTTCGTACAAATCTTATGCTACTATATATACTTCAAAAATTCTAAGTGTTGGCTTCACAACACTTATCTAACATTCATTGTGTACACTAAGTTATAACACAACACATTCATAACTTAATAATCATTTTTACAAAGTTGAAATTATCAATTACACATCAAGGTTCTGTTTTAACCTTCTTACTACATGTTTGACACATTACCATAACCTTGGACCAAGTGGTAAGGGTACCCAAGATCTGCAGCAACAATAGAAGTCACTGTCTCAGGACAGGGTATGGCGAAGTTGCACAATAAACAAGCCTGGGACCAGCACAGCTGCAGCGTTTCTGGCCTTGGCACCGGCGCAGCTGTGCCAGTGCTCAGACAAAACCAGTAAACCTATGAACAGTAGCCGACTTTAGCCCAACTAACACGAATTTCACTCACAAAACAGTGAATTTAACACAAACAATTGATATAGAACTATTACAAACATGTTTCGTCACATATTCATCAACATAGAACAATTTAACAGCAACTTTTACTAACTTAATTCCTCAAATTCCATGTTTTCATACAAAAACACCATTTTTGACATCCTTTACAAAAATCATCACTGTAATCTCAGTTTTATACCAAACCACTTCGTTCAAACTACGTTCTCTTTGTTTCTTAACGAACTAGCATAAACAAGACTCAATTAACATTTTATCATAATAATTGACCACTAAAATTGATACTTTCATAAGCCATATGAAAAAAATATTCACTGTCATTACTTTTCCTACTCATACACAAAATTAGCATGCAACACCCTATCTAAACATAAACTCTAGCATTACAATTACTTACAATTGCAACAATTCAGTTTATACAATAATTCAAGAGAATTTGAATTCACAGAGGATAAAAAATTCATGTCATAAATCATATTAAAACATATATGTATATGTAATACTAAGGTTGTGAAAATACCTTAAATATGATTAATAATCCCTTGATAAACACTGGAATTGCTTAGGTTTTCTCTCAATCTCTCAAGTTCTCTGTCAGGTTCTCTGTAATCTTTTTCTCCCTCTGTTATCTTACGTTTAGGCTTAGCAAATGACTGCGTAAACCAACTAATAGCCAAGTATGCGTAATAATAAAAGAAAACTGATATGACCATAATAAGCCTAATCAGTTACAACATATAACGTAAAGATTATAAATATATTATATTTATTATTTTAATTTATTTTATTTATATTATTTAAAATTTCAAAAATCAAAAATCTAAAATCCATAAGGCTTTGTTTGGAAAAAATCTTTAAAATAAAGACTTAATATATTTAAGCCTTGTTTGTCAAACTAAATTAAGCCACTCTAATTTTATTTTAATAAACCATTTAGTTTATAATTTATAATTATATCTTATTTATTTGGATTTCCATATCCAACATTAATCAAATAAATTAATTATACACACTATATTTTAAATAAATATTCCACTTAAACAAATATCACAAAATTATAATTTCATTATGATCTTATCTAATAATTTAACATATCATTTTAAATTATTAAATCAACACAACAATATAACATCTCATGTTATATTACAACTCTCTCAATTATAAATGACATAAATTTAGAATTTTATCAATTCATAAATATTTAGTAACAACAACCACATCAAATAAAATATTTATTCAATTATTTCAACAATAAACACATCAAATAAATATTTATATAATCCAATAAATATTTAAAATTACAATTTGAAAATCTGGATTGTTACGAAGTTAATCTTCATGCGCATCCAAAATGAAGAAAGGCTTAAGGTTGAAAAACCTAATGTTTCTCATTTGACTACCACTGGATCCTATAAGAAGAAGACTTATAAAAACAATGACAAAGGTTTTAAGAATAAGGATAAACCAATTTCTATCAAAACAAATAAGGCAAATTATTCAGGTAACAACTCTAAGGCATGTCATAAATGTCACTTTTGTAAGAAGCAATGACATATTCAGAAAGAATGTCCTATATTAAGAGAATGGCTTAAAAAGAAAGGTATATTGTCCATCAATTATGTAACTTATGAATCCTTTCTAATTGATGTTCCTTCTAATACGTGGTGGCTTGACACTGGTACTATAGTTCACATTACTAATTCATTGCATGGATTCCTTTCAAAGAAGACACTTTGAAAGGGGAAAAGAATCATTAAAGTTGGTACTGGAGAGTCTATACAAATTGAAGCTGTAAGAACTCTTCCTTTAGTTTTGGAGAGTGGTTTCATCTTGTATTTATATGATACACTTTATATTCCCAGTATAACACAGAATTTAATTTGTGTATCTAAACTTGACGTTGATGGATTTTTGTTTAAATTTGGGAATAATAAAATAATTATTTATCATTACTCTCATGTTATTGGTTCTGGCTCTTTAGAGGGAAACCTCTGTAAGATAAATTTGGATAATGTCTTTGCTGAATCCTTGTTAACAATGAATGTGGCATAAAGTACCTCTAAAAGTGGAAATAAGAGAAAACTAGACAATGAGAATTCTTCAAAATTGTGACATCAACACTTAGGCCATATTTCAAAAGACAGAATGCAACGTCTTATAAAGGATGAAATTCTTCATTCACTAGATTTTTCTGATCTTTACCATTGTATTGAATGTATAAAAGGAAAATTTGAGAAAGGTAATAAGAAAGGAGCAACTAGAAGTAGTGCACTTCTTGAGGTGATTCACACTGATATATGTGGACCATTTTCTCCAAGAATTGGTGGACACAAATCTTTCATTACGTTCATTGATGATTATTCTCGTTATACTTATGTCTACCTGATCAATAAAAAATCTACATCACTAAATATGTTTAAGGTTTTCAAGGCTGAAATTGAAAATCAACTTGACCAAAAAATTAAAGTAGTGAAATCAGATAGAGGCGGAGCATATTATGGTAAACACTCTGATACAGGTCATAGTCCTGGCCCATTTGCCTTATTTTATCAAGAAAATAGAATCGTCACTCAGTATACAATACCTGGTATACCGCAACAGAATGGTGTAGCTAAGAGGCAAAATCGTACCCTTATGGATATGCTATGTAATATGTTAGGCAATTCTAGTTTACCTGTGTTTTTTTTGGACTGAGGCATTAAAGACATCTGTTCATATTTTAAACTGGGTTCCTAGCAAATCTGTCCCTAACACTCCTTATGAAATTTGGACAGGTAGGAAACCTAGTTTAAAATACTTACGGGTGTGGGGCTGTCCAGCCGAGACTAAGATTTTTTAATCCACAAATAAAGAAACTTGATTCTAAAACCATTAGTTTTAATTTCATTGGAAATCTTGAGAGATCTAAGGGTTTTTGATTTTACTGTCCGTTGCATACCAGTAGAATTGTTGAGACTAGGCATGCAAGGTTTTTAGAGAATGGTGATTTATGTGGGAGTGGTAAGCCTAGAAAAATTGATCTTGAAGAAAATAGGTTTTATATTTCTAATCCTGTAATTCAAGAGGGTGAGGCACAACAACATCCTATTGAGGTGAATGATGCCCCTGAGATAGCTGAGCTGCCACCTAATGTTGAACCCCCCATTATTAAAAATCATTTTCCTAAAATTGTGCAGCCTTTATGTAGGTCTGAAAGACCTAGAAAGCATATTAATTTTGATGATTTTATAACATATCTTAATGAGATTGACTATGATTCAAGTAAGATTAATGATCCTATCTCTTATAAAGATGCCATTACGAGTGATCAATCAACTCAATGGCTTGAAGCGATGAATGATGAGTTGAAATCAATGGAGCTTAATAACGTTTGGGATCTTGAAGAATTACCTAAAGGTTTTTAAACCTGTTGGTTGTAAGTGGGTTTATAAGACCAAATTAGATCCTACAGTGAACGTTGAAAGGAATAAAGCTCGATTGGTTGCTAAGGGTTTCACTCAAAAAGATGGTGTGGATTATAATGAAACTTTCTCTCCAGTGTCCAGAAAAGATTTATTTAGAATAGTCATGGCTTTAGTAACTCATTATAATTTGGAGTTACATCAGATCGATGTTAAAACTGTATTCTTTAATGGTAACTTGCATGAGAATGTCTATATGGCACAACCAGAAGTTATTTGGTTAAAGGCAAGGAACATATGGTATGTAGACTTAAGAAGTCCATATATAGGTTAAAACAAGCTTCTCAACAATGGTATCCTAAGTTTCACGAGGTGATGAGTAATTTTGATTTTAAGAAAAAAAATATAGTGGATCAATGTATATACTTGAAGATCAGTGGGAGTAAATTTGTTATTCTTGTTTTGTATGTTAATGATATACTACTTGTAAGTAATAACTTAGACATGTTGCATGAGACCAAAAGTTTCCTTTCTGGATATTTTGATATGAAGGATCTTGGTAAAACCTCTTATGTTATAGGTATTGAAATTCATCGAGATAGGTCTTGTGAGATATTAGGATTGTCCCAAAGAGCTTATATTGATAAAGTTCTTAACAAATACAACATGTAAATTGCTCCCCTATTGTCACCCCTGTTGTTAAGGGTGACAAATTTGTCTCATATCAATGTCCTAAGAATCACCTTGAACATGATCAAATGAATCTTATTCCTTATACTTCTGTGGTTGGGTGTCTTATATATGCTCAAGTTCGTACACGTCCAGATATAACGTATGTAACTCACATGCTTTGACGTTATCAGTCAAATCCAGGTTTGGATCACTAGAAAACAGCCAAAAAGGTTTTACGTTACTTACATGGTACTAAGGATATTATGCTTACATTTAGAAAAATAGATAACCTTGAAGTTATTGGTTATTTTGATTCTGATTTTGCTAAGTGTAAAGACAAAAAGAAATCTACATCAAGGTACATCTTTATACTTTCAGGAGGCCCTATTTCGTGGAGAACTCATAAACAGGAGTTAATTACCACTTCCACGATGATGGCAGAATATGTGGCTTGTTATCATGCTACTTGTCACGCCATATTTTTAAGAAATCTTATTTCAGGACTTAAGGCTATAGATTCCTTATCAAGTCCATTGAAAGTATTTTGTGACAATAATTCTGCTATTAGTTTTTCCAACAACACCATTTCGAGTGGTGCTGGACTATACCTCGACACTAAGTACTTATTTGTTAGGGAAAAAGTTGAAGATTAAAACGTTATCACTAAGTATATTAGTACGCATGATATGTTAGCGGATCCACTTACGAAAGGCTTACCACCCAAGCTCTTTTTAGAATATGTTTCCGACATGAGTTTAATTAGTAGTCTTAATTAGTGAGTTATTTTGATGTAAGTCAACATTTTTGAGCTCGTTATTTTGAACTTCACATTATGTTTATGGTTTGATATTCTCTTTATCGTGCACATTTGAGAACTTATGAGCAAGCGGTACGGTAATGTTTTGGACCATATGAATGAGTTTAATCTATTACCACTTATGTAAACTCTATTCATACCTGTTATGCTTAATGTTAATCTTTGTTCTAATAAAAGTACTAATTGTGTAACTAATGGGAATCTTGTGTTAATAGTGACACAAAGATTGTATTAATTCGCATTGGTGTTTTTATTTGAACAAGATGTAGATATTAAATTAATACTTGGCCAAATTAATGATTGTAAGTGTAAGACCCCAACTTTTATGAATAAAGAATAATTTTTCTCGAAATATATTTTTGAATATTATGGTGTGGATATGATATAATGTTATAGTTGTGGGTAATATTTATAAATTTGGCAAAGTAAGCAAGTTGTTATAAAATATTCGATTGGTCAGGGAATATTCATTTTAACATGGATTATTCGTACGATGGTACAATCATTGGTGGACCGTTAAACTGTCGTAGTTAGAAAATGACAGAATTATCTTTTTATAAAAATAACCGCAAAAGTTTTACCGTTAAATTGTTAAAATACCCGGTGGTAAAAGTACAATAATACGCGTGGTGTTATAGTAGCACATGGTATTGATTATTGATGCTTACGTGAGAAGTCACTCAGTTATACTCAATTATTGCTAAAGTAATTGTTGAATAATATCTCTCGTATTATTGATTCAATTATTGTCACAGTATCAATATTTTATATTATTAAATCGATAATTGAGACGACAAAATTATTCATATTATTATTTACAATATTGACGATGTCTAGAAAGTTTTGTCGAGGAGAGGTTTGGTCACCTAATTGCGCGTCAATAGGGAGAAATCCTTATCGGAAAGCCTCCTCTTTCCTAGGAATGATCTGGTTGTTAAATATTGTGAGTTATAATATTAATGATGAATAATTGTTAATAGATTAAAAATGTGTTTAATAAAGATAAATAATTTGTGGTAAATATTTATTCAATTTTTGAAATAAATATAGGGATTGTTATGAGGCGTTTGTTGTAAGTTTGACTTAGTATTCCATGGGAAGATTTACTAATTTTATGGACCGTCGATGGTGGTTTAAATAGATAACCAATCTGGACCATTGATGGTGGTTTTAATAGTTAATCAATCTGGACCATTGATGGTGATTATAATAGTAAATCAATTTGGACCATTAATGGTGGTTTTAATTGTAAATCAATCTGGACCGTCGGTGGTGGTTTTAAAATTAAATCAATCTGGACCGTCGGTTGTGGTTTTAATAGTAATTAATATGAACTGTCCGTTCTAATAGTAAATCAATCTGGACCATTCATGAATCAGTTAGTATTTAGTTCATTCTCCTATAAATAGAAGCTTAATTCTTCTATCATTCTCAACAATTCATTGAGATTCACAAGAGACATTATAGAGAGCAAGAAGAAGAGTATTCTGTTACTTCACTATTTCAGTATCCAGTCTTCTACTAAAGTAAAGGGGTATTATTTCTTTCGTATTCATAAGGTATAATATTTTTCGTATTCATCCTATAATATGTTGGAATAACCTGTCTATGCGGATTACGTACCGTATGACAGGTGAAAATCCATTTGCAGTTTCGTATGTTAATTCTTTTCATATTCTTAAATCTAAACTTACTATGGTAAGTATTGCTTCTATAATCCTTGAAATTAGTGGAATATCTTTAAGTTTAGTGCTTCACCCAGTATCATTTCATTAGAATATTGATCTGAATTTCTTATTAAATATTAATATTTTCACCTGAGGTACTATTAACTGGTTACTATTTACCCATTTACTATTCACTAGAATATTATTCACTCGGGTATTGGGGGCACTTTTCATGTCAGAGTACTATTCACGAATTACTATTCACGGGTTACTATTCACCTGGTTACTATTCACTCAAATATTATTTACTCGAATATTCGAGGCACTTTTCATGCTGGGGTACTATTCATGGGGTACTATTCACCAAAAAAATTATTTCTTTTCTGTTCAAATTATTTTTGATACATGGATATTATTATTGAATTTTACTCCACAATGCAGTATCATATTGACAATTTGAACATTATTGAATTCTGGATAAATTAAATTATAAATCTTTAAAATTTATCATTTGCTTTCATTTATTTGAACTCTTATATCATTGTCATCATCCTCATACTTATATTGTGGTGAAAGTCATCTTTGGCCCGTAGTGCATAGATGGACTATTGATTGGTATGATTATAACCAGGGATAATTCGGTATGATCATGACCATTGATGATTACACGAATATTCTTGGCCCGTAGTGCATGAATAATTTGTGGACTTGATACTAATGAATATCCTTGGCTCGTAGTGCAGGGATGATTCGATGATGTGATTTATTTATTAAGCTGAGTCCCAACGATAAAATTGATGATAAACTTGTTAAATCATAGAAGATAGTAGATATCATGCTCTACTTGACTCTTCTAATAGATTACTTGCTCCGCTGTAATTAAACTTGATGTCTATTGTATTTTATCAGTTTAACAATATTGAAGGCTAATGATAATTTATTCTGAATTATCTTAGTTATAATATTTCTTACTGGGCTAGTCGAGCTCACCCTTTTGCTTTCATTGTTCTCTTCAGGAAATGAGAACGTAGCCAGGACTAGTCGGGGAACGGAGTGATGGTCTGAGATGGTGTTATAGTAGTCCTCACTATTCTATAAAATAGTGTGATAATAAATGTAATGAGGACTCCATTTGAGTTTGGATATTGTCTAGAAGACAATATTCGTGTAATAACTGTCACCTCATGTTGTATAATTAAGTTTGTATTTATATTCAGTACCATGTATTTGGCGACCCAAGATGGGTGATGTATACCTATTTTGGGGGTGTCACAGTTGGTATTAGAGCTTAAGGATATGATCCCTGGCTGAGATGTGAGATAAGAACTAGGAGGGGAGAGACGGGGAATTTCTTCGCTAGTATGACCTACCTAAGTTTATTTGATATTTAATTGGTCGGTCAGAATATAGAGATAATATATGACATGTCAATTAACCCGTATTTTTTTGTAGTGTTTGTAAATGGAATCTAAAAATGTCGAGATAAGCAATAAAGCACATGAGACCATTGAGTCACCAACGATCAATATTCAGGATAATGTGCAATAGGAAGACAATAATCCTCAGGTAAACAACAACATTGATCAAATGATAAACGATGGGATGTTGAGAAGCTTTATGTAATTCATGCAACATCAGGCGAGAGCGACTCCTGTTCAAAATGTAGGTGGAAACACTGGCAACTCTCGGATGGTCACTGCTAAGAAGTTCAAGGAGTTGGGACCACCGAAGTTTTTGGGAGAGCCAAAACCACTTAGGGCAGAGACGTAGATAAAACAGATCACCAAGTTACTTGATGTCTTAGGATGCTTTGAGGAACAAAAGGTTCCCTTTGCCACCTTCATGTTGAGAGGAGAGACAGATTACTACTGGGAATCAGTAAAACGTACTCAGCCTGCCGCACTCAAAATGTCTTGGGAAAAGTTTCAAGAACTATTCAACGACAAGTAATTTTCCAAAAGTATTCGTCACATGAAGGAGGTGGAGTTTATCAAGTTGGAGCAAAATAAGATGACCGTGTCACAGTACGAGGATAAGTTTGTCGAGTTGTCCCGGTTCGCATCCCATTTGGTGGATAATGAGGAGAGAATAATGTGAATGTTTCTACGAGGTTTGAGAACCGAAATACGTTAATACCTTATTTCTCACAAACTGTGTTTGTATTCAGATGTTGTAAATGAAAGTAGTATGTACACAAGCCAGTCATGTTTGATGATAAAACATATACTTTATAACAATCTTATTCATTTATTAATAAAAAGTATTAATTAATTAAAAGCTTTTAATTATCTACATTATGCTGCTTTATAATATGTGATAAACCCATAGTTTTAAGCAATGCTTTTAGAATAATAATGATGATCATTCTAATGAGATCTAAATTCTTAGAAAGATTAAAACTAAAATAGTTCCCAATCATTGAATTTCTAAATTGGGGATTAGTGAATCTGGATAGATTGGTACATACGCTGCTTGCTCATTGGATGAGGATGACTGTTCTCATGATCATTTGTGTGGAGACACTAAAGCAAGTATTTAAGACCCCAAATTTATATATATATATATATATATATATATATATATATATATATATATATATATATATATATATATATAAATAAAATCGAATTTCCTCTAATCATTATCTTGAAATAATAAGGAGTTAATTTGATATAATGCTTTAGTTATGGGTGAAATGTGCAAATTTTGTAAAACAAGCAAATGGTTATAAAATATTTATTGTTGTTGGGCAATATTCGTCTAGTCGTGGAATATTATTGCTGTCGGGGAATATTCGTAAGATGGCGCAGCCATGTGTGGGCCCCATAACGGAATAACTGTCAGATGAAGAAAACAACAAGTTTGAGTTTTTATAAATAACGGCGTAATTATTACCGTTAACACTGTTGGGTTACCTGGTGGTTAAAATACAGTAATACGCGTGGTTGCACAGTAGAACACGGTATTGCACAGTATTTTTGAATTATTGATTCTTACGTAAAAAGACACTACTCAATAATTATTACAGTAATTATTGTTCAATATTTTATTTTATTGATTCAATAATTGCTGTGTTGATATTTCATATTATTGTTGTTTCAATAATTGTCATTGCACAGTATTTCCCATTATAAGATCAATAATTCATATTATTTGAATAATATTATTAGATAGAATTATTGGCAATGTCAAGAAAATTCTGTCAATGAGAGGTTTGGTCACCTAATTGTGCGCCACTAAGGAGAAATCCTTATCGGAAAGCCCCCTCTTTCTTGGGAACGGCCTGGTTGTCATTGTTGTGATTCTGTAATATTATTTATGAATAATTAATTATTAATTTATATGATAAGGAAATATATATTTTTATATGGATATAAATGAAGGAATTAATGCTGAGGTGCTTTATTAATATTTTGTCGAAATGAAGAACGAAACTTGGAAATTTTCAGAAAATTAGTTTATTACTTAATTTTGTAAAATCTATAACTCTTTATGTATAATGAGTTAGAAGATGAGCTATATATCAAAAGAAAGCCCTGGAAGTAAGCTAACCGTAGAAATTGGAATCACGTAAAAATTATTTACGGATTTTTCGTCTGCTGGAAGGAAACTGGTCCGAAGGACTCATAATCTGAAAAATCAGTGTACTTGAGATATATTGCGTTAGTTATAATTTTTAAACCGACCGTTGGATTATTGTGATTTTTGGATATGTTATACATATATACGTTGAGTATATGTTAACAAATTTTGAACCGTTAAAAATTAACATATGATTTGTTATGAATTTTAAGAGGTGTCTGGTTCAGAAATTGTTGAAGTTTCTGAATTTATAATTTTGGTGAAAAATTCTAGAATGAGTGGGCCCCACCTGTGGTTGGTGGAGAAATGTGCTGAAATTTTATTTTAAATGTAGTGGATGAGAATAGTAGCAGGTAAAGCCATCAGGTAGCAGGTTAAGTCTTCTTCGGCGTTCTAACATTTTCCTATAAATAGGGTGCTTAGTTAGAATTGAAAATCACACCAGAAACAAGTTTTATTTCTCTTTATTTTTTCGAGCGTATTTCTGTGAGTATCTAGATACTTTGAGAGTTACTATAAAGTGCAAGTTTCCTTCAGCCTCATATCCGATATTCCATTCAGATATACTGTTCTTTTGAGGTAAGGGATGTTATTTTCTTCTTAAATGATATTATTTCTTCAATATCATTATGTCAAAATATTTATATGAGTTTGATTGTGGAATTTCTACCTTTTTGTGTCTGGGTTACTATTCACGTATATGACACTATTCACGTATATGACACTATTCACGAATATGACACTATTCATCGAAAAATGAATTTTTTTTCTTTTTCATCCCAGATGTCTGTTATGGTTACTATCTTTGATTGTATCCATGTTTTGATCCTTATTTTTGAATTCTACTTCACAATAGGTTATTATGGAGTATTATTGAATTTTGATAAACCAAAATACGAATTGCTAATATTTGTCCTTCTATCTCACTGGATTCATTTTCTCTAAAATATTTTTCATCATCCTCAGTCCTTAATGGTGATACTTGATGAATATCTTTGGCCTGTAGTACAAAGATGAGTGATTACCTGATGAATATCTATGCCCCGTAGTGCAAAGATGAACAGGTGTTGAGATGAACATGACCAACTGGTGATACAAATGAATATCTTTGGTCCATAGTGCAAAGATGAATATTTGGTTTAAGATATATATTGATTGATTTTACAGGGATAAAATATTGATGATGGATTTTTAAATTCATAGATGATAGTAGATTTCATTCTCTACTTAACTCTTCTATCGAATTGTTGTTTTCACTACAGTTGTTGATCTAAAACGTGTTGTCTATTATATTCTATCAGATTTTTCCCTGTTGAAGACTAAGAATAATTTTTTGTATATTATCTTGGTCATAATATTCTTTACTGGGCTAGTTGAGCTCACCCTTTTCCTTTTTGTTCCACTTTTCTTCTCAGGAACCGATAACATAGCAGGAACTAGTCGGGGTATAGAGTCATGGTCCTAGACAGTTGTTTTAGCAGTCCTCACTATTTTTGTAAAATAGTGCATTAATAATTGTAATGAGGACTTTATTTGAGTGTTGATATTGTCTAGAAGATAATATTTGTATTTAAACTCACAGTATGTATTGTCGTATTTTGCATGACAATTATAATAATAAAGTTGTAGTTGTTTGCTGTACCATGTATTTAGCGACTCGGAATCGGTGATGTATACCTATTTTAGGGGTGTCACAGTTGGTATCAGAGATTAGAGATATGGTCTATGGCGGAGATCTGAGAATAGAACTAGGAGGGGAGAGACGAGTAAATCCTTCTTTAGTGTGTCCTACTTAAGCTTATCTGTTGGTCGATCATAATATAGGGATATTATGTGATATGTTAATTTGTGTAATTAACCCTTATTTTATAGAAGTTTTTAAGAATGGCAGCTGAGAACGTTAACAATGGAGTGTATGAGACTGTGGAACAACCTTCAATCACCAACCAAGAGAACGTGCAACAGGATGGTAATATTCCTCCTTTAAACAACACTATAGAGCAAACGATGAATGATGGAATATTTAGAAGCTTTTTGCAGTTCATGCAAAATCAGACGAGGGAGACTCGTGTACAAAATACGAGTGGAAATGATAGCAATGCGTGGTTTGTCACAGCAAAGCAACAGTTCAAGGAGTTAGGACCACCAGACTTCTGGGGAAAGCCGAATCCAATTAAGGTGAAAATGTGGGTAAAACAAATTACCAAGATATTCGATGTCTTGGAATGCACGGAGGAATAAAAGGTTTCATTCGCCACCTTTATGTTCCGTGGTGAGGCAGATTACTGATGAGAATCTATAAAGCGTACCCAGCCAGCCGTATTCAACATGTCTTGGGAAAGATTTCAGAAACTTTTCAATGATAAGTACTTTTCTAAAAGTATTCGTCATATGAAGGAGGTAGAGTTTATTAGATTGGAACATAACAACATAATGGTGTCCCAATATGAGGTAAAGTTCGCAGAGTTATCTAGGTTTGCACCTCATTTAGTAGAGAATGAGGAACGTATGAAACGGATGTTTCTAAGAGGTCTAAAACCCGAGATTCGTCAATACCTTATCTCTCACAAATTTTCTCTATATTCAGATATTTTTAATAGGGCTCAGTTATTAGAGCACGATAATGAGTTAGCTCAACCGAAGAATAAAGACGAATAACTCCATGATAATCGTACCAGTGGCAACGGTCATCGAAACAATGATAACCATTATGGAGGAAATTATCATGCCAGAAATGGTAACCACTTCGGTGGTAATTATGGCCAAGATAATAGAAGAAATAATTCAAGTGGAAATTTCAAGAAGAGAAGATTTAACGATGATGGGAAGACGTTGGCAGCAGCAGCAGCACCAGCAACAAATTCTAGGGGAGAAGAACGACCGCCAGTTAGATGCTATAGATGCGGAGAGGAGGGACATATAAGTCCAAACTGTTCATATCCTTCCAAGGTATGTTTTAGTTGTGGAAAAGACGGTCACATAGCTCGATTATTTCCTGTAGCGAAATCAAGTCCAACATGAACAGTGGCACCAAAGGCAGATACGAACAAAATAAAGTCGGCATTTTCTGGAAGAGCGTTTGTCGTGACTGTCCAAAACATAAGGAACCAGAATGAAGGTATCATTGGTTAGTTAATTATAAATTCTTGCGAAATCTATACCTTATTAGATACCGGTTATACCCATTCTTTTCTCTCTCCTGCTTGTGCTCAACGTTTAAACTTGACTCAGGAGAAATTGAACTTTGACTTATCTGTGGAGACTCTGTTAGGAGAAACTTTTATCATATCCACTGTTTATAAATCTTGTATGATCCATGTGACACCCCCAAATCCGGTACTTCGAATCCACGAGATTTGGTGTTCACTGTACAAATATCATCTATCCATCTACCCATAATAAATGCAAACCATGCAATAGATACAAATAAAAATTTTCCCCTTATAGGGTTACAAAATCTGAATCATAAACATAACCCCAGGTTGAACTAACCTTAAACATCTGTGCAGAAATAAAAACAATAAGTCTTAAACAACATCATTAACTCAAGTCTAACATAAACACATCATCAATTAAAATAACAAGTCTTCAACACTTGCTAACTTTGCCCTTGCCTTTACTAGTGGAAGGTTCGTCAGTTCTTTCATTCTTAACTGCAATGTTATTATAAAGCAAGAGTGAGCACTATTGCTCATAAGTATAACAATGAAATAATAGTATAATAACATGCGAGTGAATTAAAGACATCTGAATAAAAGTTCAACTTTTGAATAAAGAATGAATAACAAGAATCAAAAGAATTCTGAGGGTCATAAGACCTTGAACTATGTCCTAGGTTAACAAGGGTTATACTTGAAACCTTTAACAGTCATAAGACTATGGACCTTTCTTCTCGTACTTAGGGGGATAAGCCCTTAGTACCATACTGTGCACAATATCTTAACGCTAACGCATAAGTAAATCCCTTTACAGGGTTGTTCATCTCAGTTTGACATTCGAATCCGCACCAAAGGAAGTTTGGTTTGGATAATTCAATAAGGGTTCTGAAATTTAGAACGTTCATCAACTAAGGACTAGTTGAATCAATAAAGTTCACTAGTCTAATAAGGTTCAACAATAACGATATTCAATTCGAATAATAATCTCAAGAAGAATACAATAGAACAATTATTGTATAACTGAATCATGCTTTGAAAAGATAATAAATCTTTAATATAACATTCGAACTTGAATAATAGTAATGATAATTTACTCGAGGTAAATAATAAACTTGAACAATAATGACAAGTATGGTTAGGAAACTTGCCTCGTGCGTAGGCTAAATGATTACTACTTCCGTTCACCACAAATCATACACACATACCATATGTATTCACGACATTCATTAGTTACATTTTCACTTAATTATTTAATATAAACTCCACTTTATTTAACAAATCATTACCCTTCTAATTTAATTACTTAATTAAATTAGAATATTTTCATTCTCTTACTATTATTACACTAGAATAAATTATTTCATAATAATTTCCATCGAATATTTATTTTATTCAATAAATATCTCAATTAAAATATTTTAATAATAATTTTCATCGAATATTTATTTTATTCCATAAATATCTCAATTAAAATATTTAATTTATTTTATAAATATTTTCATAATAATTTTCATCGAATATTTATTTTATTCCATAAATATCTCAATTAATTATTTAATTTATTTTATAAATATTTTAATAATTTTCATCAAATATTTATTTTATTCCATAAATATCTCAATTAAAATATTTAATTTATTTTATAAATATTTTAATAATAATTTTAATCAAATATTTATTATTATTTTATTATTTTTTATTATTATTATTATTTTTGACCGTCGGGGCGGGGTAATTTAGTTTGGTAACGCCCGCCGGGGGCGGGGTTACCCCGGCTCATTTTCTGCAGTTTCTGCAGTTCTGCAGTTCGCGAACATAACAAGGCCAAATTAGGCCAAAAATCAATCACACGTAAAATTATACATGAATATGGCCATAACTTCCAATTTTCTTGTCCACATATTAGTTTAAGCATACCCAAATACTAGAATTTATACATAATCATTACCCAATATTTATAGAGTAATTTAAACCCATTAAAACACATAATTACAGAATTAAAATATGTAAGTTATACTGTTCTTGATGTTCTTGAAGGTTTTTGAATAAAAACATAGAATTTACTACTATGGATTCATTATAAGGTCAAATCTAACCACTCAAGTTTCATTTTGTTCGTTTTAGCATGTATAATCATATATAAGTGTAAAATTTAGGAATAATATATGATCAATGCATTAAATTTGTGCGTAAGGGCCATATGGTCATATCACGTACTCTGTAATTTTTGGAATAACAAGCCAAAATCATACGTTATAATCTTATGAAACCAATGATATGGAAGCACAATATATATATATATATATATATATATATATATATATATATATATATATATATAAAACATGCCTTATAACTCGAATTATTACATATATTCACATAACATCATAATTTCCCAATTACAGAGAATCACAGAAAACTTAAGCCATATTCATGAAACTTAAAAGACGTAAATTATAAATTGGGTTGAAGAAAATTACCCAAGCGTATAGTGAAATAGTAGGAGATGAATTGAAACCCTTCTCAAACTCTTCAATCACCCAACTCACACTTTACTCAACAATTTCTCAACTCTCTTTCTCTTTTCCCTCTCTGCATAATGTCAGACTTAGGAAATTAATGAAGAAGGAAGACTTATTCAATACATAAAAGCGACTGACGCTTTGTGGCCAGTTACCCAGTCATGGGTAACTGCCCTCAACTCCCACTAAGGCCACGTTTAACTTAACAAGAATGGGTTTTAAAACCATTTAATTTAATAAAGCCTTATAATATAGTTTTAAAAAATGTAACACCCATTATAAAATAAATCTACTATCTTATTTAATATAGTAAATTCTCATTAATTCACATAGTCACATAATTAAATTTCTCATTTAATAATAATATTAAATTATTAAATCTTTAATTAATAATTTAATTAATTGAAATAACATAGGCTTATTAAATATATTTCTGTTAATTCAATAAGCTCACATAATCACATACTTCAAATAATAAAAATTCTCCACATTAATTTAATAAATGTAACACATATAATTAAATTAATCTATCACAACTTCATCAATTAATTATTTAATCTAATAATTAATTCATCGAAACATATTTATTCAATCTAATAAATATTAAAATTAAATTACAAAATTACAGTTGTCACATATTTCCCCTCTTAAAAGGAGTCTGTCCCCAGAATCATAACTCAAAAATTTGTCCCGTTACATTCTCCCCCCTTACAAAGATTCTGTCCCCAGAATCGCATATAACAATCTAAGTAAATAAATGAGGATAATTCTTCACCATATTCTCTTCGAGTTCTCACGTAGCTTCTTTAGCGTTGTGGTTCCTCCAAATTATCTTAACAGAAGGTATTACTTTATTTCTCAGAACTTGTTCTTTTCGGTCGACAATTTGAACAAAAATTTCTTCGTAAGATAAGTCTTTGTCGAAATGTAGGAGTTCAAATTCAATCACGTGCTTGTAATCAATTTGTAGGGTCGTAGGACTGAGACATGGAAAATATTTTGGACATTCTCTAGAGATGGAGGTAAGGCTACCTCATAAGCAACTTCTCCAACCCTTCTCAGAACTTCAAAGGGTCCGATGAATCTTGGGCTCAATTGTCCATTCTTTCTGAATCTGATCTTTCCTTTCCAAGGAGAGACCTTTAAGAACACATAACTACCTGGTTTGAACTCAACATTCTTACGGTGTGGATCGACGTATTTCTTCTGTCTATCTTGAGCTGCTGTCAATCTTGCTCGAATAACCTTGACTATCTCTGCTATTTGTTGTACCAATTCCATGCCTAGTAGTTGTCTTTCGCCAACTTCATCCCAATATAGTGGAGTTCTGCACTTTCTACCGTATAACGCTTCATAGGGTGGCATTCCAATACTAGCGTGGTAACTGTTGTTGTAACCGAACTCTACTAATTGTAAGTGATCATCCCAATTTCCTTTAAAGTCCATCACACAGGCTCTTAGCATATCTTCTAATGTCTGAATTGTTCTCTCACTCTATCCGTCTATTTGAGGGTGGTAAGCTGTACTCATTCGCAATTGCGTACCCATGCATTCCTGAAGACGTTTCCAAAAATTTGATGTGAAGTGCGGATCCCTATCTGAAATAATTGATACCGGAACTCCGTGCCTCGAAACAATCTCTTTTACGTATAGCCTCGTCAACTGATCTAAGTTGAATCTTATTTTGATCGGAAGGAAGTGTGCAGATTTCGTAAGTCGGTCAACGATAACCCATACTGCGTCATAGCCTTTCTGAGTCGTCGGAAGGCCAACCATGAAGTCCATTGTAATATGTTCCCATTTCCACTCTGGGATCTCTAACGGTTGTAACAATCCACTCGGTCTCTTATGTTCTGCTTTCACTTTTTGGTAGGTCAGACACTTGGCAACACATTCTGCAACATCACGCTACAAATTCGGCCACCAAAAATGTTGTCTAAGATCTTGGTACATCTTGGTACTACCATGGTGAATCGAATATCGTGAACTATGAGCCTCACTTAAAATATCTTCCTTAATCTCTTGAACTGGAGGTACCCAAATTCTATTATCAAATCTCAGTATTCCTCCCTTATCCATCTTAAATCTTGGTTCGGTTCCTTCAGATATCCTCTTTGTCACATTTTTACATTCTTCATCCTGAAGCTGAGCCTCCTTAACTTTATCCAGTAGGGTTATACCAGATTGCATCTGAAATATTTTCTCATCAATCTCCATAGGATACTTAACTTCCAATTCCAGTTTCTCCATTTCTGCAATTAGCTCGTCCTGAGCAGTCAACATCATCAACTTCTCCCGACCCTTTCTACTTAAGGCATCTGCAACGACATTCGCCTTACCCGGATTGTATAAAATCTCACAGTCGTAGTCCTTAATTAACTCCAACCACCTTCTTTGACGCATATTCAAGTCCTTCTGCGTGAAAATTTATTTTAGACTCTTATGGTCCGTATATATTTCACACTTCTCCCCGTAGAGATAGTGCCTCCAAATTTTCAAAGAAAAAACAACTGCAGCTAACTCCAAGTCATAGGTCAGATATCCCTTCTCGTAATCCTTCAATTATCGTGATGCATACGCAATGACTTTGCCGTTTTGCATCAGCACACAACCAAGTCCTTAATGCGATGCATCACTATAAACAACAAAATTTCCTGTATCATCCGGAAGAGATAACTCAGGGGCCGTACTCAACCTCTTCTTCAATTCTTGAAAACTTTCCTCACACTTATCCGTCCAAACAAATTTCACATAATCACATACTTCGAATAATAAAAATTATCCACATTAATTTAATAAATGTAACACATATAATTAAATTAATCTATCACAACTTCATCAATTAATTATTTAATCTAATAATTAATTCATCGAAACATATTTATTCTATCCAATAAATATTAAAATTAAATTACAAAATTACGGTTGTCACAATCCAAGTTGGCTCCATCACATTACCTGTTGATCTTATCTCTTTAAAGATACTTGCATTTGATGTAATTTTTAGGAATTGATTGTTTAAATACTCATCATGCCAAAATTGATTATTTTCGTAAGGTTGTTAGTTTTCATACTCCTAACCAACCTGTTATGCGAATTCAAGCAACCAAACCATTGAAGTCAAACACTTTCATATCAAGCTATTAAGCCATTCGTTTATTGAAAAATGGATGTCAAGCTTTCTTAGCCCTTTTCATGGATTTAAACAAAAATAAGTAAGATCTGAATGATATTTCTGTTGTTAGTAAATCTCCTGACGTATTTCCTGAAGAATTTCTGGCCTACCCCCAGAGTGTGATATTGAATTTTTTTATCGACTTTGAACCCAGTACAAAACCCATTTCTAAAATCTCATATCGAATGGCTCCTATTGAACTTCAAGAGTTAAAAACCCAAGTACAAGAGTTGGTACCCAAGCCTCTATCTGGTGACTTCCTTTGTGGAATGCACCAAAGCCAGACTTTCCGTAGGGGACTCTATATTATTGTGGTGGTAAAACGATAGATGCCATTGTAATGTGCTATGCAAGATTGGGATATGAGTTACAGTTGAGAGCAACCTAAGTCAGTAATCGAAATATCTAGTTTTCTGGGCTTAACTGGTTATTTTCAGAGATTTGTGGAAGGATTTCTTGAATCGCTACTCTGTTAACTAAGCTAACTTGGAAAGATACAAAATTCGTATGGAGCGAGGAATGCGAGATGATTTTTCAAGAGCTCAAGAGACGACTCATTTCGGCACCTGTTCTAACCATACCATCCTGAAAAAGCAAATGTGGTAGCTGACACGTTGAGTAGAAGATCGTACGCGAGTATGAGTGCGATATTGTTGAACACAAAGACCAATTTTGTTTAATTTACAAATGATAAAGATAGAGTTAAAGACTCTAGGGACCCACGTTATGATGTTAAATATACGAGTAGAATTGACTTTAATTAATAAAGTTAAAACTGCTCAAGTTACACACAGGAGCTAATGAATATAAAAAAGAAGGTACAAGAAGGCGTTATTCTACAAGTAAGAGTCGATGAAGAGAAGAAAGCTCAAACCTTCAATTTATTTGAAATCCTCAATCAAGTAGGAACTGTGGCCTATAAACTCACCTTAACGCTAAGTATGTCGCATGTTCATAACATTTTTCACGTATCGATGTTACATAAATATGTGGACGACCCAAACCACATTATTACGTTAGAACCAGACGAGATAGTCGAGGATTTAACGTACGAGGAGGTACCTGTCAAGATCTTGGATAGGAAAGAGCATATCCTACGCACAAAGGTTATATCACAAGTTAAGGTTTTGTGGAGAAACCATGCTATTAAAGAAATGACCTGGGAGTTGGAATCAAAAATGAAAGCGAGGTATCCTCACCTTTTCGAAATACCAGGTGCGCACGTCAATTTTGAGGACAAAATTTCATAAGGAGGGGAGGTTGTAAGACCCCGAATTTTTTTTATATATAAATAAAATTGAATTTCCTCTATTCATTATCTTAAAATAATAAGGAGTTAATTTGATATAATGCTTTAGTTATGAGTGAAATGTGCAAATTTTGCAAAATAAACAAGTGGTAATAAAGTATTCATTGTTGTCGGGGAATATTCATTTGGTCGTGGAATATTCCTGCTGTCGAAGAATATTCATACGACGGTGTAGCCATGTATGGGCCCCATAACGAAATAACTGTCAGATGAAGAAAATGACAAGTTTGAGTTTTTATAAATAATGGTGTAATTATTACCGTTAACACTGTTGGGTTACCTGGTGGTTAAAGAACAGTAATACGCGTGGTTGCACAGTAGCACATGATATTGCACAATATTTTTGAATTATTGATTCTTACGTAAAAAGGCACTACTCAATAATTATTACAGTAATTATTGTTCAATATTTTATTTTATTGACTCAATAATTGTTGTGTTGATATTTCATATTATTGTTGTTTCAATAATTGTCATTGCACAGTATTTCCCTTTATAAGATCAATAATTCATATTATTTGAATAATATTATTAGATAGAATTATTGGCAATGTCAAGAAAGTTCTGTCAAGAATAGGTTTGGTCACCTAATTGTGCGCCGCTAAGGAGAAATCCTTATCGAAAAGCCTTATCTTTTCTAGGAACGGCCTGGTTGTCATTATTGTGATTGTGTAATATTATTTATGAATAATTAATTATTAATTTATATGATAAAGGAATATATATATTTATATAGATATAAATAAAGGAATTAATGTTGAGTTGTTTTATTAGTATTTTGTCGAAATGAAGAACGAAATTTAGAAATTTTTAGAAAATTAGTTTATTACTTGATTTTGTAAAATCTATAACTCTTTATGTATAATGAGTTAGAAGATGAGCCATATATCAAAAGAAAGCCCTGGAAGTAAGCTAACAGTAGAAATTGGAAGCACCTAAAAATTCTTTGCAGATTTTTCGTGGTGACTATTGGAAGGAAACTGGTCTGAAGGACTCATAATTCGAAAAATCAGTGTTCTGGAGATATATTGCGTGAGTTATAATTTTTAAACCGACTGTTGGATCATTATAATTTTTGGATATGTTATACATATATAAGTTGAGTATATGTCCAAAAATTTTGAACCTTTAAAAATTAACGTATGATTTGTTATGAATTTTAAGAGGTGTGTAGTTTAGAAATTATTGAAGTTTTTGAATTTCTAATTTTGGTAGAAAATTTTAGAATGAGTGGGCCCCACCTGTGGTTGGTGGAGAAATATGCTAAAATTTTATTTCAAATGTGGTGGGTGGGAATAGTATTAGGTAAAGCCATCATGTAGCAGGTTAAGTCTGCTTCGGCGTTTTAACATTTTTCTATAAATAGGGTGTTTAGTTAGAATTTAAAATCACACCATAAACAAGTTTTCTTTCTCTCTATATTATCGAGCGTATTTCTATGAGTATCTAGATACTTTGAGAGTTATTATTTAGTTCAAGTTTACTTCAGCATCATATCCGATATTGCATTCAGACATACTGTTCTTTTGAGGTAAGGGATGTTATTGTCTTCTTAAATGATATTATTTTCTTCAATATCATTATGCCAAAATATTGATATGAGTTTGATTGTGGAATTTCTACCTTTTTGTGTCGGGGTTACTATTCACGTATATGATACTATTCACGTATACGGTTCTATTCACGAATACGGCACTATTCACAAAAAAACAAAATTTTCTCTTTTTCATCGCATTTGTCTTTTATGGTTACTATCTTTGATTTTATCAATGTTTTGATCTTTATTTTTGAATTCTACTTCACAATTGGTTATTATGGAGTATTATTGAATTTGGATAAACCGAAATATAAATCCCTAATATTTTTTCTTCTGTCTCACTGGATTCATTTTCTCTAAAATATTTTTTATCATCCTCAGTCCTTACTGGTGATACTTGATGAATATCTTTGGCCTGTAGTACAAAGATGAGTGATTACCTGATGAATATCTATGCCCCGTAGTGCAAAGATGAACAGGTGTTGAGATGAACATGACCAACTGGTGATACAAATGAATATCTTTGGTCCATAGTGCAAAGATGAATATTTGGTTTAAGATATATATTGATTGATGTTACAGGGATAAAATATTGATGATGGACTTTTAAATTCATAGATGATAGTAGATTTCATTCTCTACTTAACTCTTCTAATGAATTGTTGTTTTCGCTGCAGTTGTTGATCTAAAACTTGTTTTCTATTATATTCTATCAGATTTTTCCCTGTTGAAGACTAAGGATATTTTGTTGTATATTATCTTAGTCATAAAATTCTTTACTGGGCTAGTTGAGCTCACCCTTTTCCTTTTTGTTCTATTTTTTTTCTCAGGAAGCGAGAACATAGCAGGAACCAGTCGGGGTATAGAGTGATGGTCCTAAATAATTATTTTAGCAGTACTCACTATTTTTGTAAAATAGAGCATCAATAATTGTAATAAGGACTTTATTTGAGTGTTGATATTGTCTAGAAGATAATATTTGTATTTAAACTCACAGTATGTGTTGTCATATTTTTCATGACAATTGTAATAATAAAGTTGTAGTTATTTGCTGTACCATGTATTTGACGACTCAGAATTGGTGATGTATACCTATTTTGAGGGCATCACAAAGTATGTAGGTGCTTATTAGAGAATAAGTTCACTGAACGTGGCTCACTAAGAAATACCTAATGGAGTTTTACTTGTCTATAAATAGGAATTCCTGTAGTGATAGTAGTACAAGTGATCCTTGGACTTGAGATCATCATAGTATCTTGTGTATGATGAGTTATACTTTGACTTATTCCTTAAGACCCTTAGGGTATATCAAAGGGTATGCTTGGGTATAATAAGTTGTACATGGAGATAATGTATGATCAATAAAGAATCTACCGCTTTTAGTAAAAGAAGAGAAATGTCCTATATGATTTGATAAATGACAATCCAGTAGTCCTTGGCTAAGGCAAAATAAAATTAGAAAGGAGTTTCTAATTTACATTATTTGGAGTTGTGCATTTAAGAGTCAAAATACATATAATTAAATAAAATAAGACTTGACAATAATTTAACGTCTTATATTTAATTGAGACATTGTATGGTGGAAAGATTGAATTGTTCGGTAACTATTTACTCAAATGTTCTTTTATGATTAATGTTAAAATATATATTATCTGAAAAGTCATTAATCGCTAGGGAGGCTTATCCCTATTGTAGAATAAATATCATTTAATTAAATAAATTAATAGTTTAATTTATTTATTTAAATAAGATTAGAATTGTTCTAATTAATTTATTCACAACCGATTTAATATGGAGAACCTAAATGGTCACACCATAAAAAGAAGAATAATTATTTAATAAGTTAATGGTATAATCGTAATAATATATTAAGTGTATTTAATTTAATCTATGGTGATAGAATAAATTAAATAACTTAATATTTATTATTTAATATTTTGAAAATATTAAATATATAAATTAATAAGAGGAGTCTTATTAATATTATTACAATTGTTATTATTTTAATTTCTAAAGAATTGAAAATTAATTTAATACTAGTACTCTCATTAATTCCTAATAAGATTAGGAGGCAAATTAATTAAAAGAGTTTAATTAATTATCCCTAATAAGATTAAAGAGCTTAATTAATTAAAGGAATTTAATTAATTAAATAATACCCTATTTTCTAATTAGATTAGAATGGTTAACTGATATCTTTATAAGAGGAGTCTTATATCAGATATTAAGAGATATGTGATTCCAATTGTTGGTGAGTACGCACCTTTTTCTATAGAGATAGAAAAATAGGGTTTTGCCAAATACCCATATTATTGAATCTTTCTTCTTCTTTGGTGGATCACCTCTAGAGGCTAAACACTTGGGTGACTAACGTTGGTCAAAGGAAGGAACCAAACCCGGTGGATTCCAGTTGAACGCGGAAAGGATTAGAGGTGAACTTGTACCTGAGGAAGCTTGAATCTTCAAGGGTATGATTCTTTTTCTTTATCTTTTCGTTTAATTAATAATTGCGCATAAAGGATGATCCGGGTATATAGTTTGTAAAATTTTAAACTCTGATTTTTACACGTTTCCGCTTATTTGTGCAATTTGATTGCATTCATGAATATTGCAAACCTAACAGTGGCATCAGAGCCAAACTTTTATGCGAATTATTAATTATTCAAATTTGATATGTATATTGATGTGTTTTGAACAATTTAATTGAACATAATTTTGTTGTATAAAATTTATTTTTTAAAAAAAAAGAAAAAAAAGGGGAAACTGTTTTAAAAAATCGTGATTTCGTTGCATCATATTCCTTCGGTTAACGTAAAATTATATATAGATATATTTCCATGTTAACCGTGAACCATGAAGCACGTGAATCATGAATTGGATTACCTGATAACTTTTGTTTGGTAATTCACGTGTATATATATTGATAAATCCGGCCACAAAAGGCAATCAGGAGCTTAAAAGGCAATTCACGATTATATATATTGATAAATATATATCATGGTACTTAAGGGGATTCAGGAAGCTTTCATTAATATACTTATTAACGTTATATATATATACTAGCTGGGTTCCGTGCCTCCAGCACTCTATGGACAATATGATTTATCTCAAACCTTAAAAGACTAAAATAATTTATTGAGTGAGCGGGAAATTTAAAGTCATTTGTATTTTATTAAATTATTATTAGATTATTAGATAGATAGATGTATTTTATTAGATAGATGTATGAATGGTGAAATTTATCCCAAACTTTGGACGGCCCAGATGATTTATTAAGTGAGCGGAAAATTCAAAATCATTTGTATTTTATTATATATATATATATATATATATATATATATATATATATATATATATATATATATATATATAGCAAGGATCAAGTGCATACCCTTTATCTTACTCACCCTTGCTCACCCCCTTTAGGCAACGGTTTCGGTCATACAACCGTCGTCTATACTTTTAGCGACGCTATATGTTGTCTGTCGCTAAAAGTATAGACGATTATTGTATGACCGAAACCGTCGCCAAAAAGAGGTGAACACGGGTGAGTAAAATAAGGGGTATGCACTTGATCCGGACCGTATATATATATATATATATATATATATATATATATATATATATATATATATATATATATATATATATATATATATGTACGGTTATATATATATTAATTTTAATTATTTTATTATTAAAATAAAAAATTTATTTTAATCTTAAATAAAAAGGTTTATTTTAATTTTTAAATTAGATTTCATGCTAACTAATTAGAGTTGGAATTGGATTCCATGATAACTAATTAGAGTTGAAATTGGATTACATATTTTCTAAAATAAAGGAGTTTATTTGTGAATAGGAAAGTGAATCCATCTTTTCTTAATAAAGGAGTTTGTGACGCCCCCAAAACATGTATACAACACCCATTCTGAGTCGCCAAATACATTGTACATAAAGCAAACTACAACTTCAATAATACAAATGTCGTGTGAAATACGACAATACATACTGTGAGTTTAAATACAAATATTGTCTTCTAGACAATATCCACACGCAAATAAGTCCTCATTACAATTATTCAAACACTATTTAACAGAAATAGTGAGGACTGCTAAAACAACTTTCCAGAAACCTCACTCTATACCCCGACTCGATCTTGCTATGTTCTCACCTCCTGAGAAGAAAAATGAAACAAAAAGGAAAAATGTGAGCTCAACTAGCCCAGTAAAGAATATTATAACTAAGATAATATACAACAAATTATCGTTAGTCTTCAACAGAGAAAAAAAATCTAATAAAATATAATCGACAACAAGTTTTAGATCAACAAATACAGCGGAAACAGCAATCCATTAGAAGAGTTACGTAGAGGATGAATTCTACTATCTTCTAATATTTAAGAGTCCATCATCAATATTTTATCCCTGTAACAACAATCAATATACATCTTTAATCATCTTTGCACTACAGGCCAAACATATTCATTTATATCACCGGTTGGTCATGTTCATCTCAACACCCGTTCATCTTTGTACTACGGGCCAAAGATATTCATCAGTAATCATTTATCTTTCCACTACAGGCCAAAGATGTGATATCCCCGAATCCGGGCCTCGAATCGCCGCGGATCCGGTTCACTATAATTTCTATAACTGTTTGCGGAAGATATAAACATAAATTATTTATACATTAAACTTTACACATCAGTCCCAAGGTCTACAACCTTAACTTAATACATACCTTCAATATTAAAAAGGTTTACAATACTATTTTTCGTCAGAAAATTTAATACATTTAACTGCAACGTAATTTAACCTTGCACTCTGACTTCTCTTCTGCCTTTATTCGAGCTTTCATCTAAATCTGAAAATTTTATCTTGATATAGCAATGGTGAGCAACAAATTTGCCCAGCAAGTTTTACATATAATGAAGATATATATCATGATTGAAAAGAATGAATAAGCTTTCAAGTTTTCAACAATATAATAATTGTGAAAGAACATGAATCAATTCTCAACGATTGAATGACTGAACCAATAATATTGGATGTCAACAATTAACATGAACATGTTTAACTGAAACCTATGGTAGTGAAGGTGATCAACCTTTCATACCTGATGAACATATGCAACATGCACTAACTGCGAAATATCAACAATAAATCCCTAGACGTGGCTTAATCAACAATAATTAACCACCATAACAATTGAATAAATATAACTCAATGTTGAGTTAGGGAACTTGCCTGTACCGCTGATTACCGCTAAACAATCTAATTTAATCTCTCACGAAAGACCTATCAGTTATAAGATTGATCTTTTAATCAGTATAACATACTTTATTCCATAATACTATCTAATACTTAATCAAATATTATATAACAGCTTAACACACACTACTACAAAACAGTAAATAGACAACGCAAAAAAAACGTTGTGGTTTCAGTCAGAAAAACGTCGTGGTTAAGGGTGTTGTCTATTTGACACCCTTACACAACGTTTTTAAAACGTTGTGGTTAAGCAAAATACACAACGTTTTTTAAGAAAAAACGTTGTAGATTTGTTTTCCAAAAATTAACAGATGCTTAAAAACGTTGTAGAAGGTATGATTCCACAACGTTTTCTGATTAAAAACGTTGTAGTTTAATATATCAGACAATGTTTTTAACCAATTTATACAACATTTTTAAAATGTTGTAGATAAAGAAAAAAAAAGAAAAAAAATTGTGGTTCACCTATATTACCAATGCACCTGCAATATGCTAATAACATGATATATAACTAAAAGGTCTAAATTCTCATTTAAATTTAAAGCCAAAATGTATCAACCATTCAAAATGTATCAACCATCTGCATCATATGTTTCAAAACTCCAAGATGCAAAAAGGATATTTGATTAAGGAAAACATATTGACAACAAATGACATAACAACAGGCTGTTAAAAAAAAATACTACAATAATAAATATAAAAACACATATTACTTAAATATCCCATCAAAAGGCTCCACAAATGGCTCCCACGCTTCCAACAGTGTGTTAAAAGTTGACGCAGCTATAGAAGAAATCAGTACAGCATTCATTGCCTCTATTCGACCATGAGTTGCAAGCTTGATATTAGAAATTGTAACATCAAAAAGTGGTGTAATCTGAAAAGGATCCAAATTTATAAGTGAATGATTAATAAAGATAAAATAACTTCCATATCAAGGCAATAAGAGCAAAATCTTCATTCGGATGCATACCATGCCACATAAGCTGTCTAAAACAGTAACAGAGAAGCCTCTCAATTTCATTTCTGCAGTTATGTTATCCCGTGTCTTCGGTTTGACTGTTATCAAAACAATTAGGCAAAAGAGACGAGAGCGTAAAGGAGAAACACGTTTGGTTCTAGTTATCACGTTTTATTGCACAAGAACTATTTCTTTATGCTGCTAAAGTACACAGAGCAGTAGTAACATTCGTAAGTGAAAAGGTCTAGCAAAACGGACATTGACCATACCTTAAAAACTTCAGTATCATCCACATATGAAATGTCAATGAGATATTCCAGTCCCAATAGCAACATAGAGATATTGACCATACCTTAAAAGTGTGTTGATTCTCAGAGCACAGTTCATCTGTCAGTGTGTTGGCCATATTCCGAATGTGATCAAATACTGTTCTTTCAATTATGATTTTGCAGTTGTCATCTTCAATCAAAATAGCAGGCGAACCTGCATAAATTCAAGGCAGCGGTACTACTACTAAGTGGAAAGAGATGGAGAAAATATGTCGAATGCATATAATAGTCTAGTAATTTTACCTTCTTCTAAATCTTCATCTACAAACTTCAAACTGGGCCTCTTCCTTGCTGAGGACAAGACAGTAGAACTGTTGCACTGTAAGGGCTGCAAACATAACAACAAACTAAGCTAGAAAACATATATGGACCTACCTGGAATTCATTTATGAGCAGTCATTAAGCAAAATAAAAATCAAGGACTAGTTATTTGGAATCTTCATTCATACCTTGAAAACTCCTCCACTCTGCTGCGACCAATTTTTTATAAAAGCCTTGCAAGGATGGATTCAATTATGGTCTTTAAATCAAATTAGCAGTTCATAACAGTACCAAAACAAAATTCTATCAGAGGACAAAAAGCATTGGTAAGAATGGGGCCGGAATAATACATAATCAGACTTCAATTTTGTTCAAGTTTTCTGGAACTATACATAGTTGCATACTACCTAGTTCTACCTTACCTCTTCACTCCTTTTAGCAACCTTCCCAGTAAGACGAGCACGAGCACTTCAAGGAACCTACTTGGCTATGGCTATGGCTATATGGGCCGACTCTGTACTAGACTCATATTAACATGAGATGGGCAGAAACTCAAGTGAGATTTTCAATCAAACATAAATCAATGTGATTCTGCAGAATGATAATGAGACCAATATTCCTTTACAAGCTGCCCAAACAGTGAGCCTTCTGTCTTCATTAAATTCATTGGTTCATCATACTCCACTAGTTTACCTGAGACAAAATCCAAACAAATACATCAGAATTTCGAGGACTATTGAATGCTTATAAATAGGAAGAGTAAAATAGGACCTAAAAGGTGAGCCTTTCCCATTTTCTTTCCTTGAATTCTGAGATCCAAAAGATAGGACCTAAAAGGTTTTGCCTATTGGTTGTGACTTGTGACAAATAAATGCATACAAAAAAGATTAAAAAAAGAGTCTTCAAATAAGATTCAGAAAACAAATCTTACCATCGCAGATAGCTAAAACAATGGTGCAATCCATACAGTTGGTATTCTATGGGCCACTGTGATCACAATGCAATCAACAAATTCAGTCCTGATAGTTCTCTGCAATATCAAGTCTGTAGCATTGTCAATTGATGCGGTTGCCTCATCAAGGACCAATACCTTGCTCCTCCTCAACAGAGCACGGCCCAAACAAAACAGTTGTCACTGCCCCATGCTCCAATTTAATCCATCTTCCACAACTGAAATGACAGGTTGGCAAGTGTTAATGAGTCATGACTACTGATTTTTGAACCTCAGTCCTTTTCAGGTTCACATACTATTTCTAATGACTACTAATTTTTGAACCTCAGTCCTTTTCAGGTTCACATACTATTTCTAAATAGCAGATTTATTTCATGTGTTTTGTTGAGGAAAAAACAAGAATGTGTATCAACCACCCATTATTAGTAGGAGGCACACTTCCATTTCTGCATTTCGAGTATAGACGATTACCTGATAATTTGTTTGATGGCACAGTTTGAGTGACAAATATATTAACACCCGAAGCAACTTCCATGCTCTTGTAAATGCTCACCAAGTTATCCATGTGTGGAGCAGGACGAACCTCTGCAGGATAACATGTTAATTAGTAAATGATCATTAAAGCCTCATATGCCTACCAGGGTGATTACTACTCAGACCCTACTGTCATTCAACTATTGGAGGCTGTAATCTTAAACTAGCTATATGCTTTGTCTATTCCACCACATTGTTCAGAAAGCGAGTAAAAAGAGAAGATTCATCTCTTAAAGATAAATTTAATCTCATGGTTTTACAAAATACAAAGCTAGTATCATAAATATGATGGAGTAACTACTATAGACTAACGGAAAACACAACATAATCCCAATTTGGACACACAAGTATTCACTTATATGTAATGGAATTTATAACCTATCAAATCAATGGGCTTGTTAATAGGGTGACATCTCCCCATTTGAGGTAACTAAATGGTGTTCCTAAAACCTCAATATTTTAAATTGGGTCAGTTAAATTCCAAAAAAATAGCTGAATTTAATCACGCAAACAACTGACTTTTCACCTCCCTATCTGTATCTGATAGATGACTAGACACAGATATGCTTTAAAATCTATTTATTTTATCTAATGTCATTCCCTTGCACAGATCACAAGTCATGCTAATTTGATTTTCAGTCTCTTATTACATCATTGTTCCCCTAGTTTTTTTCTACTAGCCATTGTATGTTACCATACATCACTTACAAACGAAGAATTTAATCCAAATATAAGACAATAGACGAAATAAATGAACCAAAATCAAAGTATATACCTCTACGCCGATACAAAACTTTACAAACCGGACAATTTGAAGCTGATTTCATACATTTCTCAATACACAAACTGAAAAACATAGATCAAACAAAGTAATTCAGGCTTTCACAACCAAAGATTAAAACCACATAATCGATAGAAACTTACTTGCAAAATACATGGTTACAAGTGAGTGATACTGCAGAATTCAGTAGACTCAAGCTGCGACAAAAAGGGTAATTATAAAACATTATCAAAGTTATCTAATCCCTTTATTAAGCAGTTATGAAATTGAGAACAAATCATTGCTTCAATATGTGCTTATTAAAGAAGCAATGGATTTCATCCGTGCTCGCCTATAAATTCTAAGAAAGAGTTAAGCTATTTGGAACTTGCTAGTAGTATCTATTTCACAAAGTAGATTAATTTCAACAGATAATTGTGTACCGATTCTTGACCAAACCTCGCGACTAGAAAATGATTTAAAACCATAAAATTGGGTTTGACAAATATGCCCAAATGATTATGGTTTTTAGTAAGAAATACCTCAAATTGAAGAAAATATCAGGATCCCTGGATGCTTGGTCCCTCGAGAACTACAAATTTAAGGTTAAAAAAGAGAAGAAGAAGAATTAGATAGCAAAAGAAAGAATAGTAGTAGAGGTAACAACAGAGGAGAAGAAGTTTGTATTACTTTCTCGCTGGCGAGGGATTGAGAGACGATTCGGGCATGGTTCCAGCGAGTGGTGGACTTGGTGAAGCGCTTCACCAAGATTGCACCTCCTATCAAAACCAGCGTCTTCACCACTAATCCTCGATCTCTGCTCCATCCGTTGTTTTTTAAGACTACAATGGAGACTGCGAGAGTCTTCAGCACTAAACCCTAGCTTTTGTTTTCCAGATGTAACGAAAAGAAGCTAAACAGAGAGATGAAAAACGAAGACACTCGGTGACAAATTCAATCAAATCTAAAATTAATACCTAGCGATGAGCAGTAGTAAGGCGAATTCATGGATCTGGTATATTGTGAAGGGAAGATCTGGTATATCCGCTCCGGCTCCTCCTCCCCCGAGACCTCGCCTCCCCCTTCCACAAGCATGGACAATAAGAACACAACCAAAGAGCAGATCTGAGAATGAAACTTGGAGATCTGAGAGGGAAAACGGGAGAGAGAAGGAAAAAAGAGTCAGTCTTCTAATTTTAAGTTTTAACTTAAGTTTATTTTTGCTCCGTGTCTTTGTAGATAGACAACATTTTTTAAAAAAAACGTTATCTAGTTAAAACCAAAAAATTGCTCTTTTAATAGATAACGTTTTTGCATATAAATCTACAACGTTTTTTTTAAAAACGTTGTAAAAAAATATACCACAATGTTTTTATAAAAAACGTTGTCTATTAAGTGTTGTCTATTAGGTACTTTGTACCTGTGACATCAATATTATTATCATCCTTTGATAACTATTCAATCACTATATCATATGCCTTATGATTTAACACTCGTTTTCATTTCATAAGTATCTTTAACATCTAATAAGTCAAATACTAATCCAGCAACTTGGATTCTATATCTAACAACTAAATTTATAATTCAGCAACCTGGATTCTAAATCCAGCAACCTAAACTGCAATCCAGTAAACTAGATTCAACAAATTTTCAATTCAGCAAACTGTATTTCAATACAGCAAACTGGAATCACAATTTACCTAATCCAGCAAGCTGTATTCTATATCCGTATCACAAAAATACCAAATCAGTGTATTATTCTCCTATCCTTTGGTCAAACACATATACATGTATTTCATGCACAAAAATTATTTTTTCACAATTTTTCAACTTACTTTGGTATTTTTCAAAAATTAATTTCTAGTGCGTAGCTTAAGAAATTAGCTACCTCGTGCTTAACTCCAGTAATGCCCATCTTTTGACACGATCTTATACGTTTTAATGTGATACTCCATTTTAAATTTCGTGGCAATCGGAGTTGTAGAACTCCGGTTATAGCGATTTCTGTCAGAAAATCACAAAAAATATAATGGTCATAACTTGGTCTTTTTAACTCGGAATTAGCTCATTATTGGACACGAGCTACATAATACCATATATTTTCATTTTCTAAAAGGTCGGATTTTTCCTCATAAGAAAAGTTGACAAAACAGCCCTCACAAAATTCTTGGCAGCTTGTTTTTGTCATTTGGCAGTTTTGGAGTCCTTTACTAAATCTTAAATAAAATGAAATCTATAACTCCGATTAATGATCTGTAAATTTTGTTGGATTCATATCTTTCCAAAATACAGTTTTCATCTATCACAATCCATATTTGGAAATGTTAAGCTCCTGGAAATTAGCCCGGAAGTGGCTACTAAAAACTGTCCTTCTAACAATTTTCTTATCTTTGAGTAGTTTGGTAGAAATCCCATAACTCTCTCCTCCGATGTCGAATTTAGTCCGTTTTGGAGTCTATGGAAAGCTTATTCAGTGTACTATAACATATCACAAGTAAATAATTTTTAGAGTATCCTAACAAATCCAAAATTTTCTGTTTAGGGCAGCAGTCCACTAATTCATTTAAAACAAAAAAACTGTTTTGGTTCTTCTTCTTTGTTCAAGATTATCAACCCTAAAAATGGCAAGATCTAACCATAAAATATCATATATCATGTAGATCTTCCCTCATATGGTTCAAAATCATAAGTTCAACACTTGATCTAAAACACCATATCAAAACACTTTTTAAAAGTTTAACTTTTCCAGAAAATTTCCATTTTTCTATTCCTTTTAATTCCAACCAAATCAACACCCAATATGGGTAGATATAAACATAAAACTCTCATAAACACATAGATCTAAGGTTTTTGAGTTGATAGCTATGGATTCAAGGTTTGATTTACAATCATCAAAAATTAACTAAACAAAAAGGGTTTATACCTTTGATTCTCTTTCTTCTTCCTTCTTCCTTCTTCCTTCCATGGATGGCCTCACTCTCTTCTCCATTCTTCATCAAGGGCTGCCGAACTCCACCTCTCTCTCTCTCTTATTGCTTATCCGGCCAAGCTCATTCATTTTCCACCTTCTCCACTCATTCTCTCTCTTTCTTACTTGCCAAGAGTTTGCTTGCAAGAATGAACAAAGTGTTGGCCAATTTAAAATAATGACACATGGAGAGTTGGTCACCCACTAAAGCAAATCATCATCACATTCATCTCCCCTCATTTCCTTGCTCTCTATAACCGGCCACTTGGCCTAGTATTGCCCCAATTTTTGGCTTCCTTTAATGCTTTAATTGATTTACTAAATGACCAAAAACTCCTCTCCCACTTGGACCAAAAGTTGGGTCATTCCTTTAATGTTTTAGGCTTTCCAAAATAAATCTATTGGACATAAAAATTTAATTCTTTGGGCCATGTAAATCAATCATAGTCCAACACTATTAATAATACCAAATTTCCATCATGCCCTTCCTTCATTTGGGCTCCAGGTTTGGGTCACTCTTAAATCTTTGGGCTTAACAATAAAAATATTTAGGCCATTCAATTAATGTATTGCTTGGGCCTCTAACCAATTTTATTGGCCAACTCTTGGGCTATAAAATATACATAGTCCAATACCTTAAATTCTTATCCAACCTAAATAATTTAATTAGGGTTTTCACTTCCTCAATTATAACATAAATCCTTGTTCATGCACACTTATTTCCTTAACCCAATTAGACTTGCTATAATTAGGTTATAAAATTAATCATTTGAGATCTATAAAATAATTCTCCTAGAATTAATAAGTATTCTAAATACCACAATTCTCTTTTTCCATAACCCTTAAGTTATTAAATCCTTTATTCCTAATATATAATTATGGTTACACTAGTTTCTTTTGTTTTGTTATATAATAAACAAAGATAAACCATCACATAATGTTCATATTCCTTACACACAACTTTTTAACCCTTAGGGTTTAATACTTCGCATTAGGATTCCCAAATTAGGGTTTAAATTCTCGATACTGAAATTAGAGTTTCTGAATATATCGTTAGGGTTTTCTAACTTAATCACCATATTCATATCATGAATTTAGGATTTCAGATTCCCGGAACTGAAACTAGGGTTTCAGAACCGATTTCTACTATTTCTTATCCATTACTAGGGTTTTCTAACAGAACGTTGACGTTCTTAATATATATACTTAGGGTTTGACACATATATAATTAATCTGGTCAACCCTTGACCCTTAACCACATTTAGTACACATACATATTCACATAAATCCTTAATCCTGAATAATTCACCTATTTCCTTCACCGAATTTTGAAATCCTCAAAATTTAATCTTAATAACATCAAACGCATACACTTATTTTCTGTCTAGGTCTATTATTTGACCTTAAATCAATCATTTAAGATTTTAATAAATTGTCCAAATTCTCGGGTTGTCACATTCACCCCTCCTTATAAGAATTTCGTCCTCAAAATTCACCTTACACCTTACACAGTGCACCTTACACCATTCACACATATTTCACATGCTACCCAATACACCACTCACAATAGTAAAAGGGTTCAAATTGTGCTGAGGGATCATATAGACCATGAACACATAGTTTTAACGGTATTTATACCGCAAAACAAATCATTACTTGGTATGTTTACAATCACAAAGAAGGTAAACTACCGTTGCTAGTACTTTAGGTGATTAGCCCATCGTACAGTTACGTCATGCATAACGTATTAATCATTTTTATCGAATATTTACGCTACTAGATTGGATTATTTATCCAAACAACATAGTTCACCTCAGTCTTATCATAGGATTCCGTTCCAAAGCAATTTGGTAAATTAATCTTTTTTGAAAACATTTTCGAGAATGACGTCATGATGCCATACTGTATTTACAGTCCGTTGAGGATTCCGTTAATTGGTGATTTTATCATGCTACATCATACCATAGTGAAATAGTGACTTTAAGTCAAATTCACACTAAGTAATACTGCATTGATGACTCCATCATTTTTATCATCTCTGCACCAGGTTACATGGTACATAAGTGATAAATAAAACAGTTTTTTTTAAAAGGCACATAGTGCGTATTTAGCTTGAAGTCAAAATTTTGAAATTTAGCATAGCTAGGAGTTTAGGAAAATTAAGTCTCCACTAATTATCATTTGCTTAAACATTCTATCTGTTCCTAAAATCCTTAACACTCCATTCACACATAACTATACCCAGTTCATAAAACCACACTTATGAGTCCATAAATTGCCACAATCATATGAGTTCACGAACTTTCCTAGACAGACCTTCGGCGTCCATTCGCTGAGGGGTTCATAAACATTTCATATAACTATGCGTCAAGTATGTCACATAAGTATGAGTTTTAAGAACTCGTACTTAAACCTATATTCTCTACCTATGACCTATCTATCTGTTATACACATGAGAAAGGAATCACCCTCTTAACATGCATATATCAAATAGCGCGACACAAACATTTCAATGATTATCAGTGCCAGCAACTAAGTGGTTGTCAAACCAAACTCGGCCACTAATCAATATAGGAAGCTAAGTGAACAATTCTCCGCCCATACAAAGAATTGGTCAACCTAACCACTACATCGACCAGGAAGCTAAGTGATTCTAAAACCAAGTACAAATTCCCCGCCCATACAAGGAATCCTACAACTCAGCTGCCGACAAGAGTCCTCAATTGAAATCCAACATAATTCTAGCTCCAAACTTACTCCATACGAATTTTATTTAATCCTTATTTACAATTCATAACTCTTTCATGAGTTTTCATAGTACAATTTCATAGTACGATTGCCACACAGCATCTTGTTGTAAACTTTTCAATCATCAGATTGATTCTTTTCCCACATCATAACCTTATCAGATCACGGGGTGATATTATCGTATATATTACGATTCAATTCCATGCAATATGATCGTTTTGTTTTACGATCTCTTATCACTGCACTTTCAGTCTTTTAGAATCAATCTATTTACCATTACTGTTCAACTTTATTATCAGAGTTAGGGAACTATGTATCTTTACACTCGCTGAGATTCATCTTTGAATCTTACCGACACACTAACTCGATTTGAGTTAGTATTTAATCCTAATCACTGCGGTTATTGGTCTCAGGTATTACTACCTAAGCTTTATAACCAACAACTTTGATACCAACTGTGATAGCCCCGAATCCGGGCTCTGAATCGCCGCGGATCCGGTTCACTATAATTTCTATAACTGTTTGCGGAAGATATAAACATAAATTGTTTATACATTAAACTTTACACATCAGTCCCAAGGTCTACAACCTTAACTTAATACATACCTTCAATATTAAAAAGGTTTACAATATTATTTTCGTCAGAAAATTTAATACATTTAACTGCAACGTAATTTAACCTTGCACTCTGATTTCTCTTCTGCCTTTATTCGAGCTTTCATCTAAATCTGAAAATTTTATCATGATATAGCAAGGGTGAGCAACAAATTTGCCCAGCAAGTTTTACATACAATGAAGATATATATCATGATTGAAAAAAATGAATAAGCTTTCAAGTTTTCAACAATCTAATAATTGTGAAAGAACATGAATCAATTCTCAACGATTGAATGACTGAACCAATAATATTGGATGTCAACAATTAACATGAACAAGTTTAACTGAAACCTATGGTAATGAAGGTGATCAACCTTTCATACCTGATGAACATATGCAACATGCACTAACTGCGAAATATAAACAATAAATCCCTGGACGTGGCTTAATCAACAATAATTAACCACCATAACAATTGAATAAATATAACTCAAGGTTGAGTTAGGGAACTTGCCTGTACCGCTGATTACCGCTAAGCAATCTAATTTAATCTCCCACGAAAGACCTATCAGTTATAAGATTGATCTTTTAATCAGTATAACATACTTTATTTCATAATACTATCTAATACTTATTCAAATATTAGATAACAGCTTAACACATCAATATTATTATCATCCTTTGATAATTATTCAATCACTATATCATATGCCTTATGATTTAACACTCGCTTTTCATTTCATAAGTATCTTTAACATCTAATAAGTCAAATACTAATCCAGCAACCTGGATTCTATATCTAACAACTAAATTTATAATTCAGCAACCTGGATTCCAAATCCAACAACCTAAACTGCAATCCAGTAAACTAGATTCAACAAATTTTCAATTCAGCAAACTGTATTTTAATCCAGCAAACTGGAATCACAATTTACCTAATCCAGCAAGCTGTATTCTATATCCGTATCACGAAAATACCAAATCAGTGTATTATTCTCCTATCCTTTGGTCAAACACATATACATGTATTTCATGCACAAAAATTATTTTTCCACAATTTTCCAACTTACTTTGGTATTTTTCAAAAATTAATTTCTAGTGCGTAGCTTAAGAAATTAGCTACCTCATGCTTAACTCCAGTAATGCCCATCTTTTGACACAATCTTATACGTGTTAATGTGATACTCCATTTTAAATTTCGTGGCAATCGGAGTTGTAGAACTCCGGGTATAGCGATTTCCGTCGGAAAATCACAAAAAATGTAATGGTCATAACTTGGTCGTTTTAACTCGGAATTAGCTCATTATTGGACACGAGCTACATAATACCATATATTTTCATTTTCCAAAAGGTCGGATTTTTCCTCATAAGAAAAGTTGACAAAACAGCTCTCACAAAATTCTTGGCAGCTTGTTTTTGTCATTTGGCAGTTTTGGAGTCCTTTACTAAATCTTAAATAAAATGAAATCTATAACTCCGATTAATGATCCGTCAATTTTATTGGATTTGTATCTTTCCGAACTACAGTTTTCATCTATCACAATCCATATTTGGACAAGTTAAGCTCCCGAAAATTAGCCCGGAAGTGGCTAGTAAAAACTGTCCTTCTAACAGTTTTCTTATCTTTGAGTAGTTTGGTAGAAATCCCATAACTCTCTCCTCCGATGTCGGATTTAGTCCGTTTCAGAGTCTATGGAAATCTTATTCAGTGTACTATAACATATCACAAGTCCAGAATTTTTAGAGTACCCTAACAAATCCGAAATTTTCTGTTTAGGGCAGCAGTCCACTAATTCATTTAAAACAAAAAAACTGTTTTGATTCTTCTTCTTTGTTCAAGATTATTAACCCTAAAAATGGCAAGATCTAACCATAAAATATCATATATCATGTAGATCTTCCCTCATATGTTTCAAAATCATAAGTTCAATACTTGATCTAAAACACCATATCAAAACACTTTTTAAAAGTTTAACTTTTCCGGAAAATTTCTATTTTTCTATTCCTTTTAATTCCAACCAAATCAACACCCAATATGGGTAGATATAAACATAAAACTCTCATAAACACATAGATCTAAGGTTTTTGAGTTGATAACTATGGATTCAAGGTTTGATTTACAATCATCAAAAATTAACTAAACAAAAAGGGTTTATACCTTTGATTCTCTTTCTTCTTCCTTCTTCCTTCCATGGATGGCCTCACTCTCTTCTCCCTTCTTTCTCAAGGGCTGCTGAACTCCCCCCCTCTCTCTCTCTTATTGCTTATCCAGCCAAGCTCCTTCATTTTCCACATTCTCCACTTATTCTCTCTCTTTCTTACTTGCCAATAGTTTGCTTGCAAGAATGAACAAAGTGTTGGCCAATTTAAAATAATGACACATGGAGAGTTGGTCACCCACCAAAGCAAATCATCATCACATTCATCTCCCCTCATTTCCTTGCTCTCTATAACCGGCCAATTGGCCTAGTATTGCCCCAATTTTTGGCTTCCTTTAATGCTTTAATTGATTTACTAAATGACCAAAAACTCCTCTCCCACTTGGACCAAAAGTTGGGTCATTCCTTTAATGTTTTAGGCTTTCCAAAATAAATCTATTGGACATAAAAATTTAATTCTTTGGGCCATGTAAATCAATCATAGTCCAACACTATTAATAATACCAAATTTCCATCATGCCCTTCCTTCATTTGGGCTCCAGGTTTGGGCCACTCTTAAATCTTTGGGCTTAACAATAAAAATATTTAGGCCATTCAAATAATGTATTTCTTGGGCCTTTAACCAATTTCATTGGCCAACTCTTGGGCTATAAAATATACATAGTCCAATACCTTAAATTCTTATCCAACCCAAATAATTTAATTAGGGTTTTCACTTCCTCAATTATAACATAAATCCGTGCTGATGCACACTTATTTCCTTAACCCAATTAGACTTGCTATAATTAGGTTATAAAATTAATCATTTAAGATATATAAAATAAATCTTCTAGAATTAATAAGTATTCTAAATACCACAATTCTCTTTTTCCATAACCCTTAAGTTATTAAATCCTTCATTCCTAATATATAATTAGGGTTACACTATTTTCTTTTGTTTGTTTATATAATAAACAAAGATAAACCATCACATAATGTTCATATTCCTTACACATAACTTTTTAACCCTTAGGGTTTAATACTTCGCATTTGGATTCCCAAATCAGGGTTTAAATTCTCGATACTGAAATTAGAGTTTCTGAATATATCGTTAGGGTTTTCTAACTTAATCACCATATTCATATCATGAATTTAGGGTTTCGGATTCCCGGAACTGAAACTAGGGTTTCAGAACCGATTTCTACGATTTCTTATCCATTATTAGGGTTTTCTAACAGAACGTTGACGTTCTTAATATATACTTAGGGTTTGACACATATATAATTAATCTGGTCAACCCTTGACCCTTAACCACATTTAGTACACATACATATTCACATAAATATTTAATCCTGAATAATTCACGTATATACTTCACCGAATTTTGAAATCCTCAAAATTCAATCCCAATAACATCAAACGCATACACTTATTTTTTGTCTAGGTCTATTATTTGACCTTAAATCAATCATTTAAGATTTTAATAAATTGTCCAAATTTTCGGGTTGTCACAAAACATATTAAATAGTAAAACAAATCCACTAAAACAAAATAACAAGGATTAAGGATTAAGGATTCGTACTTTAGTTTGTCCAATTTCAAAAATACTCCATAATAAACAATTATGAGCCAAACTTCAAGAATGAAGATCAAAACATGGATAAAATCAAAGCTAGTAACCATAATAGACATTTTGGACAAAAAGGAGAATTTTCATTTTTTGGTGAATAGTGCCGTATTCGTGAATAGTGCCGTATTCGTGAATAGTGCCGTATACGTGAATAGTAACCCTGACACAACAAGTTCCAAATTTGATTAAAAAGTTTACCAATATTTCGACATAATGATATTGAAAAAAGTAATATCATTTAAGAAGAAAATAACATCCCTTACCTCAAAATAATCGTATTTCTGACTGAATTTCGGGTATAGTGCTGACAGAAACTCGCCCCGTATAGCAACACTCAAGGTATACTCACAAGAATACGCTCGATAATATAGAGAGAGAAAGAGAGAAAACTTGTTTCTGGTGTTATTTTCAATTCTAACTTAGCCCTCTATTTATAGGAAAATACTAAAATGCCAAAGGAGACTAAAATAATAAAATATATTATTACTTTACCAATTTCTCTACGCATGCTAGGTTGGGATCAGCCATCTTTGAATAAAATTAGAAGCCCATGTGCATATTCCACCAACCAAAAGTGGGTCCTCCCATAAATTTAATAAAAATCATTTTATTTTTCCAAAACCTCAACAATTCATAGAAAATAGTCCGATTATCAGAAAAATACGAATTTTATGACCATTCTACCTGAAATTGAATTATCTACAACTTTACAGAAGAAAGTTTTTCCAAATTCCAAACATAAATTATTCGAAATCCACAAACGGATGATTTTTAATTCTTCCAGTTCGACAAAATACTGATAAAACACCTCAGCATTAATTTCTTCAATTATATCCACATAAAATAATATATTCATTAATTATATCCACATCAAATAAATATTTCCTTATCATATGAATCAATAATTAATTATTCTTAAATAATATTACAGAATCAAAATTATGACAACCAGGCCGTTCCCAGGAAAGAGGGGGCTTTCCAATAAGAATTTCTCCTTACTGGCGCACAATTAGATGACCAAACCTCTCCTTGACAGAACTTTCTAAATATTGCCAATAATGCTATCTAATAATATTATTTAAATAATATGAATTATTGATCTGATAATGAGAAATACTGTGCAATGACAATTATTGAAACAATAATAATATAAACTAATAATGCAGCAATTATTGAATCAATATAATAAAATAATGAACAGTAACTACTGTAACAATTATTGAGTAGTGCCTTCTTACGTACGAATCAATAATTCAACCATACTGTGAAATACCGTGTGCTACTGTACAACCACACATATTACTGTATTTTAACCACCAGGTAACCCAACAGTGTTAACGGTAACAATTTACGCCGTTAGTTATATAACTCAATCTTTGTCGTTTTCTTTCATCCAACCGTTTTTCGTTATGGGACCCACAAATGACTGCGTCGTCGTACGGAGATTCCCGACAATAAGAATATTCCACGACCAAACGAATATTCCCCGACAAAAAGAATATTTTGTAACCACTTGCTTATTTTGTAAAATTTTCACATTTCACCCATAACCAAAGCATTATATCAAATTAACCCTTATTAATTTAGAATAATGAATAAAGGAAAATTCAATTTTATTTATAATAAGTTGGGGTCTTACAACCTCCCCTCCTTATAAAATTTCTTCCTCGAAATTGACGTACGTACCTGGTGTTTCGAACAGATGAGGGTACCTCGCTTTCATTTCCGATTCCAACTCCCATGTCATTTATTCAATAGCATGGTTTCTCCACAAAACCTTAACTTGTGGTAAAACCTTCGTGCATAAGACATGCTCTTTCCTATCCAAAATCTCAACAGGTATCTCCTCGTATGTTAAATCTTCAGCTATCTCATCTGGTTCTAACGCAATAATGTGGTTCGGGTCTTTCACATATTTACGAAGCATAGATATGTGGAATACATTGTTAACATGAGACATACTTGGAGGTAACACGAGTCTGTAGGTTACATTTCCTATTCGGTCAAAAATCTCAAATGGACCAATAAATCTTGGATTGAGTTTTCCTCTCTTTCCAAATCTTGTAACTCCCTTCCATGGAGCAAAACATAATAGTACATGATCCCCAATATTAAAATCCACGTCCTTCCTATGAAGATCAACATAACTCTTTTGTCGATCTTGTGAAGTTTTAATATGTTGTCAAATTATTTGGATCTTTTCTGTAGTCATGCGTACTAATTCTGGTCCCAACAACGTTGCTTCTCCCACCTCGTCCTAGCATACTAGAGATCGACACTTTCATCCATACAATGCCTCAAATGGAGCCATGCCTATACTTGCTTGATAACTGTTGTTGTAGGAGAATTCCACCAGTGGCAAGTACTTATCCCAACTTCCTTTAAAATCTAGGACACAAAGTCTTAATAAATCTTCGAGGGTTTGAATAGTCCTCTCTGATTGTCTGTCCGTTTGAGGATGATATGCTGAACTTAATCGTAAATCCGTGCCCATAGCTTTCTGTAAGCTAACCCAAAATCTTGAAGTTAATCTTGGGCCACGATCCGAAACTATGAATACTGACATGCCATGAAATCTCACAATCTCGTTCACGTACATATGAGTAAGACGTTCAAGGGAATAAGTCTCACGTATCGGCAAGAAATGGGCAGACTTGGTTAATCTATCAATAATAACACAAATCGCATCTATACCTTGAGAAACCTTGGGAAGACCCATAACGAAATCCATAGTAATGTATTCCCACTTCCATTCCGAAATCTCATGTGGTTATAATGGACCTTTTGGTATTTGATACTCCGCCTTTACACGTTGACAAGTTAAACACCTCGAGATGAACTCCGCGATCTCTCTCTTCATATTGTTCCACCAAAATGTATTTCAAATATCATGATACATTTTGGTACTCCCAGGATGGATTGCAAATGGGGTGTTGTGTGCCTCCATCATGATTTTATGCTTCAAGTCAGAATCGTTCGGAACGCAAAGTCGAGAGTTGAATTGAAGTATTCCTTCTTCATCGATTCTTGCTTCTGGAATAACACCTTCTTGCACTTTCTTCTTCATTTGTATCAGCCCCTGGTCCGTAGCTTGAGCAAATTTAACTTTATCAATTAAAGTCAGTTCTACTCGTATATTCGCCATCATCATGTGGGTCCCTGAAGTCTTTAATTCTACCTCCATCCTTTGCAAGTCATACAAAATGGGCCTTTGCGTTGAAAATATTTCACTCGTACTCGCATATGATTTTCTACTCAATGCTTCAGCTACTACGTTCGCTTTTCCAGGATGATATTGAATAGTGTGATCGTAATCTTTCAATAGCTCAAGCCAACGTCATTGCCGTATGCTGAGTTCTTTTTGGGTGAAGAAATATTTGAGGCTTTTATGGTCCGTATAAATCTCCACTTTCACTCCATACAAGTAATGTCTCCATATCTTCAACGCGAATACGACTGTTGCCAACTCCAGATCATGAGTAGGATAATTCCTTTCATATTCTTTGAGTTGCCGTGAGACATAGGCTATGACTTTCCCATGTTGCATGAGAACACATCCTAACCCCTTGCTAGAAGCATCGTTGTAGATAACAAATCCATCAGAACCAGATGGTATTATCAGAACAGGTGCCGAAATGAGTCTCCTCTTGAGCTCTTGGAAGCTCTTCTCGCATTCCTCGCTCCATACGAATTTTGCATCCTTCCGAGTCAGCTAAATTAACGGAGTAGCGATTCGAGAAAATCCTTCCACGAATCTCCGATAATAACCAGCTAAGCCCAGAAAGCTACGCACTTCGGTCACCGACTTTGGCTGCTCCCAACTTTGTATTGCTTCAATCTTCGCCGGGTCCACAGATACTCCATGTTTTGACACCACGTGCCCAAGGAATGCTACTTCTTCAAGCCATAACTAGCATTTCTTTAGCTTGGTATAAAGCTTGTGTTCACGAAGTCTTTGAAGTACTAGCTTCAAATGGTGCTCATGATCTTCACGGCTTTTGGAATAGATGATGATGTCATCAATAATGACAACAAAGAATTGATCCAAATATTCCTTGAATACACGGTTCATCATATCCATGAAAGCGGCAGGAGCATTAGTCAATCCAAAAGACATGACTAAGAATTCATAATGCCCGTACCGAGTTCTGAAGGCAGTTTTTCGAATATCCTCAGTTTTAATCTTCAGCTGATGATATCCAGAACGAAGATCGATCTTTGAAAGGAATTGTGCTCCTTGCAACTGGTCAAACAATTCATCAATGCGAGGTAGTGGATACCTATTCTTGATGGTCACATGGTTTAATTCTTGATAGTCAATACAAAGTCGCATACTCCTGTCTTTCTTCTTTATGAATAAAACAGGAGCACCCCAAGGAGATGTACTAGGACGAATGAAACCGATGTCTAATAACTCCTGTAGTTGGACTTTTAACTCCTGAAGTTCAACAGGAGCCATTCGATATGGGGTTTTAGAAATGGGTTTTGTACCCGGTTCAAGGTCAATAAAGAATTCAACATCACGTTCTGGGGGTAAACCGGGAAGTTCTTCGGGAAATACATCAGGAAATTCTTTAACAACATAAATATTATCCAAATCTGACTTGTCTCTGTTCAAATCCTTAACATGGGCTAAGAAAGCTTGGCATCCGTTTTTCAATAAACGAATAGCTTTGTGGCTTGATATGACAGTGACTGATTTTAGTGGTTTAGTGGTTTGAATTCATATGACAGGTTGGTTAGGAATATGAAAACAAACAACCTTACGAAAATAATCAATTTTGGCATGATGAGTGGTTAACCAATCAATTCTTAAAATCACATCAAAAGCAAGTATCTTTAAAGAGATAAGATCCACAGGTAATGTGATAGTGCCAACTTGGATCATGCAAGATTTATAAACTGTAGATGTAACGAAGGTTTCACCTAATGGAATTTTAACAGATAAATCAAAATCTAATTGCTCCGGAGTCAAGTTTAAACGTTGAGCACAAGCAGGAGAGATAAAAGAATGGGTAGAACTGGTATCTAGTAAGGTATAAACTTCGCAAGAATTCAAGATTAGCTTACCCGCGATCACCTAGTTCGGGTTACTCACGTTTTGGCCAGTCACGACAAACGCTCTTCCAAGAACCGCTGATTTTGACTTATCCGAAACAGCCCTTGGAATCACCACTTATGCTGAACTTGGTTTCGCTATAGTACAATCTCGAGCGATGTGGCATTCCTTTCCACAGTTGTAACATACCTTGGATTGTTGTGGATAGTTCGGGCTGATATGTCCCTCCTTCCCGCATTTGTAACATCTAAATGGCGGTCGTTCTCCTCCCCTAGAATTTGTTGTTGGTGCTGGTGCTGCTGCTGATGTCTTCCCGTCGTTGTTGAATCTTCTCTTTCTAAAATTTCCACTTGAGTCACCTCTTCTATTATCATGGCCACGAATACCACCTGAGTGGTTACCGCCTTTGTTCGTATTCTTCCTTCCTCACTGGTTATCATCGTTCTGATAACTGCTGTCACCGATATAACCCTGGTTATGGTCCCTCGGTTTAGTATACTCACTATCTCGCTCTAACAACTGAGCCCTGTTTACAACATATGAATAT